>JANHFL010002125.1:27658-40118 GCA_032468155.1 Oxyrhabdium leporinum
CCTCTCTCACACACAAACACAAACACACACATACAGATAAAACCAGGAAAAGTTTCGATCACGCCATTGTGGCCACTAACTTGGCCACCTGTGGATTAAATAATTCTGAGAAATTGAAATGATTGTATATACCTGTTATATTCACTTTTTCAAAGTAAAAAAATATCGAGATTGCTTATTAAAGCATACTTTTTCAATATACTGTCCATATCTGAACTTTCTTTCTTCACATTTTCTCAAAACTTTGCTTATTGTGGGTTTTCTTGGTTATTCCAACAGAAAGAGGAAGAAATAATGGGTGAGGTTAAATATAATAGTTTCATGTGTTGCATATAACAGGGTCAGCAAGTGACTTGGAGGAAGGAAGGGTTATCGTGTGATCAGAGACTAAGATTAAATCAAAGAAAACAAATAAGATGGCTATTGCAGCACAAAAATATAAACTGTTGGATAGCAAAGGAATAATGTACCACAACAGAAACAATGAAAAAAATATTACCAACCATTTTAGTTATAGTGTTTTAAAAACAAAAATGATGTTGAAATATATATGAATGCATCAATATTATTAATATGTTACTCACATGTCAGAGTTCCCTAACCTTTCGGGCTTTGCGGACCAGCGGGAAGGGGGGGAGAAGGGATGATTTCGCGTGAGCGGTCAGTAAGTGCATATTCACACGCAGCTCCATTTGCACAAGCAGCGTGCATGCATACCTGCCACTTATACAAATGGAGCACACTTGCAGACACTTGCCCACTGTTTGTACAAGTGAGGATGCACATGCACGTGTGCGCATTCACTGACCATTTCCTAGTGGGCTGTGGCCCAGAGGTTGGGGACCCCAGCATTAGGAGACATCCAGATTATTGAAAAACATGATGAATGCATGACAGTGGAATATCTATGTACTAATTTTGCAAATTGGTTAAAAAATTGTAAAATAATCATGAAAATTCTGTTTACAGTATTTATTTATTTGTCAAATTTATACATCACCCACCTCACTGTCTTAAGTGTTTCTGGGTAGTTTACAAATAAGAAAACCATAAACCATATAAAAGAAATACAGTTTAAAAACAAAGTTAGATCCAAAGTTAAAAGTAGAAGTAGAAAGATGAGTTTTAAACAGCTGAGGTAGCAAACTCAAGTCCCCAACCGCTCCCAGGGATGTACACCACTCTTTGAACCCCAAGCCACTTAGCAAAGCCAGGTCTTCACACTCTTCTTGAACACCAGAAAAGTGGAGGTCAGCCTCATCTTCTGGAAAACCAGGAGAGTGGAGGTCAGCCACATCCCATAGGGCAGTGGTACTGTGGCAGCAGTAGAGAAGGTACATAATAATATTATTATCATATTAGAATAACAGAGGTAATTGATAACTTAAGCCCAAAAGCTTTACTTCATAAAATAACCTAGGTCCATGCCCTGAAGGGCTCATACCATCAACTTATAGTACTTTTTTTAAAGTGCATTAACAGATCATGCAAGGCTATTATTGAAGCCAATCAGCCTGGCAATGCCTTGCTGGTGCTGTACAGAGGTATGTGTCTAAGAACAGGACTGGAAAGGTTTTAAACTTGGACAAATCTTTTGTACTTCACAATTTTTCTAAATTTTTATTCATTAGTTAAGTCCAGATGACTAAAGCATGGAGCCAATTACATAATATTCCTTAGATGCCGTGCACTGAATTGATTATAATATTCTAATACAAATTTGTGTTTTTAATACACAATTATTATTGTTGTTATTATTATTATTATTAAATTTTGTTTGCAGCCCATCTCACCACAAGGTGACTCTGAATCGCATGCATTTTTTAAAGAAAGAGTTTTAACAGAAATTTTAACTACAGCATAGCTATAGAAATACTGATCAAAGGCAATCAATATTTATGTATTATAAAAAAGGAATCTTATAACTGAGAATTAAATAAGAATTAAATGCCAATCATAGCAAACTTTGCTAATATGAACAGCAATTTGCTATTCATTCACCATTGCAGTAGAAATCAACAGCCACTGCCAATCTGCCACATTGAACCTAAAAGTAGATCCCAGTTTCTCCTTTGCAATTATCAAGTTTATACAGCAGCAGATATGCAGGAGTTTTTTATTGGGCAAAAACTGAAAAAAGCTTCATGTGAAAGCTTTGCATTTGGACACTAATGTTTTGAGTTAACTCAGAATCAACCGCATATTTGGAAATTTACCATGATTGGTCAATTCCAGTATATCATTTTATCCAATCACCTTGGCTCAGTTTCATCTCTCAGTCCAAGCATCTAAAGCAGGGGTGTCAAACTCACATCATCACAGCGGCGTCACATGATGTATCTGGACTTTTTCCCCCTTTGCTAAACCGGGCGGGGGCAGGGATAGTACGTGACACATCCGGCCTGTGGGCTGCAGAGTTTGACATCCCTGATCTAAAATAATCAGAAGCTAAATGAGAAATCAGACCTTTTCAGATATTTTCAAACAATGACATAGATAAATTACCAAGCAAATCTGTTTTATGCATTATATATTATGCAATGGAAGGAAGGCACATTCTTCCATTATATAATATGTAAAATACAGAACAGGATTCTTTCTCCAGCTATTTTCATCAAAACAAAAATATGGCAAAGAAGCTTTCATTAGGATGGCCATATGTTTTAATTTTAATTTGAAAGCCAGCTTGCTGTGGTGGTAACCAGAAACTGGAAGTCCAGGAGTTCTAGTCTCTTCTTAGGCTGGATGACCTTGGGCCAGTCATGGTCTCTCAGTCCTAGGAAGGAAGTCATTTCCAAACCATTTCCAAAACTTTGTGAAGAAAACTGCAGGCACTTGTCCAAACATTCTGCCAGAAGTCAAGACTGACTCAAAGGCATCAAGGAAAAAAGTGTTAACTTGACAGAGAATACTCCTTTATTTAAAGAACCTTCCAATCCAAATCTACTTTAAACTGGAGGTACATAGTTGCCTATCGACAGTTTGCATCTGCACAAAAATATTCAATATTCCTCAGTATGCCATCATCTGCTGTATCTCAAATTATTTCTATATTTAGTAGTGCATGCCATTTCTATGCAAAACTGTGCTTTTATTTTTTCCCCTCTTTCTATTGATGCATCTCTCTTTTGGCCATGAAAAGGGCCACACTAATCCTGAGCACTAAACATACCAATGGAGAAGTCACTGTCACACCTCCCACTAAACTATGACGTGACTTGGTTGGTTGGTTTTGACTTAGTATTTAATGTAAATCCAACCAAGTGTGACTTCTAAACCTTGGTTGATGGCTTGGTTTTAAATGTCAGCCCAGGCTTTTGGCTTATTCATTCACACACAATGGTTCAAACAACCCATAGTTTAGATTAGAAGGATACAGTATATCAAATGGGGCAGAAAATTCCCCTCCCTTTTTTTCCTTTAGTAGTTCAAGACTCTGCAACAGTAGAACAAACTAGGAAATAAAGTAAGTATTTTTTTCTGGGAAACATATCATTCCTTACCTTAATATTTCAAGTTGCTTTTTAAGATACGGGCTCTGTTTTGTTTTGCTTTGTTTTTAAAAACTACTGTTTTTAAAACTAATGTATTTTTCCTGACCCAACTAAGTAAAACTATAGTTAGCTGCTTTTCTATCAGGAAATAGTTTAGTACAGCACAATGTTTCCATTGTGCTAAAACCTTTGTGCCTTAGTGTTAAAAAAAGTATAACCTTCTGGTTGACATCCTGCATTCTTCCTTCTTCGTGCCCAAGTCATGGTGATTTCCAAATGTGATTCAATGAGTTATGAAAGGTCAGAGAAAGAAAGAAAAAACTGTTTGTTTGGGGATTCCTTTAGTTCTTTAACAATTGAGAAAATATACAGTAACACTAGAGACCTCTCTATTGAGTGGTCAGAATTTCCTAGCATTTTGTAAGGAAATCATTTGGTTCACTGCAGCAAGTGAATGTATTGGTAGGGAGGGAGAGGTCTTAGTGCCTTTGCCAGATACTTTTTTCCCTTTGTATTATGTTATTATAAATCTTGGTATATAGTTATTTCAATACAATGATATTTATATAGTGTAATTCAAGTACTGATATTCTGTTGTTTACATACCTTAGAGATACCTTACATACATTTAGTGCTGAAGTTACAGGTTAGTCATTGGTATCAGGATTACTAGGTGAAGAGTTGTATAGCGACCACATTGCTTAGGGGCAGCAATCCCAGAAGTCACAATTTGTTTATTTTTTCAAATTCCACAGCCACCCATCCAAATCAATGACTCAGGGCAGCTTATAATTAAAAAACATATTACAATTAAAACACTAAAACATTTTAAAACAATAAAAATACAATCATAGCCCCAGGACTGTATGGGTTGATAAGTGGAAAGTGGCAGGAGTGGAGTGGACACATAGCTAGTTGCTAGAGAGTGTGAATGGGCCAGCAGAAGCAATGGGCCAGTGTGTGTGTGTGCTGTAAGTGTTCACTATGGAGTGCAGACAGGCAGGGGGTGCTACAGAGTATGAGAACCCCTTGTACTCCTTAGTAGGGCTTCTCAGGAGAAAACTTGCAAGAGTTACTTGCAATCTTTCCTGCCAGTTTCTTCACAGACTTTGCCTTTGAGAAGCTGACAGGAAAAGTTGCAAATAACTGTCATGTGGCTGCAGGATGTAAATATGAGCCAATTGCCAAGCACCCAAATTGCAGTCATGTGAGGTACCGTAACAGTCGGAACTCTGAGAACTAGTTAAAAATACCATTCATTCAGCACCATTGAAACTTTGAACAGCCACTGAACAAGTGGGCATAACTTGAGAACTACCTGCAAAGAAGAAGAAAAAGAAAAAAAAGTTATATAATCTACTGATATTAGTTACAATTTAGAATATTCATGTTCTATGCAGTATGATTATTTGTTTTTTTTCCCAATCAGGGTTAAATATAACATTGGAAAGGGAGAGATGAAAGAGACACACATTGCAATGTACATCAATTTATTTATTACATTATAAATAACTCAAGTTAATGACATGATATTGAGCCAAGGAAAATCAATCAAAAGTAGTTCAGCTTTTCTCACCTGTTCCATGGCAAGATGCCATATACATTTAAGAGTCTTTTGTTTTGTTCCAGGACTTATTCTGTGAAGAAAAAGCAAAGTACTTGACAGGTGCTGCCCATGTGCTCAGAATGAAAAAAGGCTGATTCCATTAGCAAGCCTGATTCTAGGTCTGGTCCCGTAGCAAAGGTAACAGAGATATGTTGTGAGTCCTGTACTTGACTGTTCCTACATACTCCCTAATAAACAATTGAACTAACTTTCCTTTGCCATATTAAACCAGAGCTACTACTGTATAGAAAAAATCTACAGAAATGCCAGACATTGTGATCTGACATTTTCTCATTCCTTAATCACCTTTTGCCACATTTTTTCTGATTCTGATTTTTAAGAGCACTTTTTGTATTTTATACTAAACCCACATTTACTTTTCAAGGATGGCAATTACTAAAAAGATAATCTGAGGTTGGGACATCTGGACATCTTGAATGTGCAAATACCAATGGTACCATATGTAATAATGAATTCATTACGTAAAACACTGTAGTTCCAGACATGTTCATGTGAAGGAAATGCTCGTTCTGCAAGCAGATAAAAGCAGCATGACAGCAGCATATCATCTGAATTTCTGCTTTCTGCTGTCATTCTGGCCTGGATATTTATATTATGAGTATAGGTGCGTTAGAAAAAGGTAAAGATTTCCTCTGTCCAGTTGTGTGCAAATCTAAGGGGCATTGCTCATCTCCATTTCCTAGCTGAGGGAGACAGCATTGTCCGAAGACATTATCCATGATCACGTGGCCAGCGTGACTATATGCTGAGGACCACAGAACACTGTTACCTTCCCACTGAAGTGGTACCTACTTATCTACTCACATTTCAATGCTTCCAAACTGCTAGGTTGCCAGGAGCTAAGGCAAGAATGGGAATTCATCCTATCATGTGGTGCTTGGGTCTCAAACCGCCAACTTTCTGGTCCACCAGTCCAGTGTCTTAACCACTAGGCCACTGCACATACATATTAATAAAACTCAGAGAGAAGTGGAATTGAGACACAAAGTGTAACTATCTTCTTAGACTGTATTGTGACAAACTGCCTGCTATATCTGAAATAGTACAATATTAAAAGGATTTATATAACACAATTCAGATGTTTTAAAATACAGAGATTAACTTCAATATATGTAATGAACACAGGATTGTTTTTCTATTTTGCTTGCTTTTAGGACTGATTATTATTTGTGTTTTGCTGTGTTAGCTAGCTGAATCAACATATAGTGGAAAGGCAGCACACAATTTTAGCAATTAATGAAGAGTTGATATTTTATTTCAGGTAATTAAATTGTTCCTATACTAAATTAATTTTATATCATCAAGGATGAAATATAAGGAAATCTGGTAAAAGCATGTTGTTAATCTCACTTGAAAATAATTTTCAATAGAATAAACCAAAAGATATTATTTAGTCAGAAGAGCTTCTGATTTGACAAATTCCTGAAAAAGCTAAAATTAATAAAGTTGGCCACACATTTCATTGTAGCAATTCTAGCTGGCAACCAACATACAAAACTACAATCCAAAGTATCCTCAAAATAGCATAAGAAACCAATACAGACAACTAAAATAATTAATCTACAATAAACTCAGAACTGCAACCACATGATTTTCCAACAAACTGCCTAGCCTCATTGCTCAGAAACATAGTTACATAGAAGTTATATAGCCCTTACCACAAGTAGGTAAAGTTGAGTTTTCCAGAGCTATTCAAGGCATGATCAGATTCTCAATGTGATCACCTTCAAATCCCCTCTGACTTGAACTACTGTATCGGTAGTTTACAAAGTTGATTACATGCATTATAAACTTAATGAAATTCGATTTCTGGACATCCTGTTCTTATTAGGATCTTCCTTCTGATGCTTGTAATAAAGCTAGTATGGGATGAATTTACTTTTGTCAGAATTGGCAATGCAATTACCACCTATGATGAAGAGGCAGATCAAGGGACATTTGTCTTAACACAAGGACAGAGAACAATACAGCTCCTGCACTCTCTTGCCACCTTTCCATGCTAGGATGAAGGTGACTTCCTCCCTACTGTTGCTATCATCTGTTTTGATCATTATTTGATTAACAATATGCATTTTTCACTGGGCTAGTTATTTCAAGTTATTTTTTTGTACAGGACAACTGGAGAAATAATTAAACCTTTCTTTTTTACACAAGCTAAATGCCTGAGTTAAGGATGTTGTTAGTGGAATTTCTGCCTTACTTGTTCCCTTTGCTAGTGTTGCCAGCTAATCCCTTCCAAGAAGCTGAAATGTGTTGTTCCTACAGTCAAACCAGTTGCTAGAATGTCAAGGTCTTAACTTGTTTTCTTGTTAAACCCCATAGTATGGATAAGATAAAAGAAACAAGAACTACGGTACATAGGTTTTTAGTAAGGTATCTGTATTGCCAGACTTGGGTAAGTACAGAGCATGTAAAAGGAATTCCCCACCTTCTGCTATAATGAGGTCATTAAGGCAACATCTATTCTCCCTTGTACTCCTTTTCCCAGCTTCCACAGTCTCTCACAACTCTCCCGTCTCTCAGGCTGGTATGGTGTAGTAAACATTATACTTTAGATCAAATGATCACTTTTAGAGAAAAAATATGTACTGTATTCTATTTAGAGATATGTGCTAAAAATCATAACCTCCCCCACCAACATGCATTCAGTCTCTCAAACTGTAAATTAATAGCTACAAAAATGCTGAAAGCCAATGTGGTTATTTTCAATTTATTAAATATATGTGTTTTCTCTTTATTTGTTCATCAAGGTCAAAGACTCTCTGCCTTCGCTTTCTCCAGGCTTCCTCCAGACACAGTATAGATATAAATTGAGGCATGAGCCCACAGTAAACCAGGTTTTCTGTATTTTTTTTCTCCTGAAGAGACTGGTGTCTATTTGTCTGTAATAATTGGGCTAAAGATTGACTCCTAAAAGTCTGCTTGAGCTAGTATTTCAATCAGCAGAGATACAAGTGGACACCACCATAAATGCATGAGCTCTGGCAGAGCACTGCATTACCAATGGAGTGAGAAACTTCTCAGAGTGGAGAAATTTAGATTGGACAGCTTTTAATAAATAGGTGCAACACATGCACTGTACAACAAAAGACATGACATTACGGCTTTAAAAATGTATAGGTATGATAAACCTGTTAAGGTACTAGACTGGCCTTAGAAGATGCAGGTTTGAGTCCATCCTCAGTCACAGCAGCTCACTGAGTGACGTTGGGCTACAGTAGTCACTTTCTCTCAGGCCACCTATCTCATAATAATGTTACTGTGGAAAATTGAGAGAGAAGAGCGCTGTTTACCTTGCCTTGTGCGCCTAAGGAAAATGCAAGTTGCAAATTTAATAAACAAATAACAGAAGCAAAAGAGGTTAATAACTGGGTTGAAACAATGGTTGGTGCAGAGGAAGCAATCTTCTCCTAAGGCCAAATCAGAAAGTACTACCTGTCCATCACTATCTGGGGATGAAGTAACATTTGGCACTTACAATCATTATATAATTATATAAATTGAATGAATAAATTCCTCCCTTCCTTATATAAAATAACATTACAAATCAGATGGTTCTGCCATTCAATTTGAATTAAATACTTGTAGGGAGTCATGGAACTATTCAGACTCTTATGAAAACAAAATTGTCTTGAGCCCAGAAAAAAAATAGAAAAAAAGATTAGGAAGAAATTCAGACTCCTTTATTTCCAAATCCCTAGGATATAGGAGGAAGGGAAGGGAAAACAGTCAGTCTTCCAACATAATATTACTGTAGTCTAATCAAAAGCATATAGATTTAATCCTGTTATGATCTGAATACCCTCAGAAAGCTAATAATTATGCCACCAGATACAAAAATTTAGGATTGAGAAGTATCCCATTTAATTATAATGAATTAAATTAAATATGGTTGGTTAAGCCATGGTGGCGCAGTGGTTAGAATGTAGTACTGCAGGCTCATTCTGCTGACTGCCAGGAGTTTGATTCTGACCGGCTCAAAGTTGACTCAGCCTTCCATCCTTCCAAGGTCGGTAAAATGATGACCCAGATTGGGTTGGAGCAATATCCTATTAAGTTGGTTTCAGCCAATTTGTCTTCTGAATTTACAAATCCATCAAATTATACAGATAATTGTAAATTTAACATTTAGGTAATGAGTAAAAAAATCAAGAATTTATTTCATGCATTAAGAATGTGTTTACTTATTTATTTCACAGTACTTGGAAGCAACTCTAGCAGCTGGCCATACAATATAAACCAATCCCAAATCATACCATAAAGGAATCAAAGTAAATCTTAAAAGCAAACACAGATTCTACTCATGTTCTGAGAGGATGATCTTGACTTCTTTGCTAAAAAAACAACAGCGAGGAACCCATCCTGATTATGGGAGAAAGAGAATTCCATGAAGTTGGGTGGACTGGTCTTGGAGTATTCACACGAGTAAATAGATGTATATGTATATGAGAAAGAGAGAGAGAGATTTTCTGAATTATCAGCTCTGCCTCAAAAAGCAATAGCACTTAGACTTATATACCACTTCACAGTGCTTTATAGCACTCTCTAAGTGGTTTACAGAGTCATCATATTGCCCCCAACAATTTGTGTTCTCATTTTACCAACCTTGGAAGGATGGAAGGCTGAATCAACCTTGAGCCAGTGAGAACCAAACTGCTGAACTGCTGGCAGCCATCAGTCAGCAGAATTAACCTGCAATACTGGATTCTCAAAATTAAAGCATTAATTGAATGCAGTGCATATCTCTCATAATTAAAAATATGAATGCATGAAAAGTTTTTACCAGCTTCCATTAATTATTGCTGAATTCCAATAGAATGAGTGTTTGTGGACAGTTACAACATAATAAAAATGCAAGGGAGTTTAAAGAATAACAAACGTGGATTAATGTCAGATTTGTACCAAACTGGCAACCTTTGTGAGTGTTCTGTAAATTCCAAAAGATAAAGTTGAAAGGAAAAGTCAGTATGTTGTAATTTCTACTTTTGTGGCATACTGCAAAACATTAACTAACCTTCAAATAGGAATTTATACAGACTTTTTTTTCTCTTTTTCAAGAGAGGAAGTGCAACAAGCATGAGAGAAGTAGGTAAGAAAATCAAAGATTTTGGCCAAGGTTCCTCCAAAGGTCAACGGTTGTATATTCCTACTATTTCCTCTGAATTTGATTGATAAATTTTGTGGTAGCTCCGAGTTCCTAAATACTAAAAAGAATGGGACTTTGCCCTGGAGACCACCAACTGAATATTGCTGTTGGTAGAGATATAGGGAAAGAAGAACCAAAGTCATGGGACTAATGAGTCCAATGACTTTGATCTGTGTTGTTACTACTAACAGCAGTCTATGTGCAGGAAATGGTTAAAATCAAAAAAAGGAAGTCAAAGTTTATTAGTTACTCATTTGAAATGAATTTTTACTCTTTCTTTCAGCATTTAATTAAACATTAAGTGAAATGTTGTATATATTAACAATATAAGAAATTGCCATTTACTTTTATATGCAAAAACCTTCAATTGTATGGTTGTGGCTGCCATTTTGCTTTATTTTTTACACTCCCTCGAGGTAGACACTCCTGCTAACCTTCCATTTAACATGCATGATAATCCTCCTGCTTTTTACTTCAGTGCAGTCCTCTACAAGAGGTCCCAAACCCCCCATCCATGGACAGGCACTGTTCTGCGGCATGCCAGCAACTGAGCCGTGCAAACAAGTGAAGCCCCATCCATGGGATGCAGGCACGATGCAAAACCACATCCGCAGAAAAACCTCTCTCCATGGAACCAGTTCCTGCTGCCCAAAAGTTTGGGGACCACTTTTCTACCAGAGAGATCATTTGTTTAAAAATGACAAGCAAATGAATTTCAAGTCATAAATCAAGTTGCAGTATGAACAAACATTGAAAAAGTATATTGACTTTTGAAAAGTCAGTTCTTTTTCAAGGAGAGAGGAGGCATTTAAAATCTTTAAAACTACAAGCCAAATGAAGATTTAATCTCAGTTATGAACTGGCCAAAATAGCCATGTATTTGGAGGCTATTCAAAAGCAATCAATAAAAAAGACTAGTATAACTTTCTATAGCACCAAATAGACTGATGGGGCTTTTCATGGTCATTCCCGCTTTCTTGGGCCAGCACACAAACAGCAGAAAATTATTCTTTCTATTGTTATGGATTTGGTAAGTGATTGGTGTAGTCATTTTCTTCCACTATATCAATAAGGTGACATTGTTGTAATGAAGACCATCATCCTTCCCTCAGATTGGCTTCAATTGCCGATTGTTTCTCTTTGTTATCCCAGTGAGGATACTATAGTGGTATAGTCCCTTTATCTGCTTTCATAAGTTTACCTGTAAAGGAAAAGAATAGCCAATACATGAAGTAAATGTGATGAGAACTGCTTTCTCCTGCAGACACCAGATAGCCAGCTCTCACTGACAATGACCCCCCCCTCCACAGGATGTGGGTACAAGATATCTCTGGAGCCCTGGTGGCTCAGTGGTTTGAATGCAGCATTGCAGGCTAACTCTGCCCACAGCCTGGAGTTAGATTGTGACAGGCTCAAGGTTGACTCAGTCTTCCATCCATCCAGTAAAATGAGGACCCAGGTTGTTGGGGGCAATATGCTGACTCTGTAAACTGCTGAGAGAGGGCTGTAAAGCACTGTGAAGCGGTATATAAGTCTAAGTGATATTGCTATGGCTATCTCCATCTTCAAACCAGCTGTATCCGTTGAATCCCAACAGCATGAAAGCACATATTTGGTTCTAGGCAGTCATAACCATGGGACTTTACTAGTGACTTTAAAACCTGCTCAGTGTTACAGCATTTATAGCCTATTTCTTGATCCATTAAACTTTACTGCTGCTTAATAATTAAGCACAAGTTAGCTTTGCAACATCATAGGCCACCCTATGAAGTATCATGCAGAAATAGGAAGGTAGCAATGCTGCAGAAATAATGTTTGGAGGAGGGTTTGTGCTTGAAGGTGAGTTAAGTATGAATAAGGCTAGAGGCAAGACAGGATGTTGCACATTTCCTGACAGCCTTTTATCACACTCCTGGAATTTACATGATGGGAAACAGACTGTGTTTATTTTTTATGGATATTCAGACACTTCTGAGAAATCTGTGCTTCTGTTTATGACTTCTGCTGTGACAAGGACCTCTATAACAGAACGGTTTTCCTGTTTTTAGTTGAAACAGCCTTTTGCCACAAAACCTCATAATTATTTTTAAGAAGTTTCGTATTTGAGGCCGTTAAACAAATTCCAAGATATCTAGTTTTTTTAACTATATCAAACCCAGATATCCTCCCCAGCCTTTCACATTGAGAAGATGG
>JANHFL010002125.1:60679-72210 GCA_032468155.1 Oxyrhabdium leporinum
TACAGTTATAAAGAAATTAGAAGAAAAATTGGTGGAAACTTAACCAAAGGTGGCATTTCTAAGTTTTTGAAGAGGTAGAAGGAGACTCAGTCACTACAAAACCACACTGGTAAAGGCAGGAAAAGGTGCATAACAGCAAGTGATGATAGAAGAATTAAGAGACTGTGCCTACGTAACAGGAGAAAATTATCTGGGTATATACAAGATGAAATGGTGCAATGCAATGTGGAGTGCAAGGACTGTCCGGTGCAGACTGCAGGAATTTGGCCTAAAATCTAGAATTCCACGAAAAAAGCCAGTTTTATCTCTCAAACAAAGGTAGAAAAGACTAAACTGGGCTAAAACCCATGTTACCTGGACAGAGGAACAATGGGACAGTGTAATTTGGAGTAATGAGACCAAGATCTCCCTGTTTGGTAGTGATGGCATAAAAATACACTTTTCCCAAAGGGTTTCCACAATTTTGGCCACTACTGCACTTTTTCTCTAGTTTCTTTCATTTTCCCTCATTTTCATCCATGTCCATTTTTTCCCAAAAGATACCTTGATATTTTCAGAAAATTATCTATCAAACTATCTGGTCTCATCCATGTATCCTTGACTACTTCTTTTAGTCATTCATCATAAACAATCAGTATTTCTGATTCATTTTTCCAGGTGTACATATGAATGCACTTAAACCATTTATTCAGAACAAAAAGAACTGTTTCTAAGCAGATATTATTCTTATTCATTTTTGTGTGTCCAAAAGGCCAAAGCATTTTTTCTAAATGCTCTCACTTGGTTTCCACCATGCATTCATTTTGTCCATCAGAATAATTAGTTCCTCCTGAATCACATCTGTATAAACTGTTGCATAATGTTTAATTCTTCCACGCCCCCATTCAGTGAAAGGTAACATAAAATGTCACCAACAGATATATCTACTTTTATACTCATAATAACCTAAATGAAAATATGTAGTGCTTTCTGATATTATAGCCCTTTATAATATTTTTTATTTATCAAGTCCAGGAGACTCTGAGCTTACATCAAGATAAAATAAACATTCAACAATTATAAACAAAAATGGATTCAAGTTACAGAAGTTAAGATGAGCTAAAAAATAAAAGTTTGAAGTGGAGAGATGGGGTGACTTCTCTATTAGTGTACTAGCCACCTCCAGCCAGCAGCTTCTCCTTTAGGACCTCATACCTGTCAGCATGGCCAGATTTTAAGGCTTTTCCTGAGAGGGCTGATCTTACCTCCTGAGGTATGATGTTCTAAAGCATAGGAGTATTGGCAAAAAAAAGGGGGGATCTTCTGGATCCACCAGCCAAAATCCCTTGGCTTATGGGATCCATATTAGCTCCCTTCTGCCAGCACGAGTGGGATGGGCCAATCCCATTGGGGATAGACAGTTGTGCAGATGTTCTGGACCCATGCCATAAAGGACTTTAAAGGCAATAACCAACGTCTTGAATTATACCTGCAAGCAGATTGGCAGCCAGTGCAACTTTTGTAACATTGGTATTACATGTGCCACCCTAGCGGGGCTCCAAAATTGTCCATACTGCTGCCTCCTGGATCAATTATAGCATCTGAATGTTCTTCACCCATAGCCCCAATTAGACTTACAGTTTCACTTCTCCACATATATTCATCAACTCCACTCCACATGCTGTGTCTGCTTTCATTCAGGCTGTTACATTCTTCCCATTTCTTTTCACAGACAATTTACCTGTATTTTTTTTCTTTTGTTAATACATCCTTTTTAATATACAGTCCATTTTTTCTTAAGCATGCTCACACTATTTTATGTAAGGTAGCATTTCTAATCTAGAGATAATGTTTTCCCCTTCATAATGGTAGAATAAAGACCATATAATTAACTTCATTGCATCTCCTATCCATTTGCTTTAATTAGGCTGATTTTCAGTTAGCTTACTTTTCCCACTTTGTTAATCAACACCAACCCAGTTCAAGTGTAATAGAAATCTCTGCCTTAAAGCAAGCCATGAATTTTGCAACAGAGGCAATAAACAAAAGGAGCCACAAGGGAAGATCTCTCCATTTAGCTGCTTTTGCTCTGGTTTTCTCTTGGAAATTGTCTAAATTAAACCTTTCATGATATTCTGATTGTCAGGCATCTGCCTGACTACCATAATATTAACACAAGGCTGCTAAATCTGGACTGCAGAAACCCAAATAGCAGCAAAGATACAGAAAAGGATAATTGCATGAGATGGGTGGCCATATAAACTCTATAAATAAATAAACATATCTTTGCTGCTGCTGAATTGTGGTCTTGATTTTGTATCCCAGGTCTTTTAGCCAAAAGTCAGGATACGGAAAGCTTCAAATACCCACTCATTATGAATGTCTTCATTTAATGCTAAAAGAAAGTTATCCTTCAAGTTGAGCTTCAGTTGTAATGACTTCATGGCCTCATCTGTGTTTTACAGCAATATGGAAATGGTTTTCTATTGTTCTATTCTGGATTTTATTTTAATTTGCCAAGTCAACTTGCCTTAAAGTCCTGATATTCCCTGGAGGTCTGCTCTCAAAAGTGCTAACATGACCCAGTTCTGCTGAGCTTCCAAGCACAGACATTAGCTAGGTGCTGCTTCCTTTTGAGACTGAATGCTAAACAGGTGCAATTTATGCAGACTTTTATCCAGTTGCCTAGAGTTGGGCGGCATCTAAATTGAATACATTACATTAGTATTAGCAACCATTATGATTATTGCTGCTGTTATTATTCTAATTTATTATGTATACTTTTCTGGTTAAGAATTGCATAGCATTGTATTCACTGGATTTTGTAAGCTGCTGTAAGCAAAAGGAACTGTTGTTTTAAAATAGATGAAGAACAAGGCCTTTAATTTGTTGTTAATTGGATTTTCAGGACCCATACGGAGAAAAGCACAGATTCAGCTGAGAGTGATGTTAAAATGAACATCTTTTCCACACTTGAGGACCTTCAGGCGACTGGGTTTAATGTGTTCCTTGAACCATTGTTTCAAAAGTTAAAGGTATTCTTACAGATATATACTACAAAGCTACTTACCCAGCTCATTCAAGATCCTTTGCTGCCTGAGGGAAAGCATAAGATGAAACCTAAACCTTCTCCATTCAGTGAAGGTGAATGGATGATTTTCTCTGGAGTTCTAAGGATGGAAAAGCACCTTCATCCTACTATACTGCAAAAAGCAAACTATGTTTTATGATAGTTTTCTCTTCCACTGGAAGGCAACAGCAAGGGGGTGGATGGGCATGGATTAAGAAGAATAGCCACAAATCTGTCAGCCTCCCAGAAAATAACCTATTCCCTGATGGAATAGTTATCCTTGTTCTTTAATCTTCAGTGGAAAAATAGTGTCTCCCAGGAAAACATTTTTAGAAAGGTAACAAAGTTAATTAAACAAGTCCATAACCATCTTAAGAATGTCTGGGGAAAAGTTGCATTAAAATGCTTATAATAAAATAAAGTATAATGAATATTAAGGGAGCAATGGAGTCCACTGTGTGATACCCTGAGCTATGAAGGAGAAAGGACAGTGAAAGTGTCTCTGTAATTTTTTTTTCACAGTCACATTTAACTAGCAGAATTAGTTGCTGCTTGAAAAATACCTAATAAAGTTTTTCCTCAAAGAAAGGGGTTTATGGGAATTCCTTTTCAAAAAACTGAACAATTTTTAAAATTTGTTCCTCAGATGCTTTTGAAAAAGTTTAAGGAGAGGAGATGGGCTTCCTGCAGTGACCTTATGGATGAAATAATTACAGTCATGGATGCCCGTATCCGTGTGTTCAAGATGCTTAAAAACCCTCATCGCCAGGTGAGCTGATGCAATGAACTGCAAATGCAAACATTTTCATGCTTTTCAAAATTTAATGCTAAGAATGAAGTGAGCCAATTCATGCAACCTAAACCTTGAGGTGGACAAATAAGAGTTAAATGTGGTTTGGTGTGGGTTTTTTAAAATCACTTTTCTTGGCGTGCACATGTATTTCCATCATTACCTGTTTCCCTTTTTAAACATGTTTTACATGATTTTGAAACTACAAAAACCTGTCCTAAAGGTGCTTTTTCAGGAGGCTACTGGACTTTCTTGTTTTTTCTTTTGAAGACATTTCGCTTTTCATCCAAGAAGCTTCTTCAGCTCTGACAGGATAGCGGGGAATGGAAGGATTTATATTCCTTGCAGACAGCTGGTAATCTGCAACCTTTTAGAAGGTGCTTGAAGCACTTGGAGGTTTATCTGTGTCCTCAGGGTCATCTGAGTAGTGCTCCTGGTTCCTGTAGTCTGCAGTTTTTCCTCTGGAAATGCATTCCTATTCCCACACCATTCAAAGGGAGTTCATCCCAAATGGTATAGCTAAAAGATTCTCAGTCATCCAGATCATGGTTGTCCCAAAGGTACTTTTTCAGGAGGCAACTGGACTTTCTTGTTTTTTCTTTTGAAGACGTTTTGCTTCTAATCCATGAAGGTTCTTCAGCTTCTTACAAAAGCCTTCACAACCAATGTGTCAAATGATGGAAATGGAATCAATGCACGTGGTATATGCATAGTTAACTACTTTCCAAAACAGCTATTTTCTGCCTCCATTTGTTAGAACGGTGCAAATGTTATAACCTAAGATTTCCCTTGTCCAGTTGTATCCAACTCTAGAGGGCGGTGCTCCTCTCTGAGAGAGAGAGCGTTGCCTGAAGATGCTTCCGTGGTCATGTAGATGGCATGACTATATGCTGAGGTGCACAGAATACTATTAATCTAGATTGACAGGAGCTGGGGCTGGTCTGAATTTCAATATATTATCCCTGATGGAATCAGATGAAGACAGCAGGAAAAGAACTCTGGGCTTTCTGAACACTATAGCCTAGATTAATTTGGTCTGCATGTTTGCTGAAATACTAATTTGAGAACATGAGAGAAGAGTTGCTACATGGATAGAAGTTGTCCTTTGGAAGTAGAGAAACATCCAGCATTTTTCAGGCATCAAAAATCCCTCCCCCCCCCCCGTCCCCCAATCCATTTCACAATTATAGTTAGTGCATTTTTGGAATTCCTAGGAGTGACAAGATGGTAGGACAATTATTCTTTTTCCTTTTTAAAATTTTATTTCATCCATTTTTTAAGAACATGGCAGCATTCCAGATTTCCCAGGTCGAGCTGTCTTGGATTGGCTCAAGGCTGCTGATGTCACTTGGGGGGTCCCATTCTATAACTCCAACAGAGGAGCCTCTCTTTTGTCTTCTAGAAGATTTTGTCTTGTTTTTGTCACGATTGACACCATGCTCAATTCTAAATCTTGTCTTTCCATTCATTTAATCCCTCATTCATGAACGGACTTATTCAGCAGAAGGCTCATGGAAATGACAAGATTCATGTCTTTATTGCAGTGAAAATGATGCCATGTACTAAAGAAAAACTTTCCTGCTTCATTGCACAACAGTCAAGGTTGCTATATAGAATATGTGCGTGAGGTTTAAGTACCTCGAGAATTTATGGCCTTGAAAGGCTCCTGATGAGGCAGTGGCTGATGAGAAGATTTAGCTTCTACTGTTTGTTTCCAAAATTGACTACAAATTCCCAAGCAAAGACCTGTTTGTTTCACCTCCTAATTCTAGACAGTAAATCCACAGTATAGTGTTCTGCAGAGATCAGAATATGTGCATACATAAATCCTGTCTAATTTTATGCATGTGTAAAGTACACCTCATTAGAAAATCTCATTTCTATTTTACGCATGCATAAAAAATGTAAAATAGCCACAAATTAATTGCATACAAAATATATGATTAAATCCGAATCGGATATAGCAGACATTCTGGTTTAACAGACACGCCTTTCCTTTATTAGCTCATCAAATTGACAGTTAATGGGATTTTGATCTGGTTCGTGAGCAGCATAAGCAGTTTTACTGTTTATTTCTCATCATTCACAATCATAATTATAATCATCTCAATACTTTCAAATCAAATGATCAAAAAATAACAGACGTAAATCCAATTACATGAGATTTTCATTGCAATATGAGATAAGTGCAGTTTATATACCGAGTAAGAAATTACAAACAGGAGATTTGAAACTTTGTATAACTTATTAATAATCTACAGTGACTGTAACTTGGTGGCAGACTTCATATTATGCATTCCAAAGTTTCAGTCCTCACCCTCTCCAGGTAATGCTAGAAAACCATCTGAAACTGTATAGCTCCTGCTAGGTAGTGTAGATTAGGAGTGAGCCATATAGGACCTTCCAGATATTACTGAACTATGACTCCCAGGACCACGCACTATTAGTGTCTCTGGATGAAGTTGCTGGGAATTGTTTACTGAAGAATAGCCCACCTATGGCTCCTTGCTGAAGTGTCCAATCTTGAATTTGATTTATTCCTCCATTGACTTTGCTTGTTGGAAACAGGTTGGGAAATGGAGATAACATGACCCCAGATTCTGCAGTCATTGTAAATTGTAAACACGTGCTGGTAGCCAAATTTTGATCACGTGACCATGGGGATGCTGCAACAGTCATATTGTGCGAGGATCAGTTAAGTTATTTTTTTCAATGCCATTGTAACTTTGAATGGTCACTAAATGAATGGTTGTAAGTTGAGGTTTTCCTGTAATATGTAGCTCCAAGAGATTTTTTTTTTAAAGAAATACATTAAAAATGTTTTCCTAGCATTAGTCTAAAGCAACTCTCCCCAGGCCATAGAAACTACTTTGGTCTTAAGAGAAACTAGTTATGTACATGATGGCATTGTTATAACTCTGACAGTAGAATTTGTTTTCTTCCCTGTAACTGTTCTAACAAAATTAACCTCTGCTTCTTCTGTTATAGGTTATCATGGAAAGAATTCACCTCTTTCTAGTCCAAAAATACATCGAAAGGCTTATGTGGAAAAACACCACACTCAAATCTCCTGAGAAGCAAAATCAATTGTCTGAACGTATCCGAAGTGATGCTTCTGTTTTGTACACATTTTGCACAGAGAATGTAAGTGCATCTCCAGTCCTGTAATACCAGTCAGGATGCCTTGTTGACCTTAGGGCATCCAGTAATGTTCACTTTAGAGTGAAAAGGCTTTGTTGTTTAACAAATAAATGGTTTGGAGAAACAGATAACAGGCTTAAACTCAGGTAGCTACGCTGTGAAGTCATATTTTAGCAGTAAAAGGGGATAGGCAGACTTGAATCTTTGGTAAGCCTACTCTCGTCTCTTTCAAACCTAAATCCCACGATCTTTTGAAAAATTCCTGCTAGATTAAGAACTGTACACCAGTTCAGTTCAGAGTACATGCTTTGCGTACAGACATTCTCTACTTCTGAGCAGGACATGAAAAGGTTCCTGTATGAAAGCTACCAGTCAGTGTAGATCAATGTTTTAGATCGTTTTAATGGCATGTTGTAAGTCCAGTACTCTTAACTGTTCTAGAGGCTGTTCTAAAGAGTAATAAGGGAATACATAGAAGCATCAGGGAGACTATGTACAAAATACTGCTGTCCGCTCCCCTAAGTTAGGGGAGGCTCTACCACTTTGTATCCAATGATTATTTTTGGAACAGGAGCGAGAAATGAGGGAAATAACCTTTTGTTGTTGCTGCTGCTGCTATTGTTGTTGTTATCTCTTTTATTTATTAAAGATGAAACTCAGTAAACTGAATATTTAAAAATGTATCACAAATATTGACTGGCGCTGATGGTTGATACAGGTTGCTGCCAGCATCCTAGGTATCAACCAAGTATCTTCTTAAAATGTACGATGTTACGAGCAGCACAGTTTTTTGCAGTTCCGCTGGTGCTATTGCAGGAAGCTACAATTTCTTGATGTATTTTGTAAAATTCTTGGACATGGTACCAAGTGCCCTGATGACAATGGGTATCACTGTTACATGTTTCATCCATAACCGTGTAGTTTTGATGGCCAGGTCACAATATTTTTTTTCCAGTTCTTTTTCTTTGACTCTGGCATCTCCTGGTACAGAGATATCAATAAATTGTATGCTGGTACAATGATATCAATAAATTGTATGCTTCAGTCCTCGACAACCATAATATCTGGTGTGTTGTTTTCCAAATGGCAATCCATCTGTATTTGAAAGTCTGTATTTGAAAATTATTATTATTCTCTCTTTTATTCATTAAACATGAAACTCAGTCAACTGAACATTTAAAAATGTATCATAAATACCAGTGACTGATGCTTATGGTTGATATGGGTTGCTACCAGCATCAGTTATCTGCTACCAGTTATCAAACAAATACCTTCTTAAAATGTACGATGTTAGCGCAGAGTAGCACAGGTTTTTGCAGTTCCACTGGTGTTATTGCAGGAAGCTTCAATTTCTTGATGTGTTTTGTAAAATTATTGGACGTGATAATGGGTATCTCTGTTACATGTTTCATCCATAACCATGTAGTTTCGATGACAAGGTCGCGATATTTTGTGATTTTTCCAGTTCTTTTTCTTCAACTCTGGCATCTCCTGGTACAGAGATATCAATAAGTTGCATGCTTTGGCCCTTGACAGCCGTAATATCTGGCATGTTGTATTCCAAATGGCTATCTGTCTGTATTCAAATGTCCCACAAGATTTTCACCATCTCATTCTCAGCAACCTTTTCCACGTTATGTTCCCATGACCTTTCGGATACAGGTAGTGCATATTTTTTACCTAATGACCAGTGGATTAATTTAGCAACTCGATCATGTCTAGCTTTGTAGTCAGTTTGTGCGATTTTGCTGCACTCACATATTAAGTGTGAAACAGTTTCAACTTTGTCATTGCAAAGTCGTCAGTTTATTATATTGTTGTTGTTGTTATTATTGTTGTTGCTGTTGTTGCTGCTGCTGCTGCTGCTGTTGCTGTTGCTGTTGTTGTTAGCTCATTAACTAACAATTTATTTCTTATTTAGGAACATTTTAATGGGGTTCACAAGTGGTGATATTTAGATTTGATACTATATGCCTGAAAAAGTCCACATGAACATCACTTCAATGTCCATTTCTTCAATATATTGAATTGTATTGATGTGATAGATATTTTAAAAGTGGATTTCCATATGGTAACAGTGAACCATAACATCCTTTCACAGAAAAGAAGACCATGTATTTTAGCAGTAAATACAAAGAGGATGGCCCACATTTTCTGAGATTGAACTAGCAGAAAACACTGTTGCAGTTAACAGACCATCTTACAAAAGAAAGTTCTCATAAGAAAAAGCCACGTAATAAATCACCTAATTTAATCTTTATTTGCAAACACAAATGAATCTTTGGGGAAGGTTTTTATAAATGTCCCTTTGCTTTGGTTCAGGAACATCAGATCACATCATGGCTTCTGAGGCACTTCAAAGAATGAACTAATCCAAACCACTGTTCAGTTTAATAAGCTTCTCAGAAAAGAAAATCTTCATAGAAGCTCTCAGCTTTGTGGTAAATCATCATGTTCACTGGCTATTTTTAAAAGACCTTGCAGTGAGATTTGGATAGTTGTTATTTTTGTATAAATGCTTGAATATTCCTGGAGATTTCCCATCCCTTCAATAACTTACTGGTATCAAAACAGAGCATTGATTCCCCATCTTCAGATATTGAACAGCAAATCAATTTATGAATCTTCCCGACTCCAAATATGAACACATTTGAAGGACATAATTAAGGAAACTAATATGTAAACCCAATTACTTCCTAGACCCCAGCTTCAACTAAAAGGTTGCACATATCCATTTATCTATAGCACAGAACCTCAGTGCTTCTCAGTTGACAATATTTACCTCATCTTCCCTGCCATATGGTCACATATGATGCCAGAAACAAATCCAGGTGGACCCAACTCCAAGAAGATAACCACATCTTGCTTATACTTTCCAGGTCAGCTGTTTCTCCATAATGAAGTCATAAATAAGCATGCCCTTATTTGGAACTAATTTGGCGATCTAGTCAATGATGGGATTCAAATAATTTAACAACTGGTTCTCTGCCCTAAGGATTGGCTGGGTAGGCGTGGCTGGGTGGGCATGGCCAACTTGACATCACTCACATCAAGGGGTGCCTTCCTGGCCTTGCCTCAAAGGCCTCAATGAGATACAATTTCCCTGTTTATTTATTTACTACTACTAAACATCCAAAATACACTATTTAATCCTATGTATATATGCCATATGTGTACATACATAATACATAGTATAGAGTGTGTATAGGCACACAAAAAGATACATTATCTACTATATATACTGTATGTGTATGTAGACACACACACACAAACACAGCTCTTCTAAAACTATACACATTCAACCTGACTTACTGCATTTGGAAAAACTCACCCAGAGTCCACTTTCTGCCACACATTTAACTATAACTTCTGAACAGGGGTGGGCTTCAAAAACCTCAGCAACGGGTTTGCTGTCCAGTTGCTGGGTGGGTGTAGCCATGGTGGGCATGGTCTAGTCGACCTCCTGCACCATGGGGGGGGTGGTTATGTCGTCTTCCCCGAGGTCCAGAAAAAAAGGTCCAGGAAAGCCTCTGGGAGGACGAAAATGGCTGTCAATCCCCGATCAGCTTGCCATACTGGGTGGGTGGGTGTAGGAAGGACTAGCAGGGATCGAATCCAGCCTCAGTGAAGTGAAGCAAAGCCTGACTGCCGCGGCAGCAGAAACAGCCGCTAGCCGCTGCAATGGCCTGGGCGGCTTCAACATGCTTGGCTGGGCTGGCGTCTGATCCAGCTGCAGCAAGGAGAGACCCAACAGCCCCCTCCCCTCCAACAGCTGGTCGGCTCCGGACACTCTAGGAACTCTGGAAATGATCCGTTTCCAGCTTCCCCAAACTTCCGGGAACCTCATTTTTCTCTCTCCCCGAGCCTCCGCTCACTCCCTGCACTTACCTGCATCCACAATGGGAGGGGCGGGACAGAGTGGGCAGGGCCAGCCAGGAGTGGAATTTGGGGGTTCGGTGATCCCCACAGAATCTTCCCTAAGTGTATATCCAAACACCCGCGAACCCGCAGCAGCCCACCCCTGCTTCTGTACAGTAGAACAGTACACATGCCTTCAGATTTTCTTCCCTAGCCTGCACATGACTGTTAGATCCAGGAGATGTCATGGATTGAGTAAAATATGGTGAAACTCACTTAACAACGCTCTTGCTTAGCAGCCAAAATTTTGGGCTCAACTGTGGTCATAAATCAATTCCTCTGCATGACAGCCTTGTCCCAGTAAACTCCTTCTCTTTTCTGGCAATTTTCCTCTCTGTTAGAGGAAAATAATCCAAAATAATCCAGACAATATAAGGTTTCCTGCTGGAGTAGGGGGTTGGACTAGGTAGTCTCCAAGGTCCATTCTAACCGTGCTAATCTATGATTCTGTAAGGATCTCCTGCTGGAGCAGGGGGTTGGACTAGATGACCTCCAAGATCCCTTCCAGCCCTAGATGCTATTTCAAAGCATCTTCTAGAGCCACATCTAGTGCCAGGGTTTGTGTTCCTTCCTTTCTCTCCTTTTTTTTCCTCTCTCTCTCTCTCTCCCTTCCTCCCACCCTCCCTCCCTCTC
>JANHFL010002125.1:76398-88054 GCA_032468155.1 Oxyrhabdium leporinum
GTGCAGTTGTGAACCGCCCCGAGTCTTCGGAATGGGGCGGTATATAAATTTAATAAATAATAATAATAATAATAATAGTTGCAACCAGGCCTCACATACCACAACACCTGCCTTGCCGGTCCATTTCTTCTGCAGCTGGCAAGGTTTTCCTGAAGGACTATGTAGCCTATAACAGAGCTCCAGATCAATCTGGAGCTCTGTTATTGGCTGCAGAGGTCTTCAGAAAAGCCTTGCAGACCTTTCTGGCCTTGCTGGCCTAAGAAGTTCCTAAAGGCGTCTGACAGCGAAAAGGAGACAGGGAGCGATCCATGCAAGTGAGGTGAGTCAGTGGATGACATGGTGCTAGTTTTGGTGCCAAAAAAAATATAAGACAGGGTCTTATTTTCAAGGAAACAAGTTAGTACAGATAGATAAGCTTCAAAATAATAATCATCATATTTTTTGTTATGGCCACAGACCAGCATTATAAATAAGCATTAAAAAAACAACCAAGATAATATATTACAATTAATGGAGGATTGTCAGTGGGCAGTCATAGTTTGCCTAATTTTGCATTCATTATAACAAAATTTAGTACATTCAAAACATCAGACTGATCCAATAACAGCAATTGTACATAATAAGATCAGCATTTACCAGGTATTTTATAAGATGAATTGTTAAGAGACAGGCCCAGGAATCCTTATAGAATATAGAATACAGTAGGACATGAATTGTCGTTTCAATAGGCCCTTGTCCATAGGGTCAGAGTCTTAGTTCCTACAGATTTTTTTAATATCAGCCTTCCAAAACAGCTATTACAGCATGCTAAATTTAGTGTCCTTCAGAATTCACAGTTATATGATGTAAATATCTTGCTGCTTTTAAAAGAGGAGCTTGACTGTACAAAAATGTTCTTAGGGAGAACAGATTAATCTTGTTGGGCTTCTAGGTCTTTGATATATTATTTAAATGCACCAAGTCAGGGCTGTCAAACTCCCGGACTGTGGGGCGGATGTGTCATGCACTGGCCACACCCATGCCTGGTTTAGCGAAGGGGAAAAAAGTCCTGATATATCATGTGACACTGCTGTGCGGACGTGAATTTGACATGCCTGCACTAAGTGCCACTCATACTCCATCATTAAAAACGCTTCTCTGGAGAAGCCAACTTCAAAATATGAGCTAGAAATACCACTTAAAACTCCCAGAAGCTGCCCCTCACCACGAAGGAGTAGCTTCATCTCTTGAAGTACCTTGATAAGTGGTGTTCTACAAGATCCATGTGCACTGATTCTGTACAGGTACAATTCAGTCCAGTGCCCCCATCATTTTCTCCTTTGAAGCAAAAACAATGGCATTGGCTTGAATATTTGCCAAAGCTTCAAGAAAAACCCCAAATACCCACTGAAACCTCATTGGGTCCATCAGACACCTAACAGATGCCTTCTCCCTGCAGTGAGGAAATTGAGTCTAGAAATGGAGTGGAAGTCCTGTAGTTGATCAAACACATTTATCAGTTGGTAACCCAGTGTCTTACATTGTAGACTATCTAGGGTTTCTGAGTCTTCAAAAAAAAAAAAGGACACTTTCACTCTATAGCCCAGCATACATATTCCTTCCTACACAGAAATTTTGTCTATCTGCCTCTGAACATTTTGTTACTAGAATTGTTCATCTTCTATCTATTTGGTAAGAAGTAAAGAGAAAGATAAGTAGTCCCTAACCATACAGCCTGTTACTTCAGGTGTTGTGAATTCATTAAAAATATCTTTCACTTGATAATGTAATGCAATGTGGTATCAACTCTTGTGGGAAGCACCAGAAAAAGTATATGTTTGAACTTGCTCTCTGACTTTAATATGCCCTCAGAGCATGTAATTTGAGATGTTTGCATTGAGTGCTTTGGTTGCAGTAAGAACTAAGATTGCCTTCAACCTCCTTAATATTATTGTTCTGTAAAACATTATTTGCCATATCCAATACTAACATATGTGACAGAAGTGATGAGCTCTCTTTAAATGAAAACTACTTTTATCAGTTACCAGTATGTACTACCAATTATGTTACAGGAATGACATTTTCATTTGCTGATAGTATCACCCCAGAACTCAGGAAGCATGTTCTGTCCCTTATTTCCTTTTGATTTTTGCTTTGGCATCCAAATTACTGAACAAATTCAATCCTGTTTTAGAGAGGGACCCCCCCCCCTAATAATCAGCTCCCACAGGAGGTTTTCTAAGTGTGCATGAGCTATTCCAACACGTTAACCAGAACAAGTGTTTCTTAATTTTCAAGTATTGAGTTAGTTATTAGCAGTATTTTATATTATGGAAATTATGTAACAGGATGCTCCAGGGGAGATTGAAAATACATTTTTTCCAGTGAGTTTGGAAATGAATATTCAATGTGAACTTTGAATTTTTAATATTTGCCAGATTTTCAGTTTCAAAAGCAACTTCCATTCTTCATTCACAGCTGTGTCTTTGAAGTATATAAGGTGGAATTTCAGTCTCAGGCTCTATTATTCAGTGAACCTTTTTATTAACATTTTATAGTGCCTTTCTTCAAGGCAATTGCACCTCAAAGTGACCTGCACCCAGCCAGAATATATACAGAAAATAAAATAGTATTATCCCAATCACATATTTAACGTCAGATTGATTAGAAATGAGTTAAATCCACACTATGCCTGCCTTTCAAAGTGAAAAGACAGAAGGAATGTGCTTTCATGGTGGACACACCTGTGCTAGCTTCTTTCTTTGTTTAAATTATAAATGGAATTCATGAGCAAGTGAATGAAGGCTGGAGGAAAAAGGCTGGAGGAAAAAACTATGTGCAGAGTTCAGCTGTTAAAGGTCAAGACATATCCCTCCAACACAATGTTTCTAGGTGAGAAAGCAATACAGTACATGTTGCATACAGAATCAGCCCCTAAGATCTCTTGCTAAAGGGGGCACATATGAGCAATTTGAATTATCTCTGTCTTAAACTTTATAGAGTTGCTGTTGATCATAATTAGACACATTTAGACAAGATTGTCGTAGTTTCATTTAGACAAGATTGTCATACTATAAGGAAATTCCTAAAATTCCTTTGGCAGGAGAGATTTTTTTTGTCAGTGTAAAAGATACTGTTTTATAATGGAATCTCAAATCATGGCCGTATTTCAGTTATTAAGAAGTCAGTACATGTGAGTGTTCTCCAGAGACTCCCCAAACTACTCACCATCCTTATGGCAAGTATTTATTATATTAGATTGTGTCTTCCTACTGCTCAAGGAAGAATGCAGGTAGTTGACCTCTCTAAATTTTTTGATCCACATTAATATCACTGTGAAGAATGTGGACTTAGAAAGATTAGTGTGGAGTAGTGCTGTGACTTCTATGGTTAGGAAGAGATAATAGGTGTCTTTTTGCTTGCAAACCAACATCTTAGACATTATACTATTATTGCTTTTATGTAAACAAATAGGATGTGATTGTTTTCCTACTATGGGGTGGGGGAGCATCTTTTTCAGACCAAGCACTTTGATGATTTTTGAGTAGTGCTTTGTGGAGTTGTGCTTCAAAACAAGACTTAATCTTGTATAAAACTTTAAAAAAAAACTTCTTCAGAAACTTAATCTGGTAGAACTGAAATTAAAATCTAATTAAAGCTAGACTTTATGAGATAGCCATTTTATTTCAAATCAACTTTCTCTTGTACTTTCTGTATATGAATATTGTTTCTAAAGTTTTCCTCAGAAAAATTATCTGTATGAACTAGGACTCTAGTGAGAAAAACGTATGCAAATTACATTTGGCCTAATAGGCAAATTTGGTGCCCTATAATCTGCAAGTCCAGATCCTGCTACCCTTCTAGTCTTCTGCTGTCTTCTTTAATTTCCAGTACCATTTGAATTCTCATACCTTTCACTGACTGCCTCTTCAGTTCCTCTCTCCCTCCTTTCCTATACATTTTTCATTACCCTATTCTGCATATTCCTTTATCTCACCCAGCTCCGGCTGTTATTCTTATAGGCAAAATTCATTCTTGTTCACAAGCTTTTAAGTGTTCTTGAAAGAAAATTAAAGACCTTGCTAACTTTTGCCACTAGAAATGTAACCTCTGGTCTAAATTCATCTCCCTGGTAATGAGATGTCTTCCATCTCTTCTGTAAAGGAGCATGAACATTGTCTGTAATCACTGCTTCTGATCTTCGACTTTTCTAGTCGTTTGCTTGCCAGCTCTACCCAAACCTGCAGATTCCCTACATATTTATTTCCCTGCATTTTCTTTTCAGTTCTATCTACATAAAGGTTATGTTTATATAACTCCTTAAATAGGTAACAAACATTCTTATGTTGAGATAAACAAACAGGCTATTTTACAGGCCTTCTCAATGAAGATTTGAGGATGGTAGAGGAATTTAGATGCATTTTAAAACTCTCAAGTTGACACAATAGCTCGGAAAACTGTGCAGTTCCCCAGTAGATGTTTTACAGATTACTTGGTAAAGATTACAGATTAACAGAGTTGGAAGGGACCTTGTAGGTCATCTAGTCCAACCACCCGCACAAGCAGGAAACCCTATACCATTTCTGACAAATGGCAAGCCAATCTCTTCTTGAACGTTTCAAGTGATGAAGCTGCCACAATATCAGAAGGCAAGCTGTTCCACTGGTTAATTGTTCCCACCATCAGAAAATGTTTCCTTATTTCCAGGTTAAATCTCTCCTTGTTCAGTTTCCACCCATTATTCCTTGTCTGGCCTACAGGTGCTTTAGAAAATAGCTTGACCCCTTCCTCTCTGTGGCAGCCCCTCAAATATTCGAACACTGCTATCATGTCTCCCCTGGTCCTCCTCTTCACTAGACTAGCCAAGCCCAGTTCCTGTAACTGTTCTTCATATGTTTTAGTCTCCAATCCCTTAATCATCCTGGTTGCTCTTCTCTGCACTTTTTCTAGAGGTAGAGTCTCAACATCTTTTTATAATGTGGATGTAAAATGGATGCAGTACTCTAGGTGTGGTTTTACTAAGGCTTTATAAATAATGAACAAATAGTTCAATATTGTGTTGTCTGGAAATGGGAGTCCAAGTAGCCATCTTTTTGCAGGTACCTGACATGACTTGGTCTCTGCTAGAGGGCAACAGACACTTCCAAATGCTATGTACACCATCTTGGGTAGATGTTCCATCACAGAGAAAGATTGACACTGATGTGTCCAAGAGTTGAAGAAAAAAAATCAATGGAATTGGGAAATCAACACTTTAAGTTTTGAACTTCTAATGTGGTTGTGACTCTAGAACTACTGGCCTAGCTGCTTGCTATAAGCTGCACATTTAATCAATACAAATCACCTTTCAAAATGGTAATACCGTATTATTATAAAAATATGAAATGGTG
Organism: Oxyrhabdium leporinum; assembly: GCA_032468155.1. Taxonomy (NCBI): domain Eukaryota; kingdom Metazoa; phylum Chordata; class Lepidosauria; order Squamata; family Cyclocoridae; genus Oxyrhabdium; species Oxyrhabdium leporinum. The sequence goes on from JANHFL010002125.1 coordinate 81,768, forward strand.
CTGATGGTTTCCCCTCTGGATGGAAATTCAGGCTTAGGCGGGCAGCATTTAAGGAAGAGGTAAGTCCTCAAATTGGAAAATTATCAATTTTGGGTGGGTGGCAAGATTTTCTGTCTAATTTACGTTTTCAGGGCTTGGTGTGGAAGGTTATGCTAAAAAGAAACCTTTCAAAAAAAAAAAAAGCAGAAATGTTTCCGATCCAGCTCCACACTGCACTGATGGGCATACCTCATACAGTCCTTCAAGGTCAGAATAACGTAGAGATAAAATTCCCTGGGACATAAAAAAGTTTAGCCCTCAATTAAGGGCTGCCCAAGACTTTCTACCATCTGGGAAAATAAGTTGTAGGCAAAAGAAAATTCTTTTCAACAACAAGCACTAGGTATAAAATCCCCTTGGAGTTAGGGCTTCCTTGCCAGAGCCCCAATGTGTAGATTACACAGGTAGACAAGATTTGGGGGAGATTAATAGTTTGTGAGAAAGCAACTGATATCAAACAATACAACATTGGTAAAACTGTTAGGGCAATGTTTATCTACAAGAGCTCTCTACAAGAGCACACTGGATGACAACCATTATCATTAGGAATTAAGGTTTTTTATTACCCCAATGAACTTTTCAGGACTACTGGATGGAAAATCCCATCCATTCTGTGTTCTTCCTTAGATGTCTTTTCTCAAGCTTCCTTCTCCTGTTGGATTTGAGTCTCCATTGGCCCCTAATAGAAGAGTGCCAGGCAAGAGAACAAATGAAAGGAATTAATAGATTGGGAAACAATTCAGAACCTCTGTTGCTTGAACATTTTGGAGAAAAGGGCATTTCTTAAAATTAGAGGACCTATCCCAACTTTATAATTGGAACAAACTCTTATTTTCAAAGATAGGTCAACTGAAGTTTATGATTTAGAGTTTATTTCAATGGTGAAAAAGGAAAGAAATTCACCCATCAACTGAAGCTCTTGATTTGTGAGGCACCAACATGCTCCATGTGGTGCCATAAAGATAGGATTTTGAAGTTAAACTAGACTCCACCCAGATAAATGCCAGTTAGACTGGCTTATGTTTTAAAGTAACTGAACTAATGTTACATTAACATCTAAAGCAGGAATCAATCTAACATTTGATAGATGAACGCCACAGTGAATAGAACAATGATGCTACATGCTATAAAGTTCATACTACATACTTTGGTGAGTTTCCTATCTCAGAATGATGGAAGTTATGCCATCAGTTTTCAGCATTGGTGGCAAAAGCAAATCCAAAACTTACAAAAAAACAAAAGATACCAGGGCCCACATTGGACCTGGGATCATTGACTGCTCATACATGATCCATAAAGAAAGGGCTTAAAAGCAGAAATTATAGTATGAGCTTGATAGATTCATAAATTTTTAAAAAATATTCCAAAAGTTAACAGCTCTTCTTTTCACAATCTATACATTCCTAACAATCCGGGATTACTATGATTTGGAAGCTGCAAGGCCTTGTTTCCCAAAAACTACACAAAGGGGGCAGTTAAAATAATGCCAAACTTTTCCATATGCTTATCAGGAAATGGAGCAAGTGGGCACGACAATCCAACCATTTCTTTACTAATCAAATCAGTTTCAGGAAAAAAAAACCTTACATATGTATTACTGTGTGGCAGAGGTCATGTGAACTGGTCTTTATAACTGCTTTTCCATGAAATCAAAGACATTCACTATTTAATATGCAGTCCATCAAAGCCACTGTGTGAACAGCACACGGCCTTTCAATATGCAAAAGGACTCTCTGAATCCAGGCTCTTCTATAGCTTGGCATCTGATTATGGAGAATAAGATTCTGAATAATGAATGGCCTTGAAAAACGTTGGGTACTTATTAAGACACTGGAATTGTCACATCCCACCCCCTGGGTGTGGGGAGTTAAGAATAAGAATTTGTACTTGCTGTATAATTACCCATAAAAAAGAATGACAATTGAGAGTGGCGGAGGAAAGTCTCAAGGAAGTGCCAGTATAGCAAACTGAGGAGCAAAATTTTGCAGTGTCAGCTGGACTCTTAAGGAGAAGGAGGCAGTTGCCTCAGGCAGCAGATACTGTAGCAGAGGGAAGAGATGGAAGTCTCCTATCTGTTCTGAGATTCTTCCTTGTTCTGTTGAAAGCCAGCACTATGAATACCACACATCTCCTGGGCTCCCTAAAAAGTCTTCTGCCTCTGGTGTGATGGAGGCCAGAATTTTATGGCCAGGATTGGAGAAAGTTCAATCAGCTTCAGGATAGCCTGAGGAGGAGTTGCCTTCTTGTCTTTTGACCCATAGATAAAAATTTTGTTGTTGCTTTGAGACAACTGATGGTGCATTAAGAACAAGTAAGGCTTGCTTGATGTGCATTTATGTATATAAGTGTCATCGTAATTACAGATTCAGTATTGCAATTCCTTACCAAGGGATGGACTTTACTAGTAAAAAAAAAAGTACCTTATACCTTCTAACCATTTGGATCCATATGAAGTAGCAACCCTACTAAACGTAATTTTGGCTGACATAATGCTTTGATTATTAACTAAGTTTAATACTTTTGTAAAAAGCATTTAGCTAACAAAAAGAGGTGGGGGCTGTGGCCATTGAAAACATTCAAAATCCTGTCTCTAAAATGCCAGCGTGCTTCATTTGTTTGTTTATGCCTTGCCCATTCATTTGCTAGACTGGATCACAAAGCATTCTTTGTAGTGGAGGGCAGAGAAAGGGAATTACCAATTCAGGACTGATTTTCCCTACCAATCCCCAGCAAGAACAAAAGACTCTTTTCAGCATTAGCTGTTCTTTCCAAATATCCACCCAAAGGACAAGCTCTTTTATGTCTAAATGGGAATTCACAAAGCAAAGGAGAAAAGGATAGCAAAGAACTGGGACTTTGAAGTTCATATGGGTTTTCCTTCCCATGAGCAATGTTTTTAAAACATGCTTTTATAATTATAGCCATTTATAGTTACATATTTACAACCCAAATATGCTTATACAGATTTACAACCCAAATAATTCTATAAATTGGGGATAAATGTTACTGACATATAGCTTTTAGGATTGGACAGGGATAGATGATGTCATGTCTGGAAAAAAACAGAGTCCTGTGACCTCAGGCTAGCAAAATATCTTGATGTTTCCTCTTGTTGGAAGAAATGTCCATCTGGGTTCAATTCTAAGTGGGAAGACAGACACTGGAAACATGGAGGCTGCTTGGAAGGATGGTTTTAATGGTGGACAGAACCACATTGAGGTTCTGGGCAAAAAAAGCACATGGGTGAGACAGCGAGATTGATTTATAACCTCTGTTGGGCTTTGAACTTGCTTCCTGTACCTGTGGCAAGAAATGTATCCTGACTGGTTGTCAGACTCCCACGGGGGCCGTGCAGGGGTAGCTTGGTTGAATCTAGCTGTGTGATGTAATCTTCCCAGATGCCATGTAGTGAGATAGGTAGAGGGCTAATCCTACAATGTCCTGAGGGCCATGTCTTAATCCCATCACCCTGGAGCTGAAGGGGGGCAGGGAGCTGCAGGGAGCTGCTTTGTCTTTAAAAACATGTTTCTCCTTTTCTCATCCAGGGAAATATAATATTCTGCCTTTTTAACATTTCCTAGAATATTTCATTCTTCTAGGAGAGGGGTGGGTACTAACTTTCTACACTACTTTGTCATGGCATTGTTTGTAGTGAGTCTGTGTGATCTTCTTGCAGCAGCTAACTAGATGGTCCACTGTTTCTTCAGCTTCACTGCAGGAGCTGAAGATTTGCTATCCGTTCCTGTTTTTTAAATTCTGATTTTGTATGCATTTGTTCTTAAGACTTGGTCTTGTGCATCCAGAATTAGCTCCTCTGTTTCTTTCTTTAACTTTCCTGCTCTTAGCCATTTACAGGTCTTTTTGTTATCTGCTTTGCTTGCTAGCTCTTTTGTGTACAGGTAATACTTTGACTTTCTATGCCAGTTTAGTCTGTTTGAAATTCTTTAAGGACTTCACAGGAACATGTCCTCCCACCTGTTTTCCTCAAGGCAGTTGTAGGAAGATGATGAAATATAACAGACATATATTAATAGCAATTGAAAGGCCAGCGTGGTGGGTAAGATTTCATAAGATGGAAATGTTTGGAACACTGGTAGGAATAACAGATTGCAGCAGTTGTGTGAAAACAAGTGGGAAAACCCAGGCATTTCTGGGAAAATGCTTTACATTTCTATGTGCAATTTAAGAAAATAAAATGTTTGCTTTGGTTTAGACTTCAGTCTGAGATTTATTTACTTAGTAAATTTGTAGGCCATGTACAGATACTCCTCAATTACCAACCATTTATACAGCAACCATTTGAAGTTATAACAGTGCTGAAAAAATAAATTTACAGGCTATTTACAACTTTGAGACCAACTCTGCCATGTGATCATCATTATAGTTAGTATGTGTTGTGCTGTGCCTGATCTATTTTTTTCTTCTTCTTTTTCCCTCTCTGGCAGGGAGATTGGAGAAAAAAGGATTGCAAGAGAGTAAGTTGTTTTCTACATATCAAAAGGAATGCAATTGTGCCAGTAGCCTGGGGCTGGCAGCCATGGCTATACTACCTTAAAGGCACTTGAGCATCCCAAATGATATGGAAAATTGGAGAAGGAATTTAAAGAGAGCAGTGTACAGTGCTGGCATAGTAACACATGGCTTCCGGCTCTGGCCCACTAGCATGATCACATCACTTTTGATGTGTTCAAGACTGTATGCAGGCATTCAAGCATTCCAAATGGCAAGGAACTAATTAGGAGGCAAAGGTGAAGGTGTGAAATTTAGTAAGCTTGTCTCTGTTCAGCCAGAAAGTCAAAATCACATGATTTCCCACTTAGCAGCTGTTTCATTTATCAATGGAACTGCCAGTCTCAATTAGGATCATTAATGTCAGGCACAATGAATCAGACCACATATTAAGTTTCAGTTAAGCTGATTTATTGCTTAAACCTGTATACAAGAATCCAGTCAACTACTATTCAGCACTAAATTGGTGCTAAATAAAAGTTAACAGAATTGAAGAGGTGATGGATTTAGATCATTTGAGGCAATGTAATGACTGATTCCTATCTTGACTCTGCCCACAGCCTCTGCCTTTCCTTCTCCCACAATTATGTGAGAACTATCTATTAATTGTAAGGTAGCTTACAATTATGTGAGAACTATCAATTGTAAGGTAGCTTACAATTCAAACAGAATGAAAACAATAAAAAGCACAATTAAAAACAGCATTAAAAAACAATTTTTTCCTGTTTAGAACTAACTGTTTCCAATTTTGGTGAAATGAAGTATGGAATTCAACTGACTGAATTTGAAAATTGTGTAAGCTAAATTTATAAAGATGTATGAAAAATGATCAGATAGTGGAAATCTGGAGAAGGACTTTCAATGATAACTTTAATGTGGGAAAGATAAAATCCATGTTGGAATCTTTTCAGAATTTCAAGGTTTCTTTCTGATCACATTTGGCACAATTACAAACATGATTTAAAATCATCCATATTCATGAGCCATTTCTATTTTACAGGTAATATGGGGCACTAAAGAATTTTCCCTTCTCAATGTGAGACTAAAAACCATCATAACCTATGCATGCAGCTATCCAGTAATTGACCAGGTTTGCGTCCAGTTCATTTTCCTTATAGGAGGATATAATGAGAAAAATCTAAATATAGTAAGTAAACTCTATTTTTATTTGGACTTTTTACAAAGGAAGTAAGTGTTAACCAAATGAAATAGATCAGATCAGAACACCAAAGTCCATTGAAAGACTAGAACTGCAACAGTGGTGTATCTCAACACTTGGCAGCTTTAAGAATTTACAAAATTCAAGGTTACGAAACACTGCTTTACAGTAGCAGAATCTAGAATGTCTGCCTGTGTTTTCCCTTCCCCTCTCTTATAACTCAAGGAGTCAAAGAAGCTTGGGAGAATCATTCTGAGTCACTTTTCATGCATCCATGTTTCTTCTGTTCTTGCTGTTTTTCTAACCACTTTTGGTTGCTTTCTTCAACATCATCATTATCATGGCTCCCTATAAAAGAAGAAGTAGAAAAAGAAACACAATGAACAAAACATATACTTACAGCCAGTGGTGGGATTCAATTTTTTTTTACTACTGGTTCTGTGGGCATGGCTTGGTGGGCGTGGCTTATTAGTCATGTGACTGGGTGGGTATGCCCCATTTTGGACCTAGTGCCTTATTAGTCATGTGACTGGGTGGGTACGCCCCATTTTGGACCTAGTGGACCTCCCCAAAGCTCCCT
>JANHFL010002125.1:97718-120357 GCA_032468155.1 Oxyrhabdium leporinum
AGCTGTAAACCGCCCCGAGTCTTCGGAATGGGGCGGTATATAAATGTAAAAATAAATAAAATAAATAAATAAAATTCTCACCACCCACTGGAGCACAAAATGGGAGTAATCAGAACCCTACATCATTGAGGTGAAGGCCTCCTTATCAGCAAAGGTGGGAAAGAAAAAAAACTAAAACACATCAAGGAAGCCCTCTGAACGTGTGGCTATCCCAAGTGGGCCTTTTGCCCAAATGGGCAAAATAGACCCAGCAGGAGCTCCTCCATAACAAACAAAGAAGAGAACAGTAAACGAAGCAATGTTGTCATTCCATAGGTTGCAGGAATATTGGAAAAACTCAGGAGAATCTTTAGCCAACACAACATACGTGCACATTTCAAATCCAAGAATACACTAAGGCAGAAGCTTGTCCACTCCAAGGATAAAACACCCAGGCACAAACTAAGCAACATGGCATATGCAGTACAATGCAGTGAATCATGTGCAGATCTGTTCATTGGGGAAACAAAACAACCATTTCATAAACGCATGGCACAACATAGGAGAACAAACCCATCAGGGCAAGATTCAGCAGTCCATCTACATTTAAAAGACAAAGGCCACTCTTTTGAAGACAGCAAAGTCCACATTTTGGCCAAAGAGAACTGCTTGAAAGAGGGTTTGAAAGAGGGGTCAAAGAAGCCATCTATGTCAAAATTGAACAGCGCTTTCTCAACAGAGTGGGAGGGATACAACATCATCTATCTCCAGTCTACAACACAGTCCTTTCAACAGTTTCAAGAAGGCTCCACACCCATTTTCACTACTCGGGTGACCCTGACAACACAGATAAACCTCCAGGTGGCCTCAATGATTCTCTAAAAGAATGCAAATGACCAGCTGTCTGCAACAAGTATAAATCCTTCCATTACCCTCCATCCAGTCAGAGCTGAAGAAGCTTCTTTGATCTCCCAAAGGTGCTTTTTCAAGAGGCAACTGCACTGTTTTTTTCTTTGAAGGTGCTTTGCTTCTCAGCTGAAGAAGCTTCTTGGATGAGAAGCGAAATGTCTTCGAAGAAAAACCAGAAAGTCCAGTTGCCTCTTGAAAAAGCTCCTTTGGGACAACCATGACGTAGATGACTGAGAATCTCGATAACATTAAGCTTCTTGGATGAGTAGTGAAATATCTTCAAAGAAAAACAAGAACATCCAGTTGCTTTATGAAAAAATACCTTTGGGACAACTATGACCTGGATGACTGAGAATTTCCATAGACACTGCTAGAAATACTAACTTTCATATGGATATAAGGTAAAAATTGCCTTAGAGAGTGACAGTGAACATTCATTTGCTTATGCATCCCTTTTTCTACCAAAAATCAGACAGGTTGTCATGATACTCAAAACAAAATGAGACTGAGAGTCTGAGCTTCACATAACCAGAAATATAGACTTCACTTATATATTTTAATCTCTCCTTTATTAACCATTGATTAACCATTACCTTCCATTAATTTGTTGAGTCCTCTAAAATATTAGACTAGTAATATATTTTACAGCATGTCCACTGAACAGATAAAAAAACTAAAATCCAAATCTCAGTATTTATTGCAGAACTCCCACTCTGAGGCCTAGGTGTTTTGGGCCTACAATCTGCAAAGTCCCCAAACTGAGAGAATTTGTTTTAGATTTAGCTTTCCCAGGAGTTTTAGTTCCAATATATCCAGAGGATTATCAGTCTTGAGAAAGCTCATTTATTGGAACTAAAACTAGAGAAAAATATTTGAGTAACAAACTGTTAAAGCATCCAAAGAATGTGAAAGATATTGTTCCAATCACATGACTTATGAGAATCCTGCATTATGAGAGTCCTGCATTTCCACTCTGCCCTGCAGTAGCCAAATTCAGCATACCTTTCTTCCCCAAAGCCTCACAGATCTCAACAAAAGGAGATTATGAAGTAGAATATGAAGCAGTTTTCTTCTTATGCAAAGAAAACAATATTTTTAGGAAAAATAAACTGCAAAAACTAAAATGGACAGAGAAGGGTGTCATACTGAGAAGAACATTTTAAGGAGACAACATAACAGAGTTAAACCATCTTGCATAATTTGGGACTGACTGGAAAATATTCTTCCCAATTTATTTCTTAAAGGCTATCTTCCATCTTTCATCTTCACGTGATTATTTTTTCAACTAGACTTTTGTCTTTCAAATAGTTATTGCATCTGTGAATAGCAACATAAATATTTAGCATTCTTGTTTAAAGCACCAATAAGAATTTTCCAGTGATTAGCAAAAATGTCAGTCATTGTGATACATAGAGAGGAAGGGCATGCACACTAAAAAGATCAGGCTGGAGGAAGAAGAATGCAGCACTCAAGCTGCAAACCACTGGGATTCTCTCAGGGAAGACTTGATTATTCAGCAACAAGGATAGGAGCAATATTTTAGACTTACAACCACACTATGATCATATCCTTCAAAACATCCCAGATGAAATCAAGAACATGCCTAATGTCTTAACCAAGCCTGCTTGCCTCTGATACACACACACATACAGAAGCACACACATACTGTTACTGCTGCAGAATCCTTTGCCTGCTATTTCAGTCAATATTCTCTTGAAGAAAATAGGGTTATAAATTTTATTGAATTAAGGCACCATCCCTCTTTAAGCGCAACTTAAATGCTGATATCAATATTACCTCATCTTTGTACATAGGGCAACTTCTTTCAGATATTTCCCTTCCATTTCAAAGTCCAACTGTTAAATGCATTGATTTAATTATTGACTGAGATTATCAATCTTTCCAACACAGAGGTGCTTTTCAACTCTGACAGGCTTATTATCCCTACCCCAATACTACTCCAGCAATGTGCAGACTCCAATCCTACAAATGCAGTCATTGAAAAAACAATCAAGACACAAAAACTGTTATAGTATAATGCATCACATTAACAAATATATATTGGCACATGAATGGCAGGCAGTTCACTCCACCGAGATCCCAGCATGTGTAGTAATTAGCTTTTTCTTCTCCAACAGCCCTCTCCCGCCTCCCACTTAGCTCCAGAGGTTTCCATAAACTCAGTTATAAAAGTAATGTGCTCTCAACAGCAATATTTTAATCTCAAATTATAAACTGTACTCACAATAAACTCGTAATACTCTGTCAGTGGAAACATATTCTTTTAATGGAAAAATAGCATTTGTAAACATTGTAGTGATGAAAAAATACAGAATTTTCAGTGTGCCTAATTTCTGAGCAAGTAACATTGACAGAACAATTTTGGACTACAGTAGTCCTGCTTCCCAAGCCTATATATACAATCCAGAAAAACAGGGGGTGATGCCATGGGTCCATATATATCCACCTGAGGATCTTGTAGGAAAAGCAGAATACACATAATACAGTATTTTTAAAAACTGGCATTACATTTTGATTACACTCTATAATGGTTGTATTTTTAACACAATCCTTTATAAAAAGCTAGTGCTTCAAAACAGGAATCATGCAAGTGTTTATTTTTCAGATAACACAAGATAGAATTGGCCAGCAAACTTATTTCTTACAGATTGAATGTTCTGGTATGCAGCAATACAAACAAACATTTTAGAAGGAGTCTTTTTTCATTAATAGCAATTTATTAGTTGTTAATGAAAGCTGTCTGTTTATGTCACAACATTGTTAAATCCTATTTTATTTTTTTCATGCACCATTCAAATCAGAATAGAATTCTCCTCTGGCACTATACAGTGAAATAATATTGGTAGGACTACATTTCCTTCTCTGTTGTAATTCATTAAACAGAAGTGTTGCATTAGGAAGTAAAAGAGTAAATGCTATGTTCTGGCAGCTTTCTAAGCAAACCGGTTTTCCAATGTTTCTCCATGGTGTAGATATGTTACCAATACAATATTGATCTTATTTTTGGAAGGCAGTTAAGAAATTGTTTCAAGACTCCATCTAGTCACATGAAATATTTTGCCACATATTAGTTATATGTATAGTCCCATTAAATATTTTTAATTGAATGTTTTAACCTCTCTCATTTCGAACTGCATCACATACATATTTGATTAACTACAGTTAACTGTCTTTAAAAACTTGCTGCTTAGCAGACTGAAAGAAGAAACCTATCTGGGGCAGTAGCCATCATCTCCTTATCAGTCAGTTGCACTGAAAGAGAAAACATGTATTTGTTCTTTAGCATTTGCAAAGGCTGGTTTAGCTTTTTCACCAGTCATGTTTCATGTGACATCTAGAATGGCCACATCAGTAGTATTTTTCTTTTTGTCCTCAAGACAAAAAATAACATGCTTCTATTGTAATAATGTCTTTTTATTTTTTCTCCATTCTTCCATACAAAACTGCATGAGATCAATAATTCTTTCTTTCTCTCAAATGCTTGGGTTGGGGACAAGAAACACCTGCCTTAGCCCAGCCCTAGACAAAAATGCATACCACTACTGCAGGGTTTTTTCTTCTTTTCTTTTTTTTCATAAGCCAAGATTAAAACAATCCAGAGAAACTCAGAATCCACCAGAAGAATCTGGCTATATTCTATAGTTAAACCAAGTTAAAATACAAATTGGAACACCTTCAAAACAAATTAGTGCTTATGCAAAATAATAAGCGAGCACAAATGCTATATCAGGAACCAATCTATCAATAACCAGTGGGAATAATTTAGCTGTTCAGGTTACTTTACTTGATTGCATGATTTATCACATAAACCACAACAACATAAGCTCAAACTAAGGAAATAACGTTTTGACTTAGCCTTAATCGCTGACATGAAGGTGTCCATTCTTAAAAATTTACAAGTTCTTCTCCTATCTGAGCAGAAACAAAAACTTTAAAAAATGCAGGCAGCATTAATCAGTTCAATACCAGTATGTGCTTATCAACTTTGTGAATGGTTTTCTTCAATAATAGTTATCACTATCTTTTCTCTATTTCATTTTCCTCTGATTTCATTATTTATAAATCCCTCTCAAATAGATGTATATTGGTAGCTCAACATTTCATGGTCTTAACGAAATGGGATAAAGACCATAAATGTTATTTTATACTATGGTTTGCTTCAAAATCCTTTTATTGTTTATATTAGGATTGTTTACAAATATTAAAAGGGAGTACAGTATTGCAATGAAATAGTGTTGGCCATTATTTAGCATTTTATTTGCACGCTGATTGTTTTAAATATTAATGTAAACCGCCTTGAGTCTTCCAATTTGGCAGCTGTAGAAGTCTAATGAATAAATAAAATGTTATAATGTATTATGTTAAACCTACTGAAAGGTAATTATTTGGTTTGCTAAAATTCCAGAATTTATTCATGGGAAATATCCATGGGATATTTTTGAATATCAGGAAATAGTACCTTCAAAAAGGCAGGAATCCATTTTTACTAGAAGCAATAAAAATACAGAAAAACACATCGGGGTAATGTGAAATTAAACTAAAATAATTGTTAAGTAGTGGCCTTGGAAAATTCAACATCTTTCCTTGAATAATATGAGTTAACATACTATTAGTGCATGTTACAAATAGAACCGTAAGACAAAAACACTCTTTGAATAAATAACACAACTCTCCATGTCAGATACAACCTACAGGGAAAATAGTACTTTGTATTGTTTTATGTTATTCCACCCTCAAAAAAATCCCTATTTTTAAGGCCTGTTACAATTTTGGGTTTTGGAGTGTGTGTGTGGTGGGTAGACTTGGGAGGGGCATTTTAAAATTATTAGCAAATGCTAATAGAAGCAAATAGATTGCTCTTTTCTTGGTTTAGGCTCCATATTAGCAAGAGATAATAGTATAATGGTAAAGAGATGGGGGAGTTGCAATAGAAAACCTCTGATGTTAAGAAGGTACGCTATTTTCATTCACTCTGGAAAAGCAGAATTTAGTTCTCAAATGTACTGGTACTTAGAAAGCAGGCTCAAGCATTCAATTCTCTAATCAATTTGTCCTTAATTATTTTCCCTGTGCTTCCAAATACCTTGTTCTTCCACTGCATTTCATCAAATGCAACGGAAGTACATACCCAGCAATTGCATCATTACACTGATTCTTTAAAGGGCCCTGCCACAATTTATTTCTGTTTCTAAAAGTCTATACATACAGTAAGTACATGTCTACTTGATAATGAAAGCCAGGCTTGGCAATGTTTTAGAGGCCGTTTTCGTCTGAAAACACCTTAGATGACTGGGGTCATATCAAGGTTATGATGGCCTAGAGGCTAAGGGCCCATACCCCATCCTGGATACCCAAACAAAATCTCAAAATCTTCACACACAGTAATGCTAAATACTTTTAACTATGCAATTTAGTGGAAATAAATCTTCCGTATTTTCCTGCACACCGAAGATTAATACTAAAAGCCACTGTCCAAATGCAGCGCGTAGCTACAGGAAACATATGAGAACGGGTGACAAGATTTTTTTTAATGCAGTGGCTTAACTAAATCACAATATTCTACACCGGAAAACGTGCTCCAAATACTGCAGCACTTTTCTCAGATGAGCCCTCAAGGCAACCAGCCATTCCTAAAAGGACATAGTGATTAAAGCATTGAAAAAGATCCAGGAGACCAGGGCTCAAGTCCCTCCTTTACCACAGAAACCTAGGGATTATACCCGGTTTGGGGGCAAAAAAACAGGGATGAGAAACTACCTCTTGAGCTTGAGCGCCTTGACCAAAAGCTTCTCGCCTTACTTCTCGCCTTAAAAAAAAGGCAAGCATTTACTGTTGCAACCAATGCAACAGTAGCATTCAGTAGTACAGAGGACGAAAAGTTATCCCGAGAATAAAATTCATTTCTTTACATGCAGTCTCTGCAGGCGAACGTGTAAGAACCCCCCCCCTCCCCCAACAGAGAACACTGACTCATTCTTCCCCTTCGCCATAACTCTCGCGACATTCTGGCTCGCGTTGTTAAACGTGATGTCCTTTTGGGCGCTGGTATTTCTTCGATCGACGGAGCCCACAGGGTGGGAAGAAAGCAAGCGAACATAAGGAGAGGTAGCCTAACATCATGACTGACAAGCACCTGAAACCAATGAAAAAGAAGAACGGCGAACGATGAGCCAATACGACGAAGAGGGAGGCGTGGACTCTCCGGCGGCTGATTGATCCCAGCCTTCGCGACGGTGTTGTTCAGTCGGCGCGAGAACATTCTAGAGGTAGGTACTTGGCGGCCATTACAGCTGTGCCCCTCCCCCTCTCCTTTAAAAAAAAAACCCACCCTAACGCTGCCGCTATGGCAGATTAGAGCTCGGTTTGAATTTAGGTGCGGGCGCTGCGCCGCCCGACTAACAATGCTGCCTCAGCTGATGGTCTTTCCCTTCCGGCAGAGTAACCGGCAAGGCTGATCCCGCTGATCCCGGCCGCCTCAGGACGCTTGGACCCCCCTTCCCCTCTCCTGGCGGTTGCGGCGTCCGCCTCCTCCGCATCCGTATCTCTTTACAAAAAGCGCCCGGGTGCTCGGTGACACCCTCAGCTTCGCCATCGTTCTCCTCGTACTAATTCGGCTTCGTCACAGCCCGGGGCGAGCAGCGTTGGGTTTATGTCTGTATTGGACGAAAACGGTAAGTAAAAGAGAAGGGGAACGAGTGGAGTGGGAGAGGTTAAGCATATGGAGGGGGGCAGTAATGGAGGGCTTCCCTTTGCTGGTGGAGCTGGGTGGCGGGGGCCGGAATGGTGAGGAAGACGGGCGGTCGCCTGAAAGAGCTGGGCGCTTGCGGGTCGTTCCCTTACACACACAGACACACACACACCCCAATTTGTGTAAGTGGACGGTACTAGTGTGGTCCCGAGTAACTTCCTGGCGAACAGAAGGGCAGAATGTCGAGTCTGTTGGGGACTAGCGGACCAGACACCGCGACCGCTCCCTTCTCGAGATTGCCCTCCGAGGGGGATCGTTACAAAAACGGAGCTCGTTCTCGAGCGGGGGGTGGAGGAGGAGGGGGCAAGAAGCACTCTTAGTCCAGACTTCGGCCTCGGACCGCAAATGGGATGCGAGATGGGCCGTGTAGTCCAACGCCTCTAGAAAAGAAGCCTGCAAATATGGAGGTGGCGTCACCTTCCCTTAACCGCCGCTGGCGATCACTTCTCCCCCCCCCCCCCTCGCCTCCTTGAACGAACGAGCGCGCGGCTCCACAAGATGGCGGCCGCCAGGTCTTCCGCGCCTCAGTCCTCGTGATGGGGGGGGGCGGGGAGAGGCGGGCGGAGTGCGCGCTCTGTGGCGCAGTTCCTAAACCCGCAGTGTGTGAAGGGAGGGCAGCGGGCGGCTCCGCTCGGGCGCTTTCGAGGGTTCGGGAAAAGGGGCGGCGGGGCGGGGATGAGTGGCGACTACGCCGCCGCCCGCTGCTGCCGCTTTGTATTTAGGGCTGACTCAGTACTTAATTGCTGCATTTCTGAGTCATTCCGACGCTGGGGTGAAGAGGGAGGAGTTCAGTTTTTGAAGGGAAAAAATGTGGGTTTATGCGCGATAGCTTCGTCGTGGTTTTCTCTCTTTAAGATAAAATAATTGAGTTCCTTTTCTTCCCCCCTTTTAGGATTTTTTTTTCTTACGGCTTCATTTGTGTTTCATAACTATTGCAGGCACGTGTGTAGATCACGTGGGGAGAAAGAAGTTTGGCGGTTTTTAAATTCATCTGCTTAAGTAAAAGAATGAAAGCCTTGATTTATTTTAAATTCTTGCAACAGAAATTATGTTTATTATGAGGCATAGTGTTATTAGGTCACTGGGGTACTTTTTAGAATATTTTACTCGTTTTTGTTAAGAAACAAATACTGTTTCAACCCCATAGCTCTCAAAGTTCATTTCTTAATAGAGGATACCACTGAAGTAGCTATTCTTTGGCAAACTGTAATATATGTCTCCTACCAAAATTAAGGTCTGGTTAACAAATAACACGTTAATGAAAATTGCTGGTCATATAGCTTATTACGTTATATTGTTCCACGTCCAGAAACATAGTCTACAACATAACTGAATTACCATACCAAGTTTGTAGTGTTCTGACAAAATCAGAATTCATAATTCAGTACTTTTTGCTGGAAGTTTTATGCTGAGTATTATATAAAAATTATAGATGAGTTATGATGTTTGAATTCAGACAGTGAAACGTGTGTGAAGTATAAAAGCTTTCTATATTAATATTGCAGAGCTGTTGCGCAGCCATTGGTACCTGTATTGGGGAAATATAGCATACAAGCAAGAACCTCACAGCCTCAGTGGCGAAAATTTTTTCATGTCAGAGACCGAGAACTCTTGCAGTCGTTTATGTCATCACGTCTTCTCCAGACAGAAGATACCAAAAAGTTGCAATCAAAGATCTCTCCATCTTATTGATAAAGCTGCTAATAAGCCAAAATGTCTGTCAACGTCAACCGCAGTGTTTCAGATCAGTTCTATCGCTACAAAATGCCCCGTTTGATTGCCAAGGTAGATATTTCACTTTCTTTAAATGTGGGTTAAAATAGCCAGATACTGGTATTATATCATATATACTTGAGTTTTCTTTTCAGGTTGAGGGCAAAGGAAATGGGATAAAGACAGTTATCGTCAATATGGTTGACGTTGCAAAGGCGCTTAATCGGCCTCCTACGTGTAAGTTGTATATAATTTTCCATTGAGCTTCATTTTGTTAGTAAAATCATTTTTAAAGTATCTTTTTTAGAAAATGTAATAGTACTATATATATATTTACATATCCAGAGCCCTACTTCATTCCTTTCCCCTTTCAGTTTGAATTGCCTCATGGAAGTGTGAGATAATTGTCAATAACAGTACTATTGTCACTATGTCAGCCTAAATATAGTTTTGTCTTCTGCCTCATGGTGTCAGCAACTTTTAAGGCAGAAAGGAAAGAGCTGACTTGAATAGCTTTTATGGTAATGATAGCTATTGTGCATAGTACTCTGAAGCCGTGCATAATTGTTGCTTTGAGGCGTTCTGTATGAACTAGGGAATGTTGATTCTGTGCAGAAACAGTTAATTGATGTAAATTCTAAAGCTGGTCTTACAATTGTAAGATAATAAAATAATTATTACTGCTTTTTTCATGAGCAAATGGAGAAAGAAATAGCCAACCAGTAGTAGTTTGGAAGTTGAGTGGTGCTAAAAATGAAATAAGTTTGCAGAGGGTTAGTCAGAAGTGAGTGTGGGAAGGGAGTTGATGGAAAACTTAATGACTAATTTTTCTTCTTTTTTGAAAGATCCCACCAAATTTTTTGGTTGTGAGCTGGGAGCGCAGACCCAGTTTGATGTTAAGAATGACCGTTACATTGTCAATGGATCTCATGAGGCGAATAAGCTACAAGACATGTTGGATGGGTTCATTAAAAAATTTGTTCTCTGTCCCGAGTGTGAAAATCCTGAAACTGATCTGGTAGGTGATGCTTATAGAATGCTATGAATTTATAAAGAAAATTATATAAAAGTTTTTTTTTAATCTGCAATCCAGTTTTAGTAATCTCACTGAAACAGTTTTGTATTTGGTTTCCCATGAGGTGGCCTACCAATGTCACACTTAAAGTCTTTCAAGAAAGGCAGGAGATACTTGTCTTCTAATTGGACATATTTAACATTCGTTAATACTTTGGTACTTAATGAACAAACAGTATGTGTGACAATATAAGGTAGACTAATTATGTACCAAATTATTTGTGAGTGAATTTGAGTAGGCTTTGTGGTGGTAACTCCCAAAGCAGGTAGCGCTCTAGCCATTTTAACATTGCAGTAATTTAAAATAGAGATTTCCAGGACTGCTTTATAAGAAAGCAAAACTATCAAAACAAGCTAGTCTTGAATTTTCTACACAAGCCAGTTAGAGCATATATTGCTTGCTTTCTGCTGTTTCATTTTCCTTAGAAAAACGTTATTATAAAATGGAAGGGGGTAGCATATATAGGTATAAATGAAATAATTGGTAGTGAAACTATTGCTCTTTTTGGCAGCATGTCAATCCTAAGAAACAAACTATTGGTAACTCTTGCAAAGCCTGTGGCTATCGAGGCATGCTTGACACAAACCATAAACTCTGCACGTTCATCCTTAAAAACCCACCTGGTGAGTGAATGTTCTTGATATTTACCTATAAATTTATAGGTAATTTATAGGTAATTTATTTCCTACTTAAACTGGAGGAAGTTTTCTGTGTGTGTTGGAACTGGTCTGGAAAACAGTGCTGTGTGAAGACTGCAGTGCAAGCAACACTCTGTGGTAGATAACTTAGTTGTCTATCTCAATTTAAGCTTGCAATACTAAACATAGCCTGACCTATTCCAGTGGTCTTTAAAAATGAGGCCATCTGTTATACAGACTGTAACAATATATTAATGGTGTTCTCTACAAGCAAACATTCTGGAGCGTATTTGAATATATTCATTTTCAACTTCGTAGTATTGGCATTGAAAGTACCAGTGACTGAGCAAATACAGTTAGTATTTTCATTTATGACCATTGCAGCATCTCCATGGTCATGATGAAAATTCAGAAATTTGGCAACTGACTCATTTATGACAGTTGCGATGTCCTGAGATCATGTGATCTCTTTGTTACCTTCTGACAGGCAAAGCTAATGAGAAAACCAGATTCACTTAATAACCATGTTACTAATTTAACTGCAGTGATTCACTTAATAGCTGTGGCAAGAAAGGTTGTAAAATGGGGCAAAACTCACTTAACAAATATCTCATTTAGCAACAAAATTTTTGGTCTCCTTTGTGGTTGTAAAACAAGGACCACGTGTACTAGTGCATTCCAAGCCATGTGCAATCAAGGCAGCTTTGAATTAGTATTCTTGTACATAAATGTTATTTCCTGTTGCTGTAGGTTTTTTTTTACAAATTTAAAAAATAACCTTAAATTAGAAAGTCCACAACAGGTTGGTTGCTGGATTACTTGAGCTAGAAATAAACTTCAGTGGGATTTCTACACCTTTGGAAAGTGTAATGTTTACTTTTTGTTGTTTGTTAGTTATATCCCCTCTTATCTTGCCTGTAGGAGTCTGCCCACAGTCTTGTAATGCCTGTATTATAGAAGATAAAAATTTTCTTGGAAAAACATTTCAGTCTAAAGGCTGATAAACTACACGTGGAAAGGTCGTTATTTGATACATATTCAGATTGAACCAACAGTTGAATGTATAGGCTTTGTAATTGGACAAACTATGCTTCTATAGTTAAAAAATGTGTATAGAAGCAGACTGATTTTAAGATTTTCCAAGTACACCCAAATACCTTGACATGATGGCCAGCTAAAGCAGAGTTTGTAAATTAGAAATCTTTAGGTGCATATCTGTTTAAAAAAATATTTTATTGGACTCTTGCTAATGTTTGCAGAGAGCAATGAGTCTGGTACAGGCAAGAAAGAGAAAGAAAAGAAGAATAGAAAAGGCAAGGATAAAGAGAATGGTTGTGTATCTAATACCGAGACAACACCACCACAGTCTGCACCACCAGAAGAACTTAGTCCTCCAAATGTGGTAAGTAGATCTGGCCACAACAAAATGAGCAACAAATGTATGATTTCATTGTAAATATTGTGTTTTCTTGAAAATGAATGTGAACTTATGCTGACCTTTTTCTGATAATTGGAGGGAGGGGGTGTCTCAATTTTATAGCTAATTATTCGGGAGAATATCTGGTTATTTTTTCCAGGAAAACTATCAAAGTAGTTGAGTTGTGTATATTTCTTTAAAAAAAATTGGCAATGTATGAAAATGGTTACCCTTGTAATTTCAGGAGGAAGAGGATGATGACTGGGGTGAAGATACCACTGAAGAAGCCCAAAGGCGTAGAATGGATGAAATCACAGATCGTGCAAAAGTACTCACATTGACTGATGATCTAGAAAGGACTATTGAGCAAAGAGTCAATTTACTGTTTGACTTTGTTAAGGTATTTCAGATAAATGGCGTGTTTTCCTCATTTCAAAAACCTTTTAAAATTGAAATGGAATAATTTCAACTAGTCAAACAATCTTAACTGTTGAAAAATAATTTGTTTTAAAACAAAAAATGTCTTTTCTGATCCAGAAAAAGAAAGAAGAAGGTGTCATAGAGTCTTCCGACAAAGATATTGTGGCAGAAGCAGAAAGATTAGATGTTAAAGCTATGGGCCCTCTGGTGTTGACTGAAGTCCTCTTTGATGAAAAAATAAGAGAACAGATAAAGAAATACAGACGTCATTTCTTGCGTGTAAGTTTTTATTGGTTTGATAGTAATTTTTGATAGGGCTTTCTGCTTCCTGTCCCAATCTTATTCACTACAGAATGTATAAAATTTGCTTCATATCCATGTATAAAAACACTTCATATCAAAAAGGGGGATGTGATTTATTTTCTTTTACTGGTGGCCTTGGTATTTACTATATTGGCCATTGAAGGTGAGTTACATTTTAGCTTCTTGCGCATGCAGTTTAATAGCACAACAGGATGTAGTGCGTAGTGTATGTTGAAAATTCAGTTTCTAGACTGAGTAGGAATAAAGATACAAGTATTTGCATTTACCTGCCTTATTTTATTTGTGTGAAATTTCTGTTAGCTTATATAATTATGCAAGTGGGCTACACATGCTAGTTTACACCTATTTCCTAATACATTCTGGTTCACATTTTAGTTCTGCCACAACAACAAGAAGGCCCAGAGGTATCTTCTTCATGGCTTGGAGTGCGTAGTAGCTATGCATCAATCACAGCTGATTTCTAAAATTCCACACATCCTGAAGGAAATGTATGATGCAGATCTTCTGGAAGAAGAAGTCATATTGAGCTGGGCAGAAAAGGTAAGTTTTTACAAATCAAGACTGCCCTTGCAAGCTACATAATACTTAATATTTGAAAAATGACTTGCATTGCAGGGTTTGTGCTTCATTGTTGATGCTGAAAAGGAAAAAACTACACTCTCAATGAAATCTTTATAAAGGGGGCAGGGGCAAGCACAAAATGCATTTATGTGGTATTGTTTGATTATTTTTCTAAACGTGAGGATGTGGAAACGTTTTTGAGTGAAATGGGCTAGCTAGAGCTAGAAGTAGCTATTCTTTGGAAAAGCTCTTACATTCAAGGTAAGATTTCATGGATAGAATGTTCCAGTCTTGGAACTAAATATAAATACTTAAATCAATTGAAATAGTTAAAACTTCACATTCTAACCATTTTGTGCATCCTATACAATTATATTACTTGGGTTTAAAATACCATTCTTGCAAAACAAATCTGCATACATTGTTTCAAACTTTCTTTTGGTGTTTTAGGCCTCAAAGAAATACGTTTCTAAAGAGCTTGCCAAAGAAATTCGTGTCAAAGCAGAGCCATTCATTAAATGGCTGAAAGAAGCTGAAGAGGAATCGTCTGGCAATGAGGAAGAAGAAGATGAAGATGAAAACATTGAGGTGAGCTTTAAATAAATATTCTTTGTCAACATGTATTAAAAGCTCTGATTTGAAAATGCATGCTAGGATAAAAGGATTTGTTCCAGTGCTTTGTTGCTCATTTTGTAATAATAATAAGAGAGAAAAAGCCTCAAATGTGTAACAGTATTACTGTGACTAAACTTGACTATTCTTGCAGGTGGTGTACTCCAAGGCAGCCAGTGTACCTAAAGTTGAAACGGTGAAGACTGCAAACAAGAAGGAAGATGACATCGATATTGATGCTATTTAAAATGAATCAAACTAGTTTCCAACTTCTCTGCATCTCTTGCCAGAAGTGCAACCTATGTGCACAAGCTATAATAGCTATACTTCTTGAACTCAAATGTATGTTACCATGACTGGTATTTGTAACTAAGCTTAACAGATGAGAGGAATTAATACACCAGCAGACTGATCCAAGTTTGCTGTCTGGCATGTTTCTTTTAAACTTGTATTGGACATAAATACTTGGAGCACATTTATACAGTTGTGAAAATAAAGGATTTGGTTTTGGAATCTTCAGTCCTGACACATTTCAGCGTTTTTTCTAACGTGGGCAGTAATCAAAAATTAGATTGTGTTTGTGAGCCCATTTCATTTCCATCCAAGCATCTTTTGTTTCCCCCCTTTGTATACTCATGGAGAGGGAAGTAAACTCGAGATACTAATATAAGACCTGTTTTAAGACACCTGTTTTAGATTAGTATGTGGTTAGGATGTAATCCAAATAGAATAGCTATGAAATCATGAGGAAGAAATATATGATTCAAAGGAAAGAATGAATTTTGTGGCAAAGTTGTGTTAAATTTATAATTGATGTTCCCACCTACCCAATTTAAATGCCTTTCTGCGTATAAAGCCTGCAGAACTGATTGTGTTCTCTGCACTTTGCAAATGATTTTGACTGAGGCAGTCATGAGGACTGAATTCTTCTAAAAGACTTACTGAGTAGTGCAGGAAAAGTTGGAGTGCCAATCTAGTCACTAAATTTGTAACATTTTAATAGAATAGAAACTTATTGGTAAGTGGTGGTAAGGAAAATTAAAGTTGATCAATATTCCAGTTACTCTTGTTAGGTATTTAAAAGCAAAATTTTGTGAGTGTAATGGGCAATGTTCCATTTCACTGGGTAACAAGTTGGAGAAGCCAGTTTAATTAGTTAAGAATGGGTCTTGTCAAAAGCAAAATCTGAGTTAAATACACAGTGGTCTAAATATTCCTTATAGGTATTATATAATGCTATTTGGCTTGTATACAAATTTGACTTGAGGACAGGCCATAGGAGCTGAACTTGGATTCCTAAACTGGGGAATTACCTGTATAAATGTTTTAATACTTAATATCGCAGCAAGAAAAATAGTAAAAGTAGGTAGGAATAATGAAGGCTTGCTACATCAGTGTCTGGCAGAACCATGAAGAAATTTAACGTCTCAATACATGATCCTGTGTCACTGAATTGTATAAAAGATATTCTTCCTCTTTTTTAAACCTTGGACCGTAAGTAGCTGGTTATTTCATGTAATTATATTCCAAGATTAAACATTTAGGGATAAAGATTGTCTATTTCAGGGTTAGAACTTTTCATGATGGACTGTTTTATACACCTAGGTAGTTCTTTTCTCTAGCAAGTTCAACTTTGACCAATTAAGACCAATTCCTTGGTTGGAATTGCCCAAGAGCAATTGCTTGCATTCAGTGCATAAGCAGTTTTCCCATCAAAGCTGCTATTTTAAATCCAAATCTTACCCAAAAGTCCATCATACCGTACTTGATTATTATCCATGGCTCAAAAGCAAATCTTGTAATGCTGGTTACAGGTTTTTGGCTGAAAACCATAGAAATCCTGGAGTAGTTTTGCATGGCATGCCAAAAAATAATACTTTGCATGTCCTTGCCACAGAAATAGCTGAACCCAGACCACTTGGAAAAGTAACCCTTTGCCCCAACACTTGCTGGAAAATCACTTTTCCAAAGTTTTACTGTAACACAGGGAAATTACTTCTGCAGTTATCTTCTACTTTGCAACAGAAAAACAGTAAACGAGATTACAGACTTATCTAAAGAATGGTTTATTAATATATTACCATGTTAAAATTATATTACATTAAGTAAATTCAAAGATAATTAAATCTGACCCTAAAAGAAAATGGGAAAAGGGAGGCTACTGAATAAATGGAAAGGCCAATGATCTTGTGAAAGTAGAGAAAAATAGGTTTTTGTCTTAAGAAAATAGACTTTTAAAACATGGTCAATTTAAGGCCGGTGTAAGGGCAGAAGTTCAGGTCAGAGGCTGCTTGTTGCCTAGAGTCTGAGTTTTGCCCTTTTAAAAATCATACTAATCATTTTATGTTTAAAAATGTACCATAATTAAGAGATTAAATAATTTTAAAAGCCAGTTCGGTTCAGTGCTTAAATCAGGCTAGAAACCAGGAAACCTAATTCTAATCCCATCTTTGATAAAATTGGTTGGATGACCGGGCCAATCACAGTCAATGTTGTGGACATACCAGTAGTATACTTCAGTAAGGCATTTGACAAAGTAGGCCTAATTCATGGTAAGATGGGAAAAATTTGGGATAGAAAGTATCACCACC
This sequence comes from Oxyrhabdium leporinum, assembly GCA_032468155.1. NCBI lineage: Eukaryota > Metazoa > Chordata > Lepidosauria > Squamata > Cyclocoridae > Oxyrhabdium > Oxyrhabdium leporinum. Next base: position 114,727 of record JANHFL010002125.1, read on the forward strand.
AGATGGATTCATAACTGGCTAACAAACCACACTCCATGTGTAGAAATCCTTAATGGAATTACATCTACATGGAGGGAAGTCCCAAAGATGCCATTTTAGTACTATTCAACATCTTCATAAATGATTTAGATGAGAGAATAGAAGAACTCTTAAAAATTTGCAGATGACACAACTGGCAGGAACAGCCAACGCTCCAGAAAATAGGCTCAATATAAGGATCTTGATAGACTTGAATACTGGACACTAGCTAACAAAATGGAATTCAATGGTGAGAAAAGTAAGATTTTAACTTAAGAAAAATCAAATTCAAAGCTATAGAATAGGTAGTAACTGGTTCAATAGCAGTAACAGAGGAATCTCAGAATCCTAGTGGACAGCCACTTAAATATGAGCCAGCAGTGCAGCTGCCAAAAAAGCCAACAAAGTTCTAGGCTACATTAACAGAAGAAATAGAATCAAAATTGCATGCAGTGTTAATACTACTTTATGATGTCTTGGCAAGACCACACTTGGAATATTGCATCCAGTTTTGGTCACCATAATATAAAAGATTTTGAGACTAGAAAGTGCAGAGAAGAGCAACTAAGATGATTGCAGGCTGGAGGCTAAAACATGAAAAATGGTTGCAGGAACTGAATATGTCTAGTCTAATGAAAAGAAGGACATGTTAGTAGTGTTCCAATATTTAAGGGGCTGTCACAAAAAAGAGTCGGTCAGTCTATTCTCCAAAGCACCTGAAGGCAGGATAAGAAGCAATGGATGGAAACTAATCATGGAGAGAGCCTAGAAATAAGTAGAAATTTCCTGATGGTGAAAACAACCATTGGAATGGCTTCCCTTCAGAAGCTGTGGGTGCTCCATTATTGGAGAGTTTTAAGAAGATCGAACAGCCTTTTGTCTGAAATAATACAGGGTCTCCTGCTTGAGCAAGGGTTTGGACTAGAAGACCTCCAAGGTCCCTTTCAACTCTATTATTCTGTTACTCTCAACCCAATTTACCTCAGGGAATTGTCAGGAAAGTAATAGGGAGGAGTATTGGATGTATCTGATTCCTTGAGTTACTTGTAAAAACAATAAAGGTGGGATATAAATTGAAATAAATGTATAAATAAAATTTAGCTTTTCTGCAAAACCCACTGCCATGTTTGGCCCTTGATATGACTCTGGAGTTGTCCATTCCTACGCAACGGGTGAGTTCAGAGATTGAACTGTGAAGCATGCAGTCTCTTGGTTTGGGTTCCATTACCACATGCATAACCACATTGGCTATTGGAAAGCAGCAACACAATATGGGAAATAAGTAATACTGATAGATCTTATAGGGTTGTTATGAATTATTTACGAATTATGTATTGATTTTATTTATTTGTTTATATGGCCAACTATCAAGTACATGACTGAGCAGCTAACAAAGAAAAACCCAATAAAATCATTAAGCAAAATTATAAAGCATGTTATAATAAAATAACACCATTACAGATGCAACTCAATACTTTGCAATTAGATTTAATATTTTCTTGAGTATGATATGGCCTATTCTCCTTGAGAAAATAATGTTACTTAAAACAGTGCTGTAGCCATGTTTCTGCCCAAAAGATGGATCGTCACATCCTTCAGAAACATTCATTTATCAATTGAGGTAATTTCTTTAGATTTCCTGTATGATCAGTTTTGGTTTTTCTCAGCAGGAGGCAGCACTTAACTACCAAATCAGGCTTTAGAAATTAAAATTGGTCAGCTTATTTAATACTTGGATGAGAGAAGTCACGCCAAGCCTGGTAGGGTACACTGAAAAGTAGAAAAAAAACAATCCCAGGAAAAAAGAAGTCCATGGCCAGCTGCTTCCAAGAAAAAGAAAAACTTGGAAGAGGCTTTGTTCTTATACTCAGTAAGAAGGGGGGGGGGGGAACCTATTTAAACAAATCTCATTTTGAACTGAATCTGTCTTAAAGATACAAGAATATGAATCTTATCACTTATACAGCAGGCTGAGCTAATTAAACCTGTGCTATGGGTGCACAATTTTTTAATAACTCCAAAAAAGGATCAGTATAAAGAAAGAAGGAGATGTAGTAGTGGTTAATGCACTAGGCTAGAAATCAAAAGACTTGAGTTCTAATTCCACCCTACATAGGAAGCCATCTGGGTGGCTTTGGGCCTAGGAATCTCAACCCTAGGAATAAGGCAATGCAAACCACTTCCAAAATCTTGTCAAGAAAACTGCTGGGACTTATCCAGGGAGTCACCAAGAATTAACACTGACTTGAAGGAATGACAACAACAACAACAAAAATATCAAAGAGTGGAAAAGGCAAAACAAAGCTAAATGCTTTAATTTTATTTAATGTAATCACTGATTAATCAACTTTTATAATTAAATAATATTAAATAATAAATATTATTTAAATTATTAAATTAATATTTAAATTATTAAATAACTTGTCACATTAAATGTTGCCCTTTAATTTTAGAAGTGCTAGCAATCAAAACTTCAAAGAGTCTCAAGTTGTGCATTTCATACAATAGATGAACTAGGTCAGGGCTGTCAAACTCCCGGCCCACAGGCCGGATGTGTCACGTGTTGGCCACGCCCATGCCTGGTTTAGCGAAGGGGGAAAAGTCCTGATACGTCACATGATACCGCCATGATGGCGTGAGTTTGTTTGACACCCCTGAACTAGGAAGACCTATGTTTGAATTCTCAGTTTATCATAAAACTAACCTTCAGGCAATCAACAAACTTTCAACCAAATCTGTTTCACTGGATTGTCATGCTCATTCTCCACCAGTGTGGAATAGTAACTACAGTTCTGAAACTCATTTGCACATCACACTGACCCATGGCTTGACAGATGGCTGGCTTTGTCCCACGTAGTAAGTCAAACACCATGCTGGTATTTGGTGCAGTATATGATCCCAACTATAGGGGGACAACAAAGACTAAAGCTACTTAGCTCTAGATACTTCCCATTAGAAAACAATCCAGGATAGGCAATTCCAGTATTGAGCCCAGTTCTGATTAGCAGTAAGTCTCCAAAATAATGTTCATTTTAAGTGCAAATTAAATATTTTAATATTTATTGATATTTCATATTTCTAAACCACCCTTACATCTCTTACTAAGATGGTAACCAAACAATGGATTGGCATGCAAAAAAACTCCTGTCAACATATTTTTCCAGTGTCAGGACATATAGTTATATTTTGATATTTTAAAATGCATTTATTAATTGGCAAACACTTTTAAAGAAATATTATTATAAGAAAGATGTTACACTTCTGAACACTGAGAAGGAAAACTTAATTTTAGTGGATCTAGTGTGGGTTGAGGATGCACTGCTTAAGCAGTGTTTTAAACAATATGGCAAATTGAGAAAATATACCTATTATATCTCCCAGTTTTTCATATGAAAAAATATATAAATAATGTTCTTAATACTATGCAGCAAGAGGGTGTATTTATAGTAAGAAATTTCTTTTTTCATTAGTGGCATACAGTATCGTAGAAATACTGTATATTTAAGGTGTTTATCAGACTATGAGCTATCAAGGTAGAAAAGAAAAAAATACAGCTGCGGGGGTGATAAAAAAGGTTAAAATAGTAGCCACCGAAAGCCTCTTTGATTTGTATATGTGTCACATATAAAAAGAGGTAGAGCTTTAATTGTGAAGTTGTGGTTACCATCTTGAGTTTTGATGTGAAGCTACTATTGTATATTCTTCAAGTCATGAAGAATATCTATGCCTTCTTGTTGTGGTGTCAGAAATAGGGATGTGAAAAAGGATGTACTGGGGGTATGTGTAAAAAGTATGTGGATGACAGCATGATCTTTCATCCACTGGCCAGATCAGATAAGTTCTGAGAAATCTCACACAAACAAGGAGCTAAATGCTAAGTTGCTCCTGTGCCTGAATGTGACATATAAGGGGCAAAGTATCAATTGCATGTCAACCATCTTGCCTTTTTTGATGCCCCTCCTCCTAGATACCCCTGGCTCTATATAAATTAGGATCCATAGCTTTTCATAGCAAAAGTGTAAATATTGTCCCCATTAATTTGCTTCATATTAGGCTGGCTTTGAAACAGATTACAGATGGGGCTGTTTCAGAAATAGCAAGCCAAAATCAATGGCTGGGGATGAGGTTATGATGGTAAGATTTCAACTTTCCTGGATATTTTGATATAACTCTGAAGATCAGAAATCCTAAAATAAATCATTGCAAATAACAAATTCATCAAGAAAACACTAAGCTCAAATTCATCAAAAGTTTTAACATCTCATAGAGTAAACTAAGATTTCTTATTATCTGTCTCACTGATGCCAGAATACCTGTGTCATATTACTGTAATAGTCACTATCTTTCCTGTTCCTCACACCTACATTTCTCCTTTTTCTTCCTCCCCTCTTGACAATAGCTGAGTGTATCTATTATGAATTTTTTTTAACAATATACTCCATTATTTTAAGGATCCACAAACACTTATGCAATAATGCATCACTTAATCTTTAAGATATCACAGGATAATTTTTTATTTGGGGCTCCAAAAATTACACAATCCCTCTGAATTCAAATTGACACTCAACCCCAAAGGGCTAATAGAGAGATAAAATGAGACAATTATGTTCCCTGGTTTACATCTGAACAAAATAAGACCCCAAAGAAAAGGCTGTGGAGAGGAAAAGGAACACCATCCTACATTTACAGTTTGCAAGGGTTAAATTCAAGCTGACTGATTTATATTATAAGAGGAAGGCTTGTGGTTAAACTGAGAAAAAGTGCAATAGGAACAGCTCAGTGATAGCTCCAAATGTAAAGTACTGTAACATAAGTTTTCTTTCCTGGACATCTTCAGGCATTGGCTAGATAAAAAGGTATCAGGCAAATGCTATATATTTTCCCCCTAAACTGGATTATATGACCTACTAAGTTCCATGGTTTTATTTTTCAATTGATGAGAAAAGAATATGCAAAGAAACTGGACAATTTCTCCAAATCTCCATTTCCCAAAGGTTATCTGTAAATAACAGAAAAACAAAGACAATTATTCTACCATCCTCAATATATACATACACAAACTGTTCAGTTGTGCTGCCCAGCTTCAAGGGAAAAATGTGTAGTCCTCTATCAAGAGTATCCCACTCTGGGTTACTAGCCTTGAAATTTGTTCTGAATGAAATGATGACATAAGGGTAGTAATTAGGTTCAGCACTATGAAACCTGTAACCAAAGAGAAATGATACCTAATGATATCAAAATCCCAGCATTTTGGCTCTGAAACAACCTAAGAGTAACATAGGTTTTAGCTGATAACATTGATAGTTACATAGGACATCGTTTTGAAAGCCTTGAATAATATGTTTCTTCAACAGCAAATCTGATGCATGACAGTATAAGATTCTCTTCCTTCCATCAGAAGCTGTTCGATACAGTGTTTTCTATGGCTTTAGGAGCCTACACTGGTACCCCCACCCTGTTTAACATTTGGATGCAAATTACGTCCCACATCATGATGTCAGGAAAGGAGTTTAATAGAGCAGAAGAACTATGATGAGTGCAGCAGAAAACTAAATATTCTGTTGTATGTTGATGAAAGTGTGTGTTTATAACAGAGAGAGATATAGGCAGGGA
>JANHFL010002126.1:11550-26813 GCA_032468155.1 Oxyrhabdium leporinum
GGCAGGCAGGGGCGGGGCCAGCCAGAGGTGATATTTGCCAGTTCTCCGAACCAATCAAAATTTTCCCTACCGGTTCATGTGAACCGGTGCGAACCGGCGAGATTTCACCTCTGGTTCAGGCTCTTGTTACCTTCAAAGCCATCAGTTCCAGGTAGCATCTGCCTGCCTAATACATGCAAGCTCAGACGAGTCCTGATTTCCCAGGAGGAAAGGAGAAGGCTAACCTTTTCGGTCATGGTCATCTGCTGAAAAGCAGCTTGCCTCCAAAGGAAAGGATATCCCCTGCTATCATTCCAAACGGCAATGAAGATGCCATTAGTTAAACGAATATTTGCATGTCATTCTTTGACCCCCGTGGCCCTGACATACATACTCAGCCAGAATAAAGCAGAGTTTAGATCAGCCTCCTCCAGAAGGTCATGTTGGAGAAACTTGAACTCAACTGGCATTGTGTGCCATGAAAGATCCTGTGATGCAAGACTTCATGTATCCCCATGTTGTCCCCAGCAAAAGTCCACAATGGAAAGCAGACATACAAGACTGGGATTACAGAGCGAAAGAACTGATGGGGATTGAATGCTTTTATCATCATGTGGTGCAACATATTGTTTGGGTTTTGTACCTCTAGCAATTTTCACTTTTTGAAAGAATATTGTGCAAAAAGTACAAAATGTTCATATTGAACGGTAATTTGTGCCCATGTAAGGATGGCTATGAACCATGAATTTTATCACACGATTCTAAGTGCCCATACACACCAAATCTGCAGTACTAATCAAAATCAGAATTGGAAAGATGCGTAAATTTGGTGTTTTCATTAACTAGGATCAATGTTTAAGTGCAAGAGTTTTGAAACACGATCTGAAAATACCTATATAAACAAGTGAATGCTTTATCTTACAGTCACTTATATGACACATTATTATTATTATTATTAGTTAAACTTTTATACCGCCCCATTCCGAGGACTCGGGGCGGTTCACATAAAAATATAAAAATATATATATAAAATCCTATAAAACCCCGTTTTTAAAAACTAACCCCTAAAAATTTAAAATCCATTTAAAAATCCATACCATCCAGGAACATTTTCTAAACAATGGTTCAATACAACAGGACTTTCAGATAAACACGTCCAGGGTAAGAGAAAAATTGCTCCTCATCTCTGCTCTGAATTCTTACTAAAAATTATAAATTGGGGGTTAAAAGAGGGAGGGGCTTGTAAAAGCTACCCAGGGAAATTGACCTATCTTCAGGGGGGGGGGAAAATGGCCATAATTTCTTCCAAGAGCAGCTGTTTAAACATAAAATTGAGCATTTTTTTAAAAAAGCCACTAAGTTCTCAGGCCAGCTGCATTCTCAGATACGAAGGCATTCATTTCCCCGCTCTGTCATGCTTTGCTTTACTGCTTACCAATGATTGGGGAAACTATCCACTAAAAGAGCAAAGCAAGTACCCTCATAAAAGGAAGGGATCTGCTGCGGAAGAAGGATCCAGGGGAGTGGGTGATGTCAGAAATCTATAGTGACTCCAGTGGGCTTAATTGCAGCTTAATAATAAGTGCAACTTCAGGCTGTCTATTCAGACATAATTCTAAGTTTCCCCTGTTTAGAAGTGACAAGAATTCTCCTCTAAAAGACAGAAAGCAAAATAATCTGCAGATCTGCCTCTTGATGCAATTGAATTAAGTAGATGGATCCCACAAAGCCTCACTGTCCTGCTCTGGAAGGTTAAACATTTTTGTTGGTAACACTACTATAGGTTGTTTTTTTTTTTTTTTTTTTTTAAAGGGAGGCCTCGTTTTGCTATTTTATGGGTAGAATGGGAAATACAATTCTTGCAGCCAGCAATAGGCAAAAGTGGCGCCTTTCACCAGGTTGATTTTGCCACAAGAAGGAAGTCCCACCCTTCAACGGGACTCTCTGCCGGGTGAGGATGCCAGCTAGAACTGCAGGCTTTCCTCCTATTTACTACTGCAAACAGCAACCATCTGCTCTTTCAGGCGCTAGATTCATCGGGAAACCTTTTTCCAATGCAAATATTTTCCTGCAATTGGCCGAATGCAAGCGACGCTGTTTAGTTCAAGCACAGCCTCCGAGTTCCAAGGAGAAAAGAGCAAGTGGAAATAAAACTGGCGCTTTCGCACGCTCTCCGACGACCGCCACCCTCTCCTAATATTCCCACATGGTTTGTACAGGCTTCCCGGGTCGCGTCATCCCTGGAGGGATTTCGGCAGCGCCTGGGGAGAACGCGACTCGAGCCCAGCCGGTCCTGAACCTTCCCTGAAATACGAGGGACCTTCTTGGCAAGACCCTCCCACAGGAGCTGAGACGTTTCCACCTTGAGACTTCGCTCTCCCCGCATTCGCGAGTTTTCCCTGGCGCGTTTGGGTCAGGCTTTCAATCCGGTCTGCTTGGGAAGTGGGCCGCGTTTCAAGGGAGGCCTTAGTCACGAAAAGATCAAATATCCCAACGCGAGACGCCTCCGCCGGCCTGGTGTCGATTTTTGTCTTCCTTTCCGAGGAAAGTTCACGGTGGGGGACGCGCAACGGCAGCACTGCGGTGCTCTCGCTCCGTCCTCCGGTCGCTATGGGAAGTGGGCCCCGGGCGTCGTTCCCAGCGGGGCCGCCAGAGAATTCGCGCTTGGAGAGGCTCGTCAACAGGCCCGCTTTTCTCCTGGAAAAGGAACCGACGTTCAAGCCCGAGAAGGATGAAGGGAAGCGGAGCTTTGCTTTTCCTGCGCCCTGAGAAATCCAGCTTCCTCCCGCTTTCGGTCAAAGGAAGCGATCTTAGTCGCTGGAAAGCTGAATGCAACACATTCTGCTTCTCAGCGACGAAGATTGTTGGATGAGCAGGCACAAAAACAGCCAGGGAAGTGACTGAAGCCTGGGAAACAGGCCTCAACAGGAGCGCTGATTTACCACCAGCTTATCAAGTACTTAGACGGCGAGGGCTGGGCAGCACAAGCAGAGGAACAACTTAAAAGCCAGCCATCAACACACATCCCATCAGCATCTAAAAGGCCACATACAAGAGGCGTCATATAAATACACGCCCTCCTAGAGAGAAGTTCCCTGAAGATGGGGGCTCGGAAGACAAAACCCCCTGATCCCGGTGACCCACCCAGATTTGATCCTCCAACATTATCCCGAGACGTGTATATTCGCCTTTATTCTGAAGCAGTCTCTTCTCCTCTTCCTCCTCGGGAGCAGCAGCCGGGAAAGGAGGAGAAAAAGGCCACTCTTCTGGTCCAGCCACAGCTGTTTTCCGCCTAACCCGCAGCGTTGCCTCCGCCTGAGCCCGGAGGAGGCCGGCAAAGAGCCTGAGCCCTGCAACCAAAGGCATAAAGTCCCTCCGTGGAGCCGGGAAGAAGAGCCTCGTCTGTCGGGATCTTGGCTGGCTCTCGCCTCCGGGAAGGCTGCTCGGAAGAGAAAGAACGCAGAGCCGGCCAGTTCCCTCGCCGGCTGTCCTGAGACTCTTCCAGGCGGTCAAGCTTGGGTTCCCGTTTCCTCCTCGCCTCCGTCCCTTAGACCTGACCGAGCAGGCAGGGGACGAGCCCACCGGTCCACTTCCCCTACATGCAGGCGGCCTGGCGCCAAAAGGATCGCCTCCCGAGCCTCTTTCACCCGGGGCGACGAGACCTGGAAAAGCAGCCTATCCGGCGGCGGCGACTGAAGGCAAGGGGAAGAGCCCCCCAAAAAGTGCGGGTGGGGGAAGACCAGTTAGACATCTCTCTCTCTCTCTCTCTCTCTCTCTCTCTCTCTCTCTCTCTCACACACACACACACACACACACACACACACACACACACACTTACCTCGTCTCTCCGCCGAGCACCGGCAAGAAAGAAAACGAGAAACAAAGCATTTCTGCCCTCAAGAGGGAAGGGAGAACAGAATCGTTTATTCTCCGACCTGCGGGAAACACGCAACTCCCCCCCCCACCCCCGCCCCGGGCCTTTCCCTACAGGGCTCCGAGAAGTCTGTACAAGAACAGGAGGCAGCTGCGTGCAGCCAGATGGGTTCGGTCGGGCAGATTCGCCACCTAAACATCGACTGCTCTGGTCGCCTGGGGCCATTGGCTTTGGCGGCTGAAGAGCGCATTGCACCTTGTCCGCCTCGCTCTCTTTGCAGCAACACACAATAAATCACGAAAACAATTAGGTGAATTCCCCTCCTGTGCTGCCCACCTTCCGCATAAAACGTCTCCGGTGGATAATATCTGTCTACAGGCCACTATAAATTCCAGCTGCCTTTTAAGGAGAATCAAAAGGCCGTCGCAAGCCGTAAAAGTTAACAGCGCCGTAAAACCCAGTTCCACTAAAAAAGCCTCTAAAAAGCCCCGTCCTCTCCTTTAGGCACTGGCCCATTCGTCTCACCACGGGCTCTTCTCCACTTCTGGAGATCGTTGTAAAATTTTCCCCTCGGTCAGCAGAGATACGTGCATCTCTTTCTATCAAACGGCTTCAAAACACACCAGAACCACGAAGGCAACTATAAGAACTATGCCTAAATTTTGAACGTAAAAAAGCATAAAAACTCAAACCAAAGCTCAACCAAACTCGCTTCTCTGGGTTTCACATGCAAGACCTGTCACATTTTCCCCCCTCTCTGCACTGAAGAACACAGTGGAAAAAATTCAACAACATTCGATTTCAGAAGAGAAAGTTCAGAGTGCCGATTCTTGGTTCCCGGGGACTCCTGTTGTTTTCTCACTTCCCCAGGCATCTGTCTTTCCCAGACCTCCCCAGCATTCTTCGTCTGCCTGTCGAAGAGAGTTGTGGAGCTGGAAAGCTCGCCAGCTGCCCAAGCCTCACAGCTGGAGCTCTGAAGCTGCTTACCGCACCGCCAACAGACGCGGAGACACAACGTAATATAGATGTATCAGGGAGACTTTCGCTCGCGGCGGTGTGGAGCGATCGCGCCCAAGAAATTACTTATTCATGATAAAAGTCACATGTCCGAACCGACGCAGGGAAAGAGGAAAGGCGGAGAAAGGAGGAGATGTGGGGAGGGGGGGAGAAAAGAGATGCCGAGCTTCGCGTGGCGGGGCGCAGCCCACGAGGAAAGAGGCCACCCACCTGTATGAGTCCGCTTGTGGATCTTGAGGTTCTCGGAGCGGGCGAAGACCTTGCCGCATCCCGGGAAGGGGCAGGGGAAAGGCTTCTCGCCCGTGTGCACGCGGATGTGGTTGATGAGCTTGTATTTGGCCTTGAAGGGTTTCCCTTGGCGGGGACACTCCTCCCAGAAACACACGTGGCTGCTCTGCTCAGGCCCCCCGACGTGCTCCACCGTGACGTGGTTGACCAGCTCGTGCATGGTGCTATAGGTCTTGGAGCAGGGTGGCGTGCCGCCGCCGCCGCCGCCGCCCGCCTCGCCCTCCAGCCACTTGCAGATCAGTTCTTGCTTGATGGGCTGCCGCATGTAGCGCAGGAAGGCGGCGGCGGCGGCGCCCGCGTGGTGCGGCGGCTGCGGCGGCGACGCGTGGTGCGCATGTGCAGGCGGGTGCGAGTGGTGGTGGTGGTGGTGGTGTTGCTGCTGCTGCTGCAAAGCGGCGGCCGCCGCCGCTGCCGCCGCCAGGTTGACCGGATAGCCGTGCGGTGCTGGGCCGTAGGACGCTTCGGAGCCGGCGGCGACGGCGGGCGAAGGGCGGAAGGGCTCGATGCGCCCATAAAACTCCGCGGCGGCGGCGGCGGCGGCAGCCACGGCCAGCCCCAAGCGCATCTGGCCGTTGAGCGGGTGGTGCCCACCGGAGGTCCCGGCGGGATGCTCGTGCAGGCCCGGAAAGACGGCGGCGTGGAGGTCCCCCCCGGCGCCGTAAGTGCCGGCCGAGGAGATGAACATGGGCGAGCTGGCGGCCGCTGGGGGCTGCTGGAGCTGCGGCGGATCCCCCCGCAAGCCCGGCTCCCGCCGCAGCGCCAGCTCCCTGCCCGCCGCCGTGTAAGGCTGACTAGCCGAGGCGGGAGCCGCGCCGTTGGCGCCAACTCCGCTCCCGGCCGATTGCAAAGAGGCGGCCGCGGCGAAAGTCGCTTCGGGGCTGGCTGGGCTGAGCTTGAGAGCCCCCGCCGCCATGTGCTCGGGCCCGAAGGGGGCGGTAGCAGCCGGGTCCGAAGAGCCCAAGTCCCCCGGGTGCAAGGGATGGAAGCCGCCGCCGCCGCCGCCGCCGCCGCCGCAAGAGTCGGCCAAGCGCAGGCTGGGACTCCTCTTGCAACTCAGCGCGGGCTCCATGCCGCCGCCTCCGCCGCCGCCCAATGGCCCATCGAGCCGCACGGGGGTAGCCCGGGCCTGGGCCAGCCCGGCGGGGGCCGAAGCCTTCCTCCCCCTGCCCGCTGCCGCCGCCGCCACCGTCACCAACGCCGCCGCCTTGCCAAACATGGAGCGATTAAGCGGCTCTTTAACTTCTTTTGTCTCCTCCGCTTCCCAACTCGGCTGCTCATTCCATCCGCTCCCCGCTCTGGCCTCCAGCGATTGGCAGAGCGCTCGGCACATTTGAGCGGCGCGGTTGGGAACCAGAGTTTGGAAATGTGCGCGGGTGGGATTGGAGGGAGACCGATGATTGGCAGAGGCCAGGGCAGCGCGATTGGCTCCCATTCAGGCCGGGCGCTCAGCGGGGAACCGCCCTCGCGCTCCTGCCTGCGTCCTCTCCCCCTCCCCTCTTTTTTTTTTTTTTCGCACTTGCTCCACAGCTCCTTCTCCCCCTCCCTCGCCCGAAATAGTTGCCCTCGGCGGAAAAGAGAAAGGGAGAGAAAGAAGGGGGAAAGTTCGCGCCTCATCGCCGAGGAAGCGCCAAGCGAGCGGCGGCCCGTGGCGGCGGCCGAGGCGACTGACTCTTCGTCCAGAGTTTGGTGGGGAGGAGCTGGGGCTTCCCTGCCACCTGTAGGGCGCCGGGTTGGCAGCTGGGCCAGGCGCTCGATGAACGGTCCGCCCGCCCGCCCGCCTGAAGCCTGCAACTCAGCTCTGGATCTTCTGGAAGCGCCGCCTGTCCAAGTCTCGTGTTTACAACAGGTTGTTTCTTGGCAAAGGCGCGTGGAGAATGATGCCGATTATAATAATCCACATTAATAGCCGCGTCTTTGGCCAGAAGGTCTTATCCTTGTAGGACTAGGGGGGACCCCAATTTCAAGGAAATTTCCCTAACGAGACCTCCCGCTGAGACTGTCCGGTCTCAGTTCCACGGAGAAGTCGTTGCGCCAATCCTTGAGAGAGTCAGCTCCACTCGAGCGGAGATGCAATTTTCCACGCGGACACTGAGAAGGTCCCGTGGATATGCGTTTGTTCTTCGACATTCCTCACTAAGGACCCAGGCGCTGACCTGCCCACGGCCGCCTCGTGGCTCCAGAAAAGCCGCTGCTTTGCAAGGGAGAGGAGGCGACGAGAGGGCTCGTGAGCCGCTGTGGAGAACTGCCAGTGTCCCTTTCTTTAGAGAAAGCAACAGCATTCATTGCTGTAATCGCTGGGGCAGAGAGAATTCGTTTTCCAGAATTCCGTCTTAAATGATCGAGTCTCAAAAAAGAAACAGATTCCCCCTTATTTAGTTCTTCCCCACATCATCTCCTCCTCCTCTCCCCCCCCCCCGCTGAATTAATCCCGCAAATGTTAAATCGTTACTACCGAACGTCCAAATTTACCTCGCGCCTTTCGGGTCTCCTCCCTTCCAACTTTCGATTCTGTTTATCCAAACCGTTTCCTTAACCCTTTGGAGGAAAATCTGAGATCTCAGAGTGCTCTTTTTTCCGCGTAAAGTTGGTCAGGCCTTTCAAGAAATATATCTGGTGCTCGAACTGTGTTTCAGAAGCAGCTGAAAAAAACGCAGGAACTAGTTCTGGTCAGAAAGAAGCAGAGGGGGGAATGGAGGGCACCCAAACTCTAGCAGCTGCTCCCCCTCCTCTTCCTCCTCTTCGTTTTTCTCACACTGATGCAAATAATGTTTGCAAATTCTCATGTTCTAATTCTCATGTTCTAAAGCAAGCCACTACATTTGGGAAGGGAAAGCACCCGCTCTAAAAACCTGGGATGAAGGATGCAGTATTGCGATTCGGAAACGGAAGAGGGAGGAAAACGGTCTTTTATAGGCGGCGTGGGGAACGTGAGCTGCTGCGGGAGCAAGTCTCACAAACGGGCAGTTGCATTTCCTTTAAGAAAAGTTAGTAGTCTAACTTAAATAGCGCGCGAAGAGACCCGGCGGGGGCTCTGGCGCTTGGTTAGACGCGCTGGCTTTTTTGGCGAAGGACTCGCATCTAATTTGCCTCAGCCGGAAGCGATGCGGAAAGCGTCCCACGCCAAGTTCAATTCTCCTTGCAGTAAAAATGAAACTTTCCTTGAGCTTTTAGCCTAGAGAGAGAGGGAGGAGACCCCTTCTACCAGGAACCGCCCCCACTTTCTCACTTGCCCTCAGGTCGCGAGATAAGGAAGGGCCGCCCGGGTCAGTCATTACAAGCTGGTTAGGATCTGGCCACCCAGCGAGTAACGCGTGTGCTTCTCCTTAAATATTTTCCCGAGCGATATCACTCGCCTTTCTTTCCAGGTAAAACCCACTGGATCCAAAGGACTCTATTCCCTAGCAAGCGTGTTTAGGGTTCCGAGTGTCGAGAATAGATACATTTTTTCAGTGATTCTTTCACCATTGTGCCATTCCATCTTCCTGTTTGGGCGGCTGCTTAAGGAGGAAAGGATCTGAACTTGATTTCTCAAAATCAAACTGTTTCACGCAAGTGCCCAACTCTATCCCAGCGGCAGTAGTGCCGCTTACAGTACTGCAGCTGCGCTCAGGCGGCTCGAACCGACGTCCCTGTTCACCGTCTTGTCCAGCACAGCAACACGATAGGGAACTGCCCTCGATTTCGAGCGTCTTAATCCAAATTGCTCTCCCCGATCCATTGCTTTGTTTGAGGGAGCGGGGTGGTCTCCAAACAGTCGGCGCTTCAAGGCTGGAAGGACGGGCGAGGATGGTAACCCTGCCTGTGGGAGTGGTCGTCCGATATGGGACAAGATGGACGATAGCGAAAACTTCTTGGTCGGGCCGGTTGGATGGGAAGCCGAGGCCCGATGGCCTTGTCAACACGCGTTTTGCACGCCTTGAGGATGTGAGATTCGCATCTGGTTACATTCAACCCCAGGCCAGGCAACCCACGGGCTAAGAAGCCCATCCTGTGACCCCGACTGTCATTTTTGTTATCTCGGGCGAAGCAGCAAATGAGTGCAGACGGAAGTCCCCTCCCAACCATTATCATCATCGTCATAATCATCCTTGTTATTATCTGCATCACCACCGTGGTCGCTGATCGTTAGTAGACCAAGGAGACGCGTCTCGTCTGCGCAAGATAGTAGTAGCTAGCTAGACCTTATTCCGCAATCCTGGAGTGGGAAGAAGTAAGCAACTAGTCTGCAAAACCGGCCCTGTCTGTCCAGGATTCCCTCTTCGAAATTGTAACGGGCGAAACATTCACGTTTTACTACTGTGGGCCACTCAAAAAGAGGACATAGGTAGAAATTCACACATGATTTCGGTCTATAAGGGGTATTTAATTCTGAAACACCCGTTTTTCCATTTATTTCGCCAAATATAGTATATTCCCCAAACCAATTACTGTAATGAGTCACTTTGCTTTCTCCCTTCCAGTTTGTTTATTTGTTTTGTTTGTCCCCCTCTCCCTCCTTTCTATTTCAGTCCAGGGCACGTTTCGTAAATCAGCTCTCTAGAGTTCGTGTTTTTGTTTGCTTGCTGTTTAAGGCATTTGTTTGACGGTGGCATTATGCAAATATATGATAATGATCTTGAAACCCATTTGCAAGTAGTTGTCTTTAGTGCACACATGTTATTGATATTCGGGAGGTGGGGACGATATTCTAGAATAGAGGAAAAATGCCTTCTGGGGAATAATTAAAACGAGAGAGCAATTAACAGCTTTTCTCAAGATCCTTTAAAAAGCCTTGCCAGCAGAACAGGCACGACATTCTTCAGGCGCGCGTGCGTACACACTCACTCACTATAGCCGCGTTAGTCAACACACTGGATGAAATCAGTTGAAGTTGGGTTACTTTTCATTTTGATTCAAGCCCTTCCCTCCTTCTGTCCTTCCCTCCCTCCCCTAGCTTGACATGTTCTGTGAACACACCCCAGCTGGTCGCTTTATGTTCCATGTGTTATGTATGCAGGGCACAAAAAATAATTCAATAATCGGGTTAAGTATGTTGTGCAAATTTAGCATGGGAATCGGCTAGGAAAGCGGAAGAGATATATGGAGAGAACAACTTATTGTGTGAAAAGAAGAACTTCTTCAGCTACGATTTTTTAGATCCTGACTGCGGGATAATTTTCAAAAAAATTGTATAAAGGAGTTTGGGAGAGATTGATTTTTCTCTCCTTTCTTCCACGAGTACCTGTTGGTAAATTTAATGTCCTCACCCCCATCCCTTCTTCCACAGGAACTAGAATCCCGTAACTCTCACAGGGAACACACACTTTGTCCCAATGAAACCAGTGAATTAAGTAGCTGTCCCAGCCCATTTCTACACTAGTGATTTTACTGCGACGCCCAGCCGTTGCTATGGCGATCTATCTACCACTAATGAAGACAAGCTTTCCATTGCTATAGAAGATGTTATAAATCCCCCGTGTGGATTTTGAGCTTCATGGATTATTTGATCCTTGATTCTGCCTCCTTTTTGCCCCAGCTTCCATTCAAAATATTTTCTGCTACTGAAAATGTAAGGCTTATCTAGCGTATTTAGAGCCCCGCAAGGTTCATTCAGCAATTTTCTGCAGTGCATTTGGAGGAAAAAGGAGGGACAACCATTAATCAATGGAACAGCTTGCCTCCCAGAGTTGTGGGTGCTCCATCGCTGGAGATTTTTAAAAATAGACTGGACAATTATTTGACCAGGGTAGGATACGATTTCCTGCCATGAGCAGCATTGAACTAGAAGATTTCTGAGGGTCCTTCCAGCCCTTTGATTCTATGTTCTAAAAGGGTTAAGTTTTACTTGATCTTCTGTCATTGCGTTAAGAACGGGTTAAATGCATTACTACGAGGCCCTTGGGCCTTTTTTTTTTTTTTACTCTTCAGGGTGGAACAAATATGGGGTATTCAGGTGGGTCCCTCAGCGAGATCCGAAAACTGTTCAAATCAATGGCTGATTTATCCTAGTAATAATCGTATGCCAAACAAATAGATTTATTTCCCCAGCTAAAAATTGCTGCTTCTTATGCTTTGTCTCAGTTCTGGATCAATTAAGCTGAAGCAAGCCACTTTTTCTTTTCCTCCTCTCATACAAAGGAACTTGTCTCCACCTCCATTCCAAACACACACAGGCGTACTTACCGAGATTCTAATTTGTACAGTTGTGGTGGTGGTGGTGGTTATCTGGCATGATCTTGCAGGTTAGATGCCAGTGGCAGAGAGCTGCAGCGATTTATCAGAGCAAAGCCGAGCTGGAATGCACGCAGCGACCCCAAGAAACCGCACTTAGCATTACAATCCTATGCACATCTGTTCAAAGTAAGCAGCACCTCGAGTTAAAACGGGGTTTGCTGTTCCGCGGCAGTGTATGGAATCTATTGGATTGCACCCTGAAAGAACGAATGCGGGTTGACTGTCAGCAAAAATCCCCCTCCTTACTTCGACAAGTTTGCCTACTACGGAATTTTTGAAATAGATTTGAAAGCGATATGGTATGTTTATTTACGTGGGAGGAAATTCAAAAAGGTTTTCACTTGAGTAGGTTTTTAAGAATCAATTGTGAAGCTGTAGTTACGCACCCATTTGTTTGCAAGTTAAGTCTAGTACATACATTATTAAAAATACTTCCAAATAAACTCTATCAACTTATGTTGTGCATGTTCTTCTTTTTTTCTCAACCCCTTTGGGGGGGGAGGGATACATGGTCTAGCACATACAAACAATATCCATGTGAGGATATGGTATATATCTGGAGATATCACCCACAACTATTTTTAACATATGGAGTGAAAATAACAAATCTGTTATTCTCTCCCTGCTCTTAGTTCTAATCTGCTTTCCTGATGCTCATCAGAAATTTGAGGATGCTTGTTGGGCTGCCGAAAAGGTGGGAAAAAATAACATAGAGAAACCCACTTCAGCTTTGAATACATTAAGTGAAGTTGAAATTTCTGTATTTTCAAAAATGAGGATCTGGCCTTGAAAATTTTTCCTAAATATGGTGATAAACATGGTGGCTGCCATTTTAGGTAACATTGCTTTACAATGAAGCTAATTTAATTGGACTTAATTCTGAACCAGCTGATACAAAAAAAATACCTTGAAGCTTTCTATAATATTTTTAAATAGGTGCATAAGGCTGCTCAAAAATAAATATATAGAATTCAGTGAGACTTACACATAGTTCAGTGAGATTGAAGCCAAACAGTTAAATTCATGCTGCAGCCTCTCAGATTAGCAGCCAATATATTTTCCCCCAATTAAAAGGAATATTATAACTTTTTAAATAGTGAAATTATAACTGGGTTATTAAATGTATGGGATTACAGAATAAATACAATCTGGTTCTCTATGATTATATATTTATATCATTTATCTATTGCCTCAATCCAAACCAACTTTAGGCAATTGGAGATCAGTTTAACTGTCAACATTCAACATTCAAAGGGATGCAGGAAAGGATACATCAGCATTTATAATGGCCTCTCTGTATCCCAGATTTACTCTGTTTCTAATATAGTCTCATTTGGTGTGTATGTCAATGTGCATTTTACTTTTAGAAGAGCAAATGTCAAAATTAAATGGTTGTCTCTGGTCATGATAGAGGTTTTTTTTCCCCCAGTCCCTTATTTTTCAACAACCGATTGGAAGAAGCTTTTTTGAGATAAATCAAGGCAGTGACATTTTGACGTCTTCCCTAAATATAAGCAATATGGTTCCCGCATGCTTCCCTTCCTTATGAATGGCAGAAGGAAGGATCTGGCCCCAGCTGTAGCAAGGGAGGGAAAGGCATCCCCAAGCTGCCACTTGTTCTGCATTCCCAGAACAAGGCCAGCTGGTCAGCCCCACAGCTGGAGAGAGGCCGCAAAAAAACTGGGCAAGACGTGCCAAGGAAAACCTCTGAGTCTCTTTCATTATACACGCTTCTATAAAAGGGTCTGATTTTTGTAAACAAACAAAATTTAGTCTTTGTGTCGATTGCACTTCCACTCAAAGTGATGAATTTCATCAAAGTTTTGCATTTTCCTCTACTGACATTTGACAAACAGACACATGCAGCTTAGGTGGATTTTAAGCAGCTCAGTACCTGGGCATCTGGAACCCCTCTCTGATCCTCTTCTCTTCCCCAAAAGCCTTGTGCTCCAAAGGGCCACAGTTCCCAGCCAAGGGTAAAGGATAAATGTTAATAGGATTGAAGTGGGAAGATGAAGATGCTTCTTCTTTGACCGGCTGGCTATTGTGCGCGCTTGTTGTTTTTAGCACAGTCTTTCAAAAGTTATACATCTTTGGCTAAGACTGTTATGATATGTAAGAGATTCTCCCTTGGCTTTCTGTCAGAATGCTGACAAAAAAAGAGAGAGCAGAGAGGATCATAGTGGTTGTGATCCTGGTCACTCCGAAGTGTAGATTACAGAAGGATGCTGCCCTCTATAGATCCTTCTTTCTTCTGGTCTTCAAAGGTCAGAGGTTGAAGGGCCTAGAAGTGGTTGATCTTGAGTTTGGGAACCTGCTGTTGATGAGCCTGTTGAATTTTCAAGCGCCTGTGGTACAGACAACAATTCTACCCAAGCAGATCTGAAGACATTGGTGTGTGTGCGCGGAGGGGAGGAGACCCTCCTCTACCAATTCATCGTAATTTGGGATGACTTTACATGCTGAATTTATAACCTAAAAATGAAAGGTTACCAGGAAATCTTATTCGTCCTCTCTTTTCCCTTTCTCAAAATTCTGCTCCTACCACAATTTAAAACAAACACACTGCAAAAATCATGAAAACTCCAAACACTTTTATTAGGAAACAAATCTAATCAACTTGAGGAATAAACAAATCCAGCATGGGCCCTCAACACATTATCTGACAGATTCAGATCTTAAGAATGATTTTTTAAAAAAAAGTTTGGGTTTCAATGGGAAACAAACCAGCCTAATGACAATAGACAGGCCATGTTAATCTGAGACATATTCAATGGGAGTGGGGAGGAGCCCCTAAATAACATCGAATTAATTCCCAAGCAAGCAGCATTCGGTTTTAAGATACTTTATCATTGGCTGAGTTGTGCCTATTGGAAAAAAATTAAGAGTACATTCCACACACTTCCTTAGAACATATTTTTAATTCAGTCTGCAGGTTTACATTTGCCTAGCCTTGAGTAAATGCAGATAAAACCAGGAGGCAGAAGAAGCATAAGCAGGTTTGGGAAGAATCGGAAAGGTTTACAGCAAAGCAGAAGTTGGATTCTCCGCACTTTGTATATACTTTTTCTGTACAGCTATAATATCTACATGCAGGAGCCTATCCTTTGGCCCAAGAAAACCTGCTCCCGCATCAAAGGAAGCGGGAGCTTCTGCAGAGACTCTCCGAGAAGCAAAAGGATCTTCCCTTCCTGTGATTCCAGATGTCAATTTCAAGGAATAGCAATCTCAAAGTGGCAAGTTATGGGAAATACTAAGACCACAAAATATAGCAAACCCCGCCACCTTCTTATTCTGGAGAAAAAAAAGGCAGAAACGGGAAAATAATTAAACTTACAAGTCAAGGACGTGTTTTCCTAAGAGTTGCTCCTGAGAAGCCTCCCAGACTGTGCAGACCAGACCTCCAAGACGTGCCTCGCTCGTCACTTTTCCAAGGGACTTTGCCTGCTGGCTGCTTTCTCTCCTAGTAAAGGCGGCGCTGTGAAGGCTGCACTTCGGCCAATGGCCCGTGAAAGAGACGGCAAGCTTGTTTCTAGGAGCTTCTCTCTCCCACCCACCCCCCTTCCCTGGTCATCCCCGTGACATGGTTGGGGAGGGGGAACGAGAAGTTTCTGCGGTTTGGAGACAAATAAAACGGGAAGGGGAGCAGCAGAAAGAAGGCCGGCGATCAAGCTTTGAACTTTCTGCAGGGAGAGGAGAAACGAAGTTTGGAAGAAAAGCGCAGAGTTTGAGTCTGTGGAGTTTCCTGCTGGAATGAACTATTTTATCCAGACACCCAACCGTCCTGGACAATCAAGAGGGAGGAGGCTGCTACGAGGAAGGAAGGAAGGAAGGAAGGAAGGAAGTAAGGAAGGAAGGAAGGAAGGAAGGAAGGAAGGAAGGAAGGAAGGAA
>JANHFL010002126.1:46706-57039 GCA_032468155.1 Oxyrhabdium leporinum
ATAAGTTGTAAACCGCCCCGAGTCTTCGGAATGGGGCGGTATATAAATGTAAAAATAAATAAAAAATAAATAAAATAAATTATCTTGACCGTGTAAGGATGCCATTTACTAAATCAATTTACTATTATTGGATGCATTATTTACTTTCCTAAATGTTTCTCTGTTTGGGTATCTTTTTTTTAATACAGGTTCATTCCTAGGAAAACTGTCTTTAAGTCATCATCCCAGGCCAATAGAAAGTTGAGTTTCTACAGTATGAGTGGACAACTGGAGTTCTGAAGCTGAAGTTCTGGTAATTTTCCCTTTCTGCTTATAAGCAATCAGTGGCACTTGATATATATCAAAAAACAGATAACAGAATAAATGGACACTAATCCAACTTCCCCTGGCTATTTTAGTATTCAAGCTGGCTGGAGCTATGTAACTGATACAAACAAAGCTTGCTCTGTCAGTAAGCACAATGGTTTAAGATACAACTTGGGTTTAACAGCATAGTTTTGGATATGAAATCTAGCATCACTGGAAGTTGTTTTATAGATTATTGATTTGTTAGGACCAAAATTTCCTCTCTAACCAGCAACAGATTTGGGCTGAGATCATGCAAACCACTAATCTTTTTTAACCGGAGCTCCTTGGATCAGTCACAGCTGCTATCTACCGTACCACAGTTAGGTCCCTTCCTCGTAAGACAATGGTTGTATGCTCCATTAATAGCCCTACTACTTTTATATTAATGTTGAATAATAAAATGAAACAATTAGTCCCATTAATGTCAATGGGACTACAATGGCTTGAACTCTGCTTGAATTTTAAAAATTTAAACAATCTTTTCTTCTTCTGATATGTAAAACATGTTGGTTGCAATTCCATGATAATTCCATTTTTTTCCATTTGCAAGTTGATTTTACTTCACAACTGAGAGAATGTGGTCTTGATTAGGTCAAAAATAAAGAAAAATAAACATACAAAAGACAGTAAGTAAAGGTAGACAAGTAAATAACAGTAGTAACCTTTTTCAAATGTTTATGTTCAACCTCCAGAGTTAAGTAATATTAAAGGATTCCCATACTTCAATTTTCTTTAATTTTTGTTTACCCAGATTATGTTTTCTAAAGCACTGGGGGAACTCCCACACAGGAAACACTCCTTAGAAGAGTAAATATCTCTGCTGAGTGTTGCACAAAGACGCTATTGTACAATCACTCTGTGCAGACAATGATACTAACAACACTAATAAAACAGTTTTGTTGAAAGAATTGGCATCTACTACATCCAGCTATGTATATGCTAAAATACTGTATTTTCAACCAAAACCTGTGGAAGGATTAAGCTTGCTAATTAAATACCTGTGTAGAATAAAATACATTTTTACTAGGGGTATAGCCATGTTATATACAAACAAATGGCAAGGCTTTGCTGCAAAAGTTTTTGAGAGGGAACTATTATACTATACTATTAAATATTTGCCCTAAATGCTGGAAGTGGACATTCCAGTGATTTCCCCTTCCCAAGATTCCATTTTAAATGATCAAGTAAACCTCATTACTTTCTTTCAGGCAAAAGAGAAGCATTTGGAGATAAGAACTGAACAAGTGCTTTTCTTTTTTTTAGGCAGAGACAACTTGGTTGCCTCTAGTTTCTAGATCTACATCTCCCACAATCCTTTGCTATGAGATGGAACTAATGGGAACTAAAGCTTAAAGCATCTGGAAGTCAGTAGAATGCTAACCTTTGTCCTAACACATCCATGACTATATTGGCTGTGGAATATCTATGCTTTGGATTAGGGCAGAAGCCTGTGGTCCTCCATGTGTTAACTATAATTCCCATAAACTCTCATGATTATTCATGCTGGCTAGATGTCTGAGCACCAATGATCCATAACACACAGAGGGCTACAAGTTGTTCACCTATGCTGCGGAGCCTTCAAATATAAGCAATTTCCAATGGAAATGTCCTTGAACTGAGGAGTCTGTCTATCTCTAACCCAATAATAAGTGTAAGTGGTAATTGCCAACCTTCTTAAACTTTTAAAAAGTTTGAAAGGCCAAATTATCCTGAAATGTTGGTAGAGCCATGATGAGAAATTGAAATAACAATATATAAAGTCTCTGATGCCAAGGGCATTACATGGACATTGGATAAAGTCTTCCATAGGATTTCTTTTTCATAGTCTTAATCAAGACAATTGTTCATTTTGAAAGCTAAATTTAGTCTTTCTTTTTCGCAAATGCAATATCAACTAGGTTACTCAACGCAATTAATTTTCTTTTCCCAGCTTGTCATTGTAGGGGTATTAAGTTTCATTTAATGACTTTTAAAAATAGCAATGGGTTTATTTTGTAACAGAAACAAAACAGTTAGAAACAGAAGTTGGAGAACAGTTTAATTTCAGTTACTGGACTTTCTGGTCTCGCCATTGATGTATTGCTTAATTTTAGAAACTTACAGAATATTGTTCCACTTAGCTTAGAACTATTGAATCCCAACCCTGTTCTAAGCCATTTTAAACATGTCAGGTTTAGCTAAGCTACGTGGCTCATAGATAGCGGTTATGACAAGATTTCAACATATTATATAGATAGCAAATAAATGTACAGATGTTCCTGAAATAGGAGAGAGATTCGAAATAAGTTTTCTTTCTTGAGGTCATTTTTGAAGTGTGATTCTTTTTCTTCTTTAATAGGGAGGACTTAACAGTATTCTCATTAAAGACTTCCATGTATGAGGCGGGGAGGGCAGTTTAATCTTTCCTTTTACTGCTGGTAATCTGTGAGAGTTTATTTAAGATCTAATAAAGGAAAATAAACATTCACTTATATGCTGCAAGGAATCTAGTAACCCTAACCCTTTGAGGGCTTCCATCATCATCAGCCATTTAGTTGTGTCTGACCTTCAGCCACTCTATGGAACAGTACTCTCCATGCCTTCTGTCTCACACCGCCTGCTTCAGATTTGCCATTGTCATCCCAATGTTTTCCTTTATAGTGTTCAGCCAACAGGTATTAGTGCGGCCCGTTTTCTTTTTTCCGATGATCCTTCCTAGCATGATTGACTTTTCAAGTGAGTCTGCTTGCATAACATGGCCAAAGTATGACAGCCTTTGTTTGATGATCTTGATTTCATGTGATGTTTTTGATGAGATCCAACCTAGAACTTCTTTGTGATGCATCCAGTTTGTGGGATGCATAATAGTCATCTCCAGCACCATAATTCAAAGGTATCCACCTTTCTCCTATCTGCCTTTTTCAGAGTCCATGATGGCTTCCAACTAAGTTCAAATCCTGACAGCGGAGAGTTGTAATTCATGTGAAGACAATGATTCAAGTTGCAGACAATTGTGCTGTAAGGGTACAGTCACCTCTTCATGTACATCAACAGAGAGAGCAGAAGTGAGAAAGAGCTGCTCACCATTCCTTTTATACTAAATTGAACATCTGAATGTAAAGTTGGTCAGGCTCACTGATAAGCATTTTAATGTGGGCCACTCCATTGTCATCAGATCCATGTGATAAATGCAAGGAGATGTTGTAAGGGAGATTAGCTGTAGAACAGCATTAAGTTGGCTAACATTTTTTAGTTTAATTTATCTCAGAGGGATGTTGTAAGGATTAGTTTGAAAGAAATAACAAATAATTAGTATACTTCCTTTTAGTTTCATTTGTTTTCAGTTTAACATTAACGTATTGCTGTTATTTTTGCGTTTTCTTCAGCCTCCAGTTTCACATGCAAAATTCATAATTTGCTACAAATTTTTGTTCCACAATAACAGAATGGAATGGTGCTCCTTTGTTGTCTGGTCAGGCCATATTGGAATGTGTTTAAAAAAAAGATTTCCGTGGAAAAAAGATATCCCATGCTTATTTGATATAAATATATATCAAAGCTGAACACATTTCTTTTGTTCCATAATGCTTTCGCTGTTCCACACTGTGCTCCCACTGTTTCCAATGTACCTAGACAAAAAGATCATAATTCCAGAATCACTTTCAAAGGAAAAGGGATTAGGATGGCAAGATCCAGTAAGTATAGCAAAATACGATTCAGGAAAGTAGATATTTTCTAAATAACTGGATGGTTTACCACATGCTTATTCCAGGAACTTGTTTTCATGACCAGAACTGAAGGGTGAATGGAAATACTTTCAGAGACATACTGGTACATCCAATTTCAGTTGTGCTCCAAGATTTCTTAATGTTGGTGGCCTAAAAAGCACATACATGATTAAATCATTTAAATGGTTAAATGATTGAGAATTAGAAGTCTAATAATTTTTCACGAACAACTAAGACTGTATATTTGCCAATGTGACATTTTCCATACTGCCATCTGTTATGCTAGCAGTGAGTTTGCTGGTAGATCTCCAGGTAATGTATAGTAGATCAATGTTTGGACTTCCCAATTGTTTTTAAATGATATCAACAAAGATCTTATCTCTTTCTTGTGAGACTAGAAATGATTATATTCTGGGTGAATCCAAATTATTCCTGCTTCTTTACGCAAAATCTACAAGTACTTCTCTAACATCCCTGAGTTTGTACTGATACACTAACCATACATCAAAAACAAATCAGAAACAACCAACAGACTATTACAATCACATGGAATTACCATAGCACACGAACCAACTAAAGGTCTCCAAAATATCCTTAGTAAACAAAAAGACTCAGGAGTCCAAGAAAAAGTCATTCACATTACAACATACAGTCTAAGGACTGTAATAGCCACTATGTAGAGCAGACAGTTAGAAGACAAGCAGAGTGCATCCATGAACATCAACTAGCTGTCAGAAGACACAATAAAAACTCCTTAATCTCACAGCTCACGGGCAGACTCAACCAAAGTTTCAACTGGGAAAGTGGGAGCATCCTAAATCAAGCTAAATCCAAAACTGCTAGGGAATGCCTGGAAGCTTGACTTTCAGACAAATCAGCCATCAATAGATGCATAAAATAAACCTATTTACCCACCATTCAAAAGAGAGAATAAAAATGCTAAGAAGGAAACAAAAGGACCAGGGCATATCCTCTGCAGCAGACAACATCCAGTTAAGCAGGGATTAATACCAGGCAAACAGTCTCCAGTCAATAAGAAAGAAATACCCTAATCAAGGAACTACTCAGAAGACATACCCCCAACCAAAACAGATAGAACAAGTTTTTGTACATAAACAGGGACCAAACCCCAATGCGTTCACACTGATGATATGGTAAAGAAATGTCTGCAAGCAAACAACTAAACTCAGAATTGACTCTTACTTCACAATTCAACCTGAGCTATGTACATTCTTTTCTATTAGAATGTATCATATTCAAAGTTTTTTTTAATGCCAAATGAGGTTCTGGAATATTTCAAAGATACAACACAGCTTTGATGAAATTCTGCAAGAATTTCAGGAATTCAGAATTTAAATACAGGAATAGGGTACTGAATCATTTCTCTTTATTGCAAACTTTCAGTAGAAAGAATATTATTTCATTTTATTTGCTGAATCTTTGACTAAGGACTAAAGACAAGCAAACCACATCGGAAGTCTCTTTTGCCCTGCAGCTTAATCACTGGACCGGATGGAAGTCATGAAGGAGTCAGGTTGTGACCATTTTGAGAGCATGTGCGCCTGAGTGGACAAAGGCAAGACTGCTTCAATGTGAACTTGGGACCATTTAGACCAGAGATACGGTATCTATGGCTACAGAGGAGGACCAAATGAAAAGTCCCTTTGCTCCATCCCTACTTTTCACACCCTAATGGGCCAGGCAGTTGTCTGAAAAACAATGAAAATACTAATATAGATCAAGAGCCACATTAGTCTGTAAGGACAGAAAACTTTTAAGTGTCACCAGAGAAGGATTAACTGGCTTCTTTGGCATGAGCTATCATTGGCAACAGCCTATTTCATAAAACTCTAAAAGCTGACACTTTACCAGATGGAGAATAATACAAGTATGATGTCTTTCCGATTCATTTGCTGAAGCATGAATGCTAACAAGGGCTTCCAATCAATTAAATAATTGTACTTAACTGATAATGTTTTAACTAATTATACAATTAAGAAATTGTATTTAAATATGTTTGTATATGAACAAATCTCAGAAGTTTCTTTTGCTTAGAAACTAAATGAAAACATAACAAAAGCTAGCTCTATTTTTATAGACTTTTAAATGTATTTTGTTCTCTATTCCTCATGTAACATTATTCATGAAACAAAATGGTCCTTAGCCTTCAGCTTCAGCAATTATAACTGATTACCCAGACTGAACTGATTACTTTGCCAATTAAAGATTAATGCCTTTATGTTTGCAAGTATTAAACCGGCATTTATATAGACAGCAGGAAGGAAGAAGAGATAAAGACTGAGATCTTTTGTGCCAATAATGAATGAAATATTAATTTCGCATATTAGCTCTGTTAGTGATTAGATATTTAATCATCTGCAAATATGTCCTACCATATAAAGTATGGGCTGCAAATGTCCAGACAAACACTTAATGGTTTGACACAGGAATCTCTGCCTTTTTGTTACTACATAGTGGTAGTCCAGATTTCTGTAGCTAAGTAAGGGAGGGATAGAAAATGGTACCTACTCAGACCAGCACATAAGCTTGTGGTTAATATAAATTGAAAGAGCCAGAGGTCTGCTGCATGCTTACAAAGATATACTAGGTAAAATTGGGCATGCTGAGGTAACTGTTGACATTGTCTGCTTGTTTTTGACCTCTTGTTAGTATAGAACAGTGTTTTTAGGATTCTTGGGGACCCCCCCAAATCCTTTCAGGGGTGCTCAAAATTATCTGCCAGCCTCTATTAAAAAATAATACAATATTGAAATCCCACCAAACAATTTGAGAAGTGATAGCAGCAACGAATGTGTCAACTTTCATTTTTAATAGCATAAATGTTAATAAATGTAACAAATACAAACAAAAGCTCTTTTGGGATCCTCTGTAATTTTTAAGAGTGGGAAGGGCTCCTGAGAGAAAAAACATTGTAATAGAGCAAAAAGTAAAGCTACAGCAGACACTTCTTAAAGAATTATCTATATTGCTACTGAAATGTAGTCTTTTTCTTCTATCATGTTAGATTGTTAATGTTTAGCATCCTACCCGGATATCATTTTTCGTAAGTTTTAAGGATAGATAATTTTGCCATTTCCTTGTTCTCATTACAGTTTTGGGAAAGGATGAAAAGGCAGAAGTATGAAACATTGAAGGGAAAATTTTGCCAAGGGTTTTTTTGGGGGTGGGGTGGGGTGGATACCCTAAACCTAGTTTTATTGTTTTGCAAATGTGATATTGTAAGTGAAGTAATCCCAGAAGAGTTTCTAATTTTGCTGCCAAAGAAAGTACCTTTGGTTCTTCCATTCACTGCAGAGTATGACTCTAGTGCTTCAGGTCTGGGCCTGAAGTCTCTTCGATTAATATTCTAGAGCGGATCTCCTAACTAGTCATTAGTTGGATCACTGATCCTTAACTGCAGATCACTCTCTTATTTGGACTGCATTTCCCTTAGGTTTCAAAATAATTAGTCTCATGGCTATGGATGGGATTTCCTGTCAAGTGATGTGAATATTGATGGAGCATCCCAGTCTCTACTGATTAGCCATTTATTCATGCTACATACACCTTTTCTTTAGTATTTAGAGAATCAATGTTACCTCCCTCAATTCAGCTTTCATGGTTAAAATATTCAGGCAAATCAGAAGCCAAATGAATGACTTGGTTCACCTTTAAGCTTTTAACTAAATACAATTTGCTCAATTGTCCTCCCAACCATAAATATTTATATAATATACTGTCTCCTATTAGAAATTTTAGGTTATAGCTCTGGCCACTTAAACAGGAATAGATCTAGTTGCTATCTTTCCTTTGGTTATTGTTTTGTTACTTATACTTAAACTAAGGTACAGATAGACTTAGTATCCACTATACTGTAAATCTCATTACCTATTTAAATGCTGGTGCTTTTGGATATACAGTACTGTACTGTTATTTCAATCAGTACTCCACAACCATATTTGAAATTTCTACAAAGCTATTATCTGGCACTGTAGGCTTCATACTGTAGATAGCTTAATAGTAACTGAGTATGTACATAGAGACCGTGTTCACATATCACAACATGCTATGATTTGTTTTCAACCTGGTTTGATGAAGAAGTAAATTGTGAGAATGTACCAGGCTCCTGAAAGAATTCAGGATTTCCATGTGGCTGCAAGTAGTAAGAGAACAGTAAATATGGCCAAAATGTCTTTCAGGAAAGTTAGTCCATCTCTAAATTTTACAGCCCTCTCCCTTCAAAATAGAGAAATACTTACTCCTCAACTCTTATCTTTCACTGGCTCGGCAAGTATTTTTCGCCAGCTTTAGACTTCTAGCTTCCAATTCTTAAGTTTCCCACAGACCCCAGGAAACAAAGCTTGCATTGATGCTCACAATTCTTCACAAACTAAATTTCACTCTCCTTTATCTTTCTCATCTAATTTCTACAATATGTCCTGCCCCAATTCATCTAAATTGAAGACTCATGGCTTCATCATAGCTATATCTGAAGCATCATAGCCATTTTCAGATGACATCAGAAGCAAGTCTGGCAGAATCTCCATCCCGGACCAGTATTTAACATAGTTCTATTTTTGTAAAGGTTCATGTTACAGTTTACAATGTATGTGAAATTAAGTTTAGTTGAGACAGTGTCTCTGACTTTTTCTTTCTTCCAAAGTCCAGTCAGTGATTTGGATGTTTCAGCTGGTGAGGGAGCTGAAGTCTATAGTCCCCTTGGACTTAGTCATAACATACAGCCAGGTACATTGTCAGCCTTGTACTTTGGGTGACTTTGTCCCAGTAATCTAGCACAATGAAATCACCTCTTCCTAAAATACCCTGGAACACCATCCTTCATACTTCGGAACACCATTCCTCATACTTTGGCTTCAAATGTTGGTCCATTCCCAAGGAGGTTGGCCATTGCTGTTTTAAAAAGTATTGAAACATATTCATTGGATGCAATATTTGTTTCATTTTAGCTTCATCAGTTAGCAGGGATTATTGTTTAATGACACTCTTTTTCAGAATTTTAATCTATAGTGATTCTATGCTATGATTATTTCTTTCAAATACCTGATGTTTTATTGTAGATCATCTTTGATGTGCAGTATTACATTTCTCTTAGTTCTATCAATTCTTTTTTTATAGACATACTGTAAATCTAACAATATGCTACTGGCCGCCATTGTTGCAGGTTTTGTTATGTTTATTTTTATATTCACTTTTAATAGCAAGCACTCTAATCCACCTTGGCTGTAGAAAAATAACATTTGCATATTTGTATATTCTGTCATCCTTCGAATGTCCTTTTTGTGTTTGTCTTCCATCTGACATTTTAATTGCTTGTATTGCTTTTCATCAGTTTCATGGGTGTTTTGTCAGTTTCTAGTAAATTCTTTTTTTGAGTGCTTGAGATCTAAATAAATGGGACTGAAACAGACTAACCAGGCTTGGTATTGTACTCTAGTGTTCTAAATATAATATTCTAAAATGTAATCTATTAGCAACTTTATTCCTAAATTGGTAATTTTTCAAATATTAAACATCAAATTATGAAATACCAACAATGGTTTTCCGATTGTTTTTAATTAAAATCATGAAACTTAATTTTTGCATATGTTCAAGTAAAGTATATCTAACTAGATAGCATATATAGTATAGCATTTGTTAAAATGAAACAGTTAAAATGAACATACTAACTTATGACCTACATTTAACTGTGCCATCTTTACCTGCATTTTTTAATAACTGCCAAAATACTTCAAACATTTAACTCTTATTTAGACATATTGTCTGCCATCATCCCTATGAAGGCAAAAGGTAATATGGTCACCATAGCTGCCACCTTTTCTATTAAAAATATTAATCAACTCAATCTTCACGTTACAGGGTGTTTCTACTGTTGGAGAAGCTTGCCTTGTGTGCAGTTTGTTCATTATACCTGATGTTTTTCACTGTAAGCTTCTTGAGGACACTGAAAAGGGAAAATCTATTATGCAAAGAAACAATCATATGAAATTCCCTCATCTACCAGCTCAGCCTGTTAGTACTGATGTAATACTTTATGGTGTTTTCAGCTGATAAAAATTAACTACATTAATTATTAGTTTATCTGGCTGCTATTATCTAGAGCTAAAACAAAGATGTAAATCAGAAAAACATACAAAAAACCCCAAGAAGCTTAGAGAATATTTTTTTGCTTAAATCTGTTTTAGATTTTTATGTATGTATGTATGTATGTATGTATGTATGTATGTATGTATGTATGTATGTATGTATGTATGTATGTA
>JANHFL010002126.1:75040-94419 GCA_032468155.1 Oxyrhabdium leporinum
GCGCCCCGAGTCCAGCTCCAGGTCTCCGCCCGTCGCCACCCTGAGTCCTCCAACGCGGCCATGTCCCGGCCCGAGCCGGGAGGGGACACCCCGGCAATCCGCGCCCGCCGGGGTCCCCACGGCTTCACTCCCGGCCTGTCCGCGGAGAACGCCCTCCGGCCAAACCAGGCTGCCGAGACGGAGGCAGAGCCGCTGCCATTCCCGCTGTTCCCGCTCCGCTGCCGCCGCTGCCGCCGCGCACGGATCTCCACGCCGTAACCAGGTTAGACCATGCGGCCCCTCCCTGGCTCCACGCACTCTGCGGCCTCGGAAGACGCACCATGTTAGGTGAAGGAGGGTAGGTAGCTGGGACCCATAAATACAGTTTAAAAAGTCCAAGAAAGATTTCAAACATTTCAAAGCCCAAATAATATGTAGCTGCTGAAAATAGGCTTCTCTGAAATAAGCATGATCTGGGCTGTAATTCCTAAGAACTTTGAAAAGAAATGACCAGGAACAAAAACTTTTTGGATTCATATGTCTTTCAGCTTTCTTCACCAAGTCCTTGATTTACAACAGTTCATTTACTGACTGTTCAAAGTTAAACAGCACTGAAAAAAGTGACATGACCGTTTTTCACAGTTATAACCTTTGCAGCATCCCCAGAATCATGGGATCAAAATTCAGGTGCCTGGCAATTGGTTCATATTTAGGACTGTTGCTGTCTTAAGTAATGCCCATAACAGTTCTGGGGAAGTCCAACTTATTTATTTATAAAATTTATTGACTGTCCATCTCACCCTAGGGTAACTCTAGGCAGCGTACAGTCAGGTAAAACTTAAAAAGTTAAAAACAAACATTAAAACCAAAGACACATGGCGAGGGGAGGGATGGAATGTGAGGATCTGTTATTATTCAATCAACCACCTCAATTGCACTGTTCACCCACTGTGGCCCCAAGCCGACTGGCAAAACCATGTGGCCCTTATGAAAAGATAGGAGGGTTGGGGCCAACCTCACATTGGGGGGAGGACAAATATTCCAGAGGACAGGCGCAACAGCAGAGGAGGCAGGGGTGGGCTTCAAAAACTTCAGCAACGGGTTTGCTGCCCGGTTGCTGGTGGGTGTGGCCATGATGGAGGTGGCCTAGTCGGCCTCCTGCACTATGGCGGAGAGGGGCTTTTGTTTTCCCTGGGGTCAGGAGAATTTCCTCCAGCCTCCGAGAGGGCAAAAATGGCCTCCCTGGGCTTTGGAGTTTCTCTGGAGGCTGGGAACAGCCTGTTCCCAGCCTTCCTGAACTTCTGGGAGGCCCGTTTTTCGCCCTCCCTGAGCCTCCATTCACACCCCGTACTTACCTGCATCCACAACGGGCTGTGTGGAGACTCCTGGGAGGGGAGTGGCAGGGCAGGGTGGGCAGGGCCAGCCAAGCGTGGGATTTGGGGGTTCATTGAACCCCACAGAATCTTTGCTAAGGGTCCACCTGAACCCCTGTGAACCCACAGCAGCCTACACCTGAGGCCCTCTTCCTGGACCCCACCGCCCAAAATACTTGGACCAACAGGACCCGCAGCATGCCTCCTCTGCCAGTACGAGCGGGATGGGCCAATCCCAGTGGGGTGAGAAAATCCTTCTCTTTTTTCCTGAACTTGGTGAGTGAAAATAATTGAACACAATAAACAACTGCTGATGATGTATAAGTACTGGTAGAGATGGAAACCAAAGTATTATGACAGTTACTTGATTTCACGCATGTACATGATGGGGAACAATCTCAGTCTTTGATTAGTCCCATGAAAAAGCTCTCTTAAATTGCAAATAGCAAATAGCCATTCATCCCTGGAAACATTTCTTTTGGCAGCTGTTGATGTGGACATCATTACATTACACAAACAGTTCGGGATATTATTTCTTTACATGGTAACTGTTGCAAGGATTGTATAAACTAAGCACTGGAAAGGAAAAGAGACAGTTGAAGAATAGATTTTGAAATTGACTGAATTAGCAGAGTTGCCAAAATTAACTGCCTTGATTAGAGACAATGTACTAGACAACTTTATAAGAGACTGGAAGACGTGTATGGACCTTTTACATTTTAGATACAATAACAGATGGTTAACAGAGAGATTTGAAGATTAGGGTAACATTTGGGTTAATCTGTTGATTTTTTCCCCTTTTACGCGTACAATACGATTAGATATTGGGTTAATTTGCTTAGTAGATAGATTTCCATATCTGGAATATTTATTTATTTTATATAGCATTTTTGATAAATATGGATGGAAAAACGTGTAACTGTTTGTAGATCTGTCATGTAATTGGAGGACAATCTACTACTTTTCTTTTTTACTTATTTTTCAGCATCCAGTTGGGATGAACTCTATGTTCAATGTTAGATTTGTTTGACTTTTTTTCGTGTTCCTTTTTTGTACCTAATATTTTTTTCTTTTCATTGTTAGTATTGGATGTTTGTTTTTCTGTTTTGTATTTTACTTTTGTTGATAAAAGAAATTAAATATATTAAAAATATTTTATATATGCTAAATTTCATAACCATATTTACTGTTTGTAATTCTCCTATAGTATTTAATTTGTTCTACATAAGGAGTTGCTGTGATTTTTATTTTGTGGATGGACTATTCCTTGTATAAAACAGCTAGTATTAGGTGAGCCATACCTAAACCCAAGCATATATGTTTCGGTTATCTTGGTACATGTACAGTATGAAACAACTGTTTTGAATATGGAGTGAAATGTGGTTGTTCCACTTAGACAGCAGAAAGATCAGGACATTGGTACTGGTAGCTGAGAGGAAGGAGGGAAGTTTGGGGATGGGCAGGTCATAGAGGCATGCTCTGTTGGGAGACTTGTTGTGACTGACATGATATGGAAGGAATAAAGGGAAGAAGATAAGGCTTCGGGTAGAATGATGGGATATTCTGTTCTTGGAAGCTTATTGCTGAGATTCATAGTACAGAACAAGTATATAGGCCTGTATACTGGTGACAGTGGGAGGAAGGAAAGAAATTCTGGAAAGTTGAATGAACAAGTAGGATATGGCTTGCTAAGAATCACTAAAGGGAATGAGAAGGGAAGAAGAGTGAAGATGATGTGCACCAGCCCTATAGAAGAACTTGTTTGACTTGGTGATTACTCTGGATTTTGTTTTGGCCAAACCCTCCAATAACCCAAATGTTCTATATTTTGTTCAGTTCAAAATGATTCATTCTTATAATTTATTCCACATTTGAAAGGAAATCTGTTTGCTTTTCATATACTTTTCTATTAACTAAGAATACAAAGTTCTCGAAGTGGTCAGATTGTATATTCATACACAAGAAGCATGGTTTATGGCAGGGGGTGTCAAACTGTTGGCCCACAGGCTGGATGTGTCACTCTAAGGCTATGCCCACCCTGGCTCTGCAAAGGCAAAAAACATCGTGATACATCACGATATGTCACGTGACACGATCGAGTTTGACAGCCGTGGTCTATGGCATGCCAGCATGGGAGATTTCAAGCTTTTATTCAGGCTAAAACTCTTGGTGCTATGTGGTTCCACTGTGCGATGTATACACAGGCTTTTGATTCAAAATATATAAGTTCAGATGAAGCTGATTACTCTTTGTGCCGTGCAGTAAAATATCAATAATATATTCTTCAACTCAATGACACATTGAAATTCTTTAATTAAAAAAACGTAAGTTGTGTCACAGGAAAATAAGTAAATTTCTGGAAATATTTCATTGTGTAAAATGCTCTGTTGAAAGTGGTAATACAAAAATGGTGACAGTAAGAAGAACTATAGCTTGAATCATCTTTTTCAGTGAAATTCCATTTTAAGAAATATTTTCCTCATATACAAATGTAAAGCATAACTGGATTAGAGAACCTTTGTTGAACTGAAAAGAGATATGCTCACTCCTGAAGAACAACTATTAACTGATTTCTGTTTTGACATCTTTCTGAAAATCAAGTTCCAAATGCTGCTTGCTCCTGAAATCTTGATTAATGTGTCAGCTGAATACAAATAATTAAGCAAGAAAATCAGGAAAGTACTAATTTCCTTTGCAACATCATATGTGTGACTCAGATTTTTAGCAGTTGCTGCTTTAAAGAGCAAATGAAAAACGGGGAGCTTGAAGTGAAACCTGTAATTTTAAAACTGAAATCCATGTTTGAGAAATGAGTAGGCAAAGTAAGACCATCCTTAATTTTAAACTTGTCGATAAGGTTCCTTATGCAACAATAAATAAGTTTATTATTGTGCATTTGGTGCAAATGATAAAGATGCACAGAAGGCAAATGTATATTATATATAAAATCTGGTCATTAATTTAAAGTAAGACATTCTGGAAAATAGAATTAAATGCAACGTAAGGAATCTTGTATTGATAATTAAAGAAAAAAGTGGATTGTGTTGCACTGTTAGATATTTCAAATGGAGAAAATAGCTGAGAATACGTTAGAGTGCAAGAAGAGTAAATAATTCAAAGCTAGATGAAGTAAAACTATGTTCACCAAAAGCACTAATAATGACGCTACAGTAAATGTTTAGGAATTTGCTCTTCCATGCAAGTCCTGTATCATGCAGAAATAAGATTCACAGAATGTTTGAAAAGTAAGATTCACTGATGCTTAAAAAAAAATCAGAGACAACAAAGAAAAAGGCCAAGAGAAGACCTAAGTGCTTACACACTATTGCTAAAGGCACAAATATAAACTTACTTACAAAGAAGCAAAGAAACAATCCTAGACAAATAATGTAAATCATGTCACAAAGAACTGAAAGTGACCGATAACCAAATAATAGTTCATCATAATCTCAATGATCCACAAGAAACTTTTGCTTCTCTTCTTTTTTCACACCAACTGTGGTCACAAGAAGCGAGTTTGGAGGGTTTTTGTATTGTGATTCACAATACAAAAAAGACCTGGGTTTTGCAACTTGGAATGTGAGAATCTGAGGCTTGTTATGACTGGCTCCTATAGTAATGAACCAGGAATTCTCAGGGCTCTGAAACAGCTAGTTGCACTGTCATCACCACTTTAGATCAAGTGTGCATTTTTCTAGGAATTATATGGCTACTGTCGAAACCCAAGAAAAGGTGCAACTTCTTTAAGGATTGCCAATAGATGCAACGTGCATACCTAGATCTGAGTCACCTTCTGCTTTGAATCTGAAGCATTTTATATCTCTAATGCAGGCTTTATATCACTGTTCCTCCTGCTGGCCGGGGAATGCTGGCAGATAAAGTCCTGAGATCACCAGGGTTGAAAAAGATGCCCATTCAGAAGTACTGTAATTACTGTACTCTTACTATAAAGGTAGTAGTTAGTATTCATGACTTCCTGTCTGAACTGTCTTGAAGGGCTGACATTTGCCGCATATTACCATAGTCACAAGGACAAGATTTTTAACAAATAACTGTAACAAATAACAGTTCTGCTGCAATCTCATAGAAAGATCCCATCAAATTCAGAGTTCTTAGTTCTGAAAGCTTTTACCCCCTCCTCTATCTTTATTTTTCAGAGAACTAGGGAGGGTTGCTTCTGAGATGCTTCGCCACCCTCTCCCTTGCTTTGGACTCAGAATTTGTTTACCAGACTGTTGTCTAGATTGCGGTCTTCCTCCTGTCTCGCAAGGTTATTCTCATTGTCCATTACAATATAGAATATATTTTAAATCTATTGTAAAGAATAGAGTACTGTCCAGCACACATAAATACATTGGGCTACTGCGATACATTGAACTGTGAGGGATTCTCCTTGAAAGCCACTTGTCACACTTATGCACTTATTATGGAATGTATAATATATCAGGCCTGAGTAAAAGCAGTGCCATCTTGTAAACTTTTGGATATGAAGTGTAAATATGGATCTACCTAGCAACAGCTCCTTGTATAAAACCAAGCAGAAGAAAAGGCATAATTCAGTTTGCCTGAACCAGATTTCTCCCTTCACCTCCAGACAGTACTTGTCAACTTGGTTGAGTGGGAAAGGTGAGATTGTGACTATATAACTTGCTCAATGCAAGACAAACAAAGCTTTACTCTTGTTTTGATTCTGCTTAAGCACGGTGTAATCTTTGAAAAGTCGTGTGTACATTTTACTCCGATGTGATAAGTGCTGGTGCTTAAATTTTGTATGGGGAAAGTGTAGGGATCATGCAATCACTTCACTGTATCAGTTGTATTTGAGTAGTTTATAAACCGTTTTGTATGACATCTTTTTGCAGACGAAAGAAGGGTATTTTCTTTTAAAAAGATGAATAAAGTTATTAAATTTCCAGAAAAATTATACATGGTCCCAATATAGTCTATTGGTTGAGAGCATTTTTCAGTCTGTCTGGTGTAGCTAATTGTCAATTTTGAAGTCTTGTCAGAAGCGCTAGATTGGTTTGCTTTTACTTCAGCACATACTGATACTTTTGCTGGGCACAAAGCAGCAAACTATAGAAACATTTTTGGTTCTCCTTAACAATAACCTAACATTTTAAAGGATATTTGTAGTTTACAATTTATGTTGGACCCTATCTAGGTTGTAGTAAATCCTATTAAGGCAATACCTTTACTTGGCTATCTGAAGATAGTCTAGAACAGTTGTTCTCTTCTTCAGCACAG
The DNA here is from genome assembly GCA_032468155.1 of Oxyrhabdium leporinum. Taxonomy (NCBI): domain Eukaryota; kingdom Metazoa; phylum Chordata; class Lepidosauria; order Squamata; family Cyclocoridae; genus Oxyrhabdium; species Oxyrhabdium leporinum. The sequence continues at coordinate 81,640 of JANHFL010002126.1, forward strand.
ATCCCCTTTAAATATCTTTGGTGACCATGAGCTACAACAACTCGATTTAAATCATAAGATTTCTTCAAGCCTTTGTGAACCCCCTGGCCCCCCTCCCCCCCAGGGGTGTGTGGACCACAGATTAAGAACCACTGGTCTAGAAAATAGTTTAGAACATAATCTAATTCAATAAGTGTTGAAGCTTGCAAGAATTGTTTATCAAGCAAGATAGCTAACCAAAATGGTTAAGGAGATAAAGGTAAAGAGATAAAAAGTGGCTGATGTTTAATCAGTGTTGGGTGGATTGTAGATGTGCTTATTGGTTTGCATTTGGTTCAAAACTGGTTCTAGATCGCACTAGATGTTCTCCAAAATTGTGCTTAAGTAGTTGAAATGTAAATCTTTGCAAGCTACTTCATTAATTTAGGATAATCAAGTGCAAAATTATCAGTTAATTTTTAAACATTTAAAACTATTAAACTTATTTTTAACAGGTTATAAAATATTAGTTTAAGGGACATGGCAAAGAAGATATCAAGAAAAGAAAAAAAGAGATAGAAATTGTTAGCATGGGAAAAATGTGAAAGTAGTAGAAATATTTAGTACAGTAGTTTGGATGCCTATAAAAGTTCATCTCATGGTGTAACAGCCTTATCTTATTACATATTACATGTTAAAGTTGCTCCCTGGGGTTTTTGCATTTATTTTACATTTATTTACCTCTACTTCTAATAGCTGTGACTGAAATAAAATCATATTATATGGCAATTATAGTATTTGCTTCCTAATTCATTATCCTCCATGGTTGTATATCTGTAAAATTTAATGGCTACATGTAGTTCAGAACATTCTTCTAAGATTACTAGAGCTGAATTGATCAGAAAGTACTGGAACATCTTAAGAGGAAGTATTTAAAGTTAACTGTGAGACTGAAAGAACTGTAAAGAACCTGCTTCATTCATATATTCAACCATATATTCATTCAGTTTATGTTGATTTACTTGAGCAAACAGCAAAAACTGAACACAATTCAAGGTTCAGATCTAACACTAAATTAATTACTATAAAATCGAAGTAGTGAGAGTTTCTGAGCTGCTGTTTATGGCTCTACTAGATGGGAAGAGGGAAGTAAATAGAATTGGGAATCATGGCTAGTTAGGTGTTACTGTCATAACAAACGTTAAGTTTAGGGAATGTTTTAAAAAAAGGTAAAGGTATGCATCTCTGTTTCCTAATCAAGGGAGCCAGCATTGTCTGAAGATGCCTTGGTGGTCATGTGGCTGGCATGACTATACACAGAATATTGTTATCTTCCTGCTGAAGTGGTACCCGTTTATCTACTTGCAGTTGCATGCTTTCGAACTGCTAAGTTGGCAGGAGCTGGGGCAAGAATGGGTGCTCACCCTGTCACGTGGTGCTTGGGTCTCGAACAGTCAACCTTCTGATTGACAAGCCCAGCATCAACTGCTAGGCCACTGCGTCCCCTTAGGGAATATTGAGGCCCGCCAAACCATCAAATCTGCCTTTTGGGGCCTTAGGAAAAAATCTCATTTTCCTTCCCACTATATATCTGTTTCCTCACTGGTAATGCTTGTAAACACTTCTCTATGCTTTGCCTGCTCCACTTCTTTCACAAAAGAGAAAAAAAAAGTGTAGAACTTTCCAGTAGAGCTTTCAGGGAGCCCCCTGAGAAGTTCTTCAAAAGTTTATTTATTTAATGAACTTTTCTTTCCTGCACTTTCTCCTTGGAAGATTTGCAAAGTGAGATAGCTATTCCGAAGGGCCAGCATTTGAAAGTGGTTCCAGAGAGATGTGCCACTAATATCCAGTTTTATTATCTGCTTTTGTTTTGGTTTTCAAAATCTCTAATATGCACAGCGTGGCCAAAAAGGTGGGAATTCAACTTTATTAAGCATTAGTTGATAGATGTCCAGTTTGGCTAGATTGAGAGAGGGGTTCTTTAGAAGGGGCACAATAACCACACCTTTTAATATCACTAGACCTTGTCTTCTCTTAGCGAAGCATTAATCATAGCCTGAATCGAGCCCCAAACATTTTTCCTAGCCACATGAATCAGCTTAGCAAGACAGAACTCTAATTGCAGGTGACAGAATTCATGTGAAAGAAAGCCTTATCCACTTCATCAGCCCCAACACATTCAAATGAATCCCAAATAATCCCTCAAGACCTTACTCAAGGCACCTCACTATCTCTGTCAAAGTAGAGTCCACACTGGGTGTCCCAAAGGTGCTTTTTCAGGAGGCAACTGGACTTTCTTGTTTTTTCTTTTGAAGACGTTTTGCTTCTTATCCAAGAAGCTTCTTCAGCTCTGACAGGATAGTGGGAGATGGAATAGCTTCCATTCCCCACTATCCTATCAGAGCTGAAGAAGAAGTTCCTTGGATGAGAAGCAAAATGTCTTCAAAAGAAAAAAAGGAAGTCCTGTTGCCTCCTTAAAAGCACCTTTGGGACAACAATGACCTGGATGACTGAGAATCTCTACAGACTTCACACTGAGTGGGGTTTTTTTCCTCAAAAAACCTTGCAAACATATCACAGCAGCTTGAGGCAACAACTTTATCTCAGCTTTTCCCTAAAAGAGTCCAGTTAGCCTTGAACAGAATTGTGGAATGCAATTCTTCAGACACATTAAGAACAGAGGAATAAACATGCTTACCAGCCACAGCTCTATCCTATCCTTAGGCTCATGCAACCTATAGGCAATCACATCCAGTCATTTGTAGGACAGAGTTTCTGGTGACAGCTAAGATGTCATAAAGAATAATTGCCATGGCAACATGATTTTTGGTGCAGGAAAATTTCAAATAGGACTATGTCATCATCATGACCCAGTTAGGTCTCTGTTATGAAAGCCATGTCTGTGGTTATGTTCACTGCATGAAGTGTTAGTACCAGTTTATAATGCCTTGGTAAGACCATACATGGAATACTGCATCCAGTTTTGGTCACCACAATATAAAAAAGATGTTATGATTCTGGAAAGAGTGCAGAGAAGACCAACAAAGACTATTAGAGAGCTGGAGGCTAAAACATATGAACACCTGCAGGAATTTGGTAGGTCTAGTCTACTGTAAAGAAGGACTAGAGGTAACATGATAGCAGTTTTCCAATATTTGAAGGTCTGCCAAAGGAAGAGGCATCAACCTATTTTTCAAAGCATCTCAAGGCAGCATAAGAAGCAATGGATGGAAACTAATGAAGGAGAGAAGCAACTAAGGAGAAACTAAGGATGAATTTCCTGACAGCATGAACAATTAACCAGTGGAATTGCTTGCCTTCAAAAATTGTTGGTTCTCCACAACTGGAGGTTTTTAAGAAGAGATTGGACAGCCATTTGTCTGAAATGGTATAGTGTCTCCTGCTTGAGCAGGGGTTGAACTATAAGACCCAAGGTCCTTCCAATTCTGCTCTGTTATTCTGAGACTGTTTTATGTTTAATCAAGTCATTAATTTGATATAGAAGTTCGTTACAATACCCAACATTTTCAAAATAATATTTCCATTATTTAATATTAATAAATATGTAATAAATAATATTTATTAATATTTGTATGATGGCATACAAACCATTTTCAGAAGCTGGCAAAATTCTTTTTTCTTATTTTGTCATGCAGTTGGTAAAATGTAGCCTTTTCCCAAGATGTGTGATTAATAGTAATTTCATTTATTTTCTTTCCTTTGCAGAATATTGTACAGGTTGCAGGATATAGATGGTGCCTTATCACTTCTCATGGCTTTCACTCAACAGTTTATGATCCAAATGAAAAGGTATTTATGTATTTATGTAATTATTTATGTGAACTTGTTTTCTGATACAGTATAGCTTATATTTATTTTTAGGACATTAAAGAGTTAAGGTGTATGTCCTAAGATTTAAAGGAGAAGCGCAGTTTCCTCATACTTTAAATATCATTCTGACACGTAATTTTTAGTGTAACAGTAGGGGCAAGTCATTTAATTCATAGCTGCAATTATGTTAACTATTTAATTTCATTTGTAAGATTTGTTTTAAATGAAATGAAATCAGATTTATTTTTCCCTATGAGTTATTATTTATTGATTTCAAATCAGCTTCTATTGTTGTTTCATTCATCCATAGATTGGAGATTATTTTGGCTAATAAAATGTCGCACAGTTATATAGTTAAATGTGATAGGGATATCCATCTCTCTGTTAATGTCTCATTAAAGACACAGGACTGTATTATGGCTTATGTTCTCTTCAGTATTTATATAAATTGTTACCACCTTAACTGACATACAATTCTATTCTCTTCAATTCATTAATAGTTAGTTGCCTATGTTTCTTTATGCTGAAAGCTACTTTCTCTTTAATTTAGGTTGCTTTGAAACTTTTCTTTGGTTCTTAGCATAGTATTGTAGGAAGGAAAGGCACACATTAACTATACCAAAACAAAATTAAGTTTGAAGAGCCTTAGATACCATCAGTGGCAGATAAATAACTATAAAGACCAGGTTTCATCCATCAAATAACTTGGCATCATATTTCAACCCTGTCTTAGTTGAATATGGGACTATAAAACGAGAATATACAAACAACAGACATTAGTCCAGGGGTGTCAAACTCAAGTCGTCACGGCATCATCACATGACGCATCGTGACTTCCCCCCTTCGCTAAACCAGGCGTGGGCATGGCCAGCGTGTGATGCATCCGGCACGCGGGCTGCGAGTTTGACAGCCCTGCACTAGTCTTTCAGTGTTGGAAAAGTATATTTATTGTCCTAATTGCAATGACCTGAAGTTACTTGCAACTTACAAATTAATTGCTTACAGATATAGGTAATGTATAGATTATTACCAAATATGGCATCCATTGTTGAATGTTGTGTAAATATTTTTGTAAATACACATACGCATACATTCATATACATTTCTGTGATAATTTTGTCCTCTTTTTTCCTTTTTAAAAAAATCATTTTTCTTTTTGTTCTGCTTAACTAAATAAAGGTTTTAAAAAAGAAAATGCACAAGTTTGTTTTAACTCTGCTTACCATTCTTAGGTCACTTTTATTTCTATGAAATTGTAATAACGTTTTGTAAATAATCATTTTTAATATATTTAGTGATTAGATTTCACATTCTTTTATTCATTTAATGAGACCAAATATAAGTGTAAATATCTCTGTTTACATTATATTTATGAAGGATACTTTTTTCTTCCTCATTCCTTCACTAGACTTTTGATAAACTGCTTATTGCAAACAGAGGAGAAATTGCCTGCAGGGTAAGTAACATCTCAAAATTGTAGTTATTTTGTAGTTTTTCGATTTTTACTTAAAACATTTAATTAAAAGAAACAATTTTTCCCTCTTCACTCCCTGACTAGGTAATTAAAACATGCAAGAAGATGGGAATTAAAACAGTTGCCATACACAGTGATGTTGATTCAAATGCTGTAAGTACCAGTACCTATTGTTTGTTGTAACATTAATTTCTAGATTATCTGTATTGATCCCCTCCAAATACTCAGTGAATGTTTGCCATTATTTTAAGCTACATTTTAATAGGATGTCCCTTTTTAAGGAAGTATCATTTCATAAGTCCTTTTTATTCAATCAAATATATTTTGGAAAGGATGTTGAGATATCCAAAATTGTATTAACAAAGAATATGATGAGATGGGAGATCCAAATCATGATAGAAAGTTTAAATTTATCTTTAAATCCATCTTTGAATTCTTCATAGTGCTAATGCTAATTTCCACATTTCAACAATGACTGAAATAACAGACATTCATATTCTTCAATATCAATATGTAGTAATTATGGAGTAAGAGAGGACATTCTAAAAAATAAATCACTTGTGGGAGCATTGCCATCAAGGGATTGGATAATACAGTGGTGCTTTATGATGTCACTGCTACCATAGAAACAATAAGCCCACACTGGGTATACACTAGGTATGAGCAGAAGAGCTTAGAAAGCTGAGAGAGGAGACAACATCTTAGAAAGCCTGGAAAGAAGAAGAATTTCTGATGTTAATATGCATATAACATACTTTCTACCATATTTTTACTAGCCAGGTAGTACTAGAGATGTTGTATGCATCTTCAAGATCTTTCTAAAGCCCCATCTAAGGAAATTATAATTTATACTTACTGTATATATGGATTTTACATAAAGGTATTTTTTTTAAACAAACAATTTTTAAATAATGTGGAGTACAGTTAAAAAGTTAGATCTTAATATCAGAATTTCATGCACCAAGACAGTAATATATTTGAAAATCAAAAGTATTCAAGGGATGCATAGGAATAGTGCATATTGCCATAGTGGCAAGGTTACTTTGAAATCCAAATATTATGTGAATAGATAAAATCTTCATCAGTGTTTAACAAATTGATAGATGATAGTGGGCTTATAGTTAAATGCTTGCTGAATTTTGTCTGCCAAGTAATGTAGTGCAGTGCATTGTTGCATGGACTAAGGCTCTGAATTGGTGAGCTTAACAAAACGGCATGCTTTCCAGTTAATTATCATGCTCCTGGAGACTTACTGTATTTCACTATAAATTGTCATAATTTTTCAGAAGCTGAAATGATTTATTATTTAGGAGTATGTTACTTCAGAAATGATTTTGAGTGGGAATTATTCTTTTTTACAGCAGCGACAAACATAATTAGTAGCCCCCCTCTCTAAAAAATGGGAAAACTGTTTTGATGGATATTTTCACTAACAGCACTAATGATATTTCTTGGATGTCTCATTCTGATTTGTTTTGCTTTGAATAAACATTTGTTCTTTTCAGCTTGAATTAAATACTAGTGGCAATATTGTATATGTTTTTTGGTGCTGACTACAGAAAAAGCGTGATCATTTAAACTTCTTTCAATCAGGATTGCCCCAATAGCGTTGGAACTTAGTTTTATGGAAGCCTTACACTAGAAATGCAACAGTTTGGTCTAAAATATAATTTAAACAAGAGGGGAAAAAAAATATGAGCATGATGGATAGCAGAATGAAAATAAAATAAATGTGGTTTAGTCTTTGTTTAAATTGTTTTAAAATAATTTTGAGTCAGAAAGAGAACATTCTATTTCATAAAATTCAACAACAATAGCCTAGGAATAACATTTGTGGAATATATAATAGAATGTATAAAGTGTGCTTTATAGGATTAAAGTACAAGAATAAAAATGTAACTTCATAATGTGCAAAATGTTATATATTTGTGCAGCCAGTAAGTTGTGGCTTCCACTGTGTTCTTTTTCCTCTCGTGTTTGAATATTTTTAGAGAGATGTAAAATGTTGTGGAAATTCAGCCCCATCTATTGGATTGTATCCAGCAAGGTGGCTTGCTGTTTGAAAGAAAATTCCTGGTGTGTATTGTCATTGTAGTCTTAGGAGGTAGTAATGAGATAGAGTGGTATCTTGTGTGAGCCCTCATGGATGATTGACAAAGAGGTGATGTGACTCATCATTTATCAAGTTATTATCATGTCTACCCTTTATAATTTATCCCTGCTGTCTAGGGAGGTGGTAAGGACAATATGACTTTGTGATGTCAAAGTAATTAGTGTTTGTTTGTGGTTTCCAGCTGAACAAACTGGAAGCTAACAATCAGGTAAATTAAAATGAAATGCACCAGCATAGGCAAAGATGAGAAGACCTCTGGGAAGAGCTTATCAAAATTTCATACTTTTTTTTTACAGTTATGTTTTCTAATTGCTCACTTGTACTCACTTGCCATTAATAGCTTCTAATATATGCTGCTGGGGCATCTTGCTATAAGATGATACAGGAATTTAATAAATAAATAATGAGACATCATTAACTGCTTTCTGTCCATTGTATTGATATCAAACCAAACTGTTAGACCTATTAAAGTACAAATTTAACTTTTGAAAAAAGAATACATTATTTAATTATGAGGCATACTAACAGCAATGTATTTTAAATAGTTATGTATGTTTGCCAACTTGGGTTTTCCAGCTTCAGTTTATGATAGTTGCCTATGCTGACTCTGTAAACAGCTTTAGAGAGTGCTGTGAAGCACTATGAAGCAGTATATATGTCTTAAGTGCTGCTGCTATTGCATGAGTGACTTTAGCATTATGGTGGAAGAAAGTATGTTTATGAGAAATTTTTATATAACTATAGAGAAGATAATGATAAAAGACAAGAGTTTTTACATAGACTGATTTTACAGAAGAGAAACTTATTGTTTCAGGTTATGGTTTTTCACTCCAATTTTCTATTTTTCTGTTCTACTCTTTATCCCTTGATAGTCATTGTTTCATAATTGTCTCTTGCTATGGGGCATTTTTTTACTCAGTGTCCAGTTTCCTCTTTTGGGGGAACGTTGTGCAGTAGATTTAGAGGACCCTGGATGAAGTGGATTATCTGGATCCTTTTTAGTTAGGTTTCAAACCTGAGAGTGGGTATGGAATAGAAGCGGCTTTAGTTGTGCTTTTGGCTGACTTCTGGTATGGGTGGGATGATAGTGGTGAATCCCTCTCTTGCTTTGCTTGACTTCTCAGCAGCTTTTGATACCATCAACCAAGATATCCTTCTGGATAAACTCAGAAATTGGGGATGGAAAGCATGGGTTGGGCTGATTCACCTCCTTTCTCTGGGGCCAATTCCAGTCAATGATTAGGGAGGAGAGATCCTGCATTCAGCCCCTACTATATGGGGATGCTGTGTTCAGCTCCTACTATGTGGGTCAGTGCTCCCCCTCTCCTGTTTAACAGCTATATGAGATTGCTGGGTGAACTCATCCTTTGTGATGGGATGAGATACCATGTACATCTCTGATCCTAGCAAATTATGTGATGGTGTGGACATCCTATCCTAGTGCTGGAGGTTGTGAGAGTGTGGGGAACAGACTTCAACTGAACCATGGCAAGACTGAGTGGCTTTGGGTTTTGGAGCTCTCTGGTTCTAGAACTACACCATCTCTGGTGCTGGATAGGATAGCATTGCCCCAAACAGACCCTGTGTGCAATCTGGGTGGGGGGGTTCCTCCTGGACTCAACACTGGTGCTTAGGAACAGATGGCAGTCGTAGCTTAGAGAACGTTTGCACAACTTGGTTCTCTGCCTGATAACACTGAAAAAAGTGGCTCATGATCAGTCCTCATACTTACGACTCTTGGAGAATCTCTGTGATTACGTGATCCAAATTCAAGCACTGATCAACCGGCATATATTTGCAATAGTTACAGCATTTTAGGGTCGTGTGATAACATTTGCGACCTTCCCAAGGGGCTTCTGATGAACAAAGTCAGTGGGAGAAGAGGGATATGTTTAAAAAAAAGCCCACAAAATCAGGGTGACTCACTTAGCAATTGCATAATTAGCAATGGACGCTCCAATCTCACTTGTGATCATAAATTGAGGACTATCTGTATAGTGCAAATGTCTGAATTTTCTTAAAATCCCATCCCTCTTATTATTATTATTATTATTATTATTATTATTATTATTATTATTATTATTATTATTATTATTATTATTATTATTATTATCTTGGATGTTGTCATATCGGCACTGACTATTATATTCAGTATTAAGGAAAATGATATTAGGTTTTTTAAAATATTATTCATATTTTACCTTGCTCTGCTTCCTAAACAGTTAAATCAGAATTAGATTGGATTCATGTGTAGAAGCTAGATTTAGTTATGTCACTATGATTTGAAGCACAGATCATGAAATTGCAGTTCCCTAATCTGGATGGTTGTGTAGCTGTCCCCTCTGCTCCTAAAATAGGGTCAAATAATGATGGAAGAGTTTTGAAGTTCCTACAGTGGAGGAATAGATTGTAAAAAAGTCAGAACTAGTGGAACTGGTAAAACTGACTTGTCTGGCCAGGGAGAAAACAAGTGCTTTGTTTGAAAGACTGAAAACCTTTTATGAACATTTTGCTAAAAGAAGAATAAAAGGTAAAATGGTGATTTATGGAGATTTAATGATTGAAATAAATTAATATTAAATAAGGGACTGAAGGGATCTCTGGAAGAATTAAGAGGGAAGAAGATAATAGATTTGTTAATATCTGGTGAGAAGAAGGTTGGAAATCATACTTCAAAACTTTCCTTCTTCCCATCCATCCATCCATCCGTTTTCCTTTAGATTTGTCTCTTACTCTGTATAAAAAATGTCAAGATAGTGAAAACACCATACTGATATTATCAATTTTCTTTGGAATCTAATTTATCATCTTTTCAATTTAGCATTAAAAAATCCTATCAAAAATGAAAATATAAACACTGCTTCAAATAGGTGTGTGATTCTATTTTTAAAGACGCAAGTTTGCAGGGTTTTTTTTTGTATTTAATGCCGTCTTTCCACTGCTAATCTTTCTTATCAAATGTTTATGTTGATATTGATTTTAATTAAATGATTTCATTGTATTTTAAGAATTGCTATCTATGGATATCTCTCCCATCCCTATTTGGATAGTAGTAAGGAGAATAGAATTCCTGGCAGAAACATGGTTAACATGTTTAATCAGCAACATTATATTTAATTGGAGAGTCTGTAGTCTAATAGCAGGAGGCTGAAGGGAATTATTTAGTATTAGTAATGCTCGTCTGGGAGTTGTGTACTAATCAAGGAGCTTGTGTGTTAGCTGTGGGGATAATGAATTATGATGATTATGACATGTTAGTACATGTCTGTGGGAAAAGTGGATGGGCCATGAGTTAATCAAGAAGTATATTAAAATAGCTTCCATGCTGGTTTCTGATACTGTTGTCTGTACTGTCTGTCAAGGTTTGGGATTTTGAGGCAATTATTTTCTGCGTTCAGTTTAGTATGTAAGTAAGCAAGCAGTTATCAAAAATCTCTAAAACCTAAAAGCTATAAAGTCTATATTTGAAAACATACAGTGTCAGATGCTACAATGGCAGACTAAAAGTACAGCAGTTGAAATCCTTTAATTTTATTAATTTATATAATTACCATAATTTATTTATAGAAATGATATTATGGTTTCTATCTACACCTTTGTTACTATTTTAAATGGCTGCACAAGTTTAGTCTTTAAAATAGAGTTTGTCTTTTCATTAAGCCAACAATCCCCAACCTTTTCAGCTTGGTGGCCTGGCAGGGGGGAGAGGGAAAGCAGACTGACATGCAGGCACATACGCAGCTCAACTTGTGCTAGCAGTGGGCCGGTGCACACACTTATGCAAGCCCAGCTCGACTTGTGCACATTGAGCCGTCTATGTGCACACATGGTGGCCCATTGCTTCTGCAAGTAGAGCTGTGCACCTGTGCGTGCGCGCTGGCCCGCCATTCGTCTGGCCAGGTTCTGAATAGCCCATGGCCCAATAGTGGGCTACGATCCCTAGGGATTGGGGACCACTGCATTAAGCTATTTAATATTAGCCACTTTTGTTCTAAGGTCAAATGTATTAATTTTTGCCAACCAAAGGTATTCTGAACCGTATCCTGCTCCAAATCCTTGTACAGTTGGCTGTTTTGTAAGCCAGGTAAACCTAGGAGGGCCAAAACTATGTCCTTCATGTCACTCATGAAACTGCCAGTACATATTTTTGTTAGTAAATTAACACATTGAGTTTACTTTGTGAAAAAAGAAATTGAACATCTCATAAATCCACAGAATGGATTCATATTTGTAGGTAAACTTTCACTGAAAATGTTGTATAGACGAGTACCAACATATTTTTATTACTGTATGCACTTATTAAAAACTTCCTGCCAAACTGTGACCATCATGTATTAACTTAATTAAAGCTGTATCACGATGTAGCTCAAAAGTATAAACCTGTAGGAGATTGTTATTGAAATCCATTATCTATGGAGTCAGTATTAGTGGTCAGCAGCATCAGAAATAAAACTGCAAGTACAGTCCCCACAAGGGTGCTGTGAGCCCAGCAGGTTAAAATGTCACAGATTCTTAAAGGGACTGATAGCTAAGGCCTCTAGAGTTACAGGGAAACCAATCATTTGGCCTCAGCAGGAAATATTTCTTTATTTAGCAAATAGGGAAAAATTGTAACCTGAAAAAGGATTTAGTATGTACCCTGTGTGCTGTTTTAAAAATATCCCCATAAATAGTACAAACATATGTGTGTATGTGTACACATACATTTTTTAAAGAAGGTGTACGTGACTTTTAAAGTTTTCTTTAGATGTTAGGTTGCACAGGTAATTCTTGGTAAATACTTTATGCAAATTATACATAAGCCTTAACCCTTTGATAAATTTTGCTTGTATGAATAGAATAGAATACTTTATTTGGCCAAGTATGGTTAGACACACACATTTCCGGTGCAGAAGCTCTCACTGTACATGCAAAGCAACAAAGTTATAATAATCATAATAATAACACCAATAAGAGGGGATAATAAAGAAGATAAGAAGTATAATAATAATAATACTACAGCCATACAACCTGGGTAAAGATACCTAGACATTAGACAGTTCTGTGAGAATTAGGTGTTCAGCAGAGTGATGACACAAGGGAAGAAACTGTCACTGTATCTACTGTATTTTTGGAGTATAAGACTCACTTTTTTGCCCCCTAAAAGGGTAAAAATTTGGGAGTGTCTTATACATTGAATGTAGTCCCGCCCACCCGCCAGTCCCCACCCTTTGGCCTCTGCCTCCCAGCAATTTGCCTCCTTGCATGAAACAGCAAATAGCCTGGTCTGCTTCAGCCCAGCCTGATTAGCAGAAGCAGCTGATTTTCGCTTGAATCTGCCTCGCGACGGTCAGCTGTTTCAGGCTGCACGGATCGCCATTGCCTATTGCCACCTCCACGTGCCCCGTTTCCAGCCTCCGTGTGC
>JANHFL010002126.1:99969-110315 GCA_032468155.1 Oxyrhabdium leporinum
TGATTTAAGAGTATTGCTTATAAGCTTTAAACCGCCCCGAGTCTTCGGAATGGGGCGGTATATAAATTTAAAAATAAAATAAAATAAAATAAAACTTCCATGACCACCTTACATTTAACTCTGCCATATACTATAAATGAAAAAAAATGAAAATAGCGTAACTATGTTGCAAGTGCTTCATTGAATATTATCTAACATTTTAAAATATTGTTTATTTAATAAAGAAATGGAAGCCTTTTCTCCATTTGCATGACTTCATTTATTTACTGGTCCTATAATTTTACTGATAATTTATTATCCTTTTTAACTGCTATTTGCAATATTATTGTATTACAAAATATACATTATTATTTTTTTTGCTTAAAGTAATTGTGTGTTGTTTTAAGCTATCGCAGTATAGAAAAACAGAATTTAAAATTTTAATTCTAATATAAATAAACTCTAAAAACATCATAACAAAATACTTGTTTTCTCCTCCTCCTCCTCCTTTTCCTCCTCTCTGCAAGGGAAGGGCTGATCCTAGGTGGGCACAAATGAAACAGAAGGGAAGAAGTTGATTCTGAAAATTGTCAATTATTTGTCGGAGTAAATATAACAGAATGGAAATGAATATTTCAGAATAAAATAATTGTTTCAGCAGTCAAAAAGGGTACAAGGGACTGCAATAGACAACCCTGCTTTGAACGTTACATTGTTTAGGTTGCTTTTTGAATGGTTTCATTGCCAGTGCATCATTTTTTAAAAAAATAATGGGAAAATTCTTCTAAGCTTTTGTATAATTGGAAAATGGAATGCATATTAAAGTTATATGCATTTCTCACGCTTCTTAGATTATTTTTTCATAATTAAGAATATATCTATTTTTTAAAAGTACCAGAGTAGTGAAATTAAAGCATCATTTCTCACTTTTTGACTAAGATGAGAAAGATTACAAAACAGTGTTTTTTAAAAATAATAATACACACTAATTTCTGAGAAATTAAAAAAAATACATATTTATATGATTCATATGTATCTTACATTGTAGTGAAAAATTATATATTTGTAAAGGATAACATTTTATAAACCTTATGCAGAACATATTGACATTTGAATGGTAGCATCCATCACTGATTGGAGTTACTAAGGAACTTGAATATTGCAGTACTGTAACATAATAAACTGTTCATCAAAATTTATATTAATGTTCAGTAGCTATTTAGATATTTTTTTGAGAAGAATAAACACTAGGTTTAGTGTTCAAGTCTTTAAATTTTCTTTTGCTTCTTTAATACTTCCAGATGTCTGACATTTGGATGCTATTGCTTATTACAAATTTAAATTCATTAAAAGAACCTCCTGCTAAATGTAGTTTTAACTTCCATTCCTATCTTACATTTAGCTCTGTCATTGGCTATAAATGAAAAAAATGAAAATAACTATATTACAATGCGTCGTTGAATATTATCTAATATTTTAAATGTTGTTTATTTAATAAAAGCAGTGGAAGCCTTTTCTCCATTTCTAATTATTCCAATGACAGATGCTTTCCGATCCTTTTTTTAAAAGATCAAGTGTCTTTAAAATACAAAACAAATAAGCTGTTTTAGAACATGCCTTTTTTTCAAAATTGATTCTGAAATTTTATTTAGCTATTGCTTACTGTTCAGATTTGCTTGGAAATATTATAACTGACAAAAGTCTGTGCAAAAAAGGATCAGAATGAATTTGGGCATCTAAGGTTGTTTAAAAAAAATCTCAAGATTTTCTGGTTCATGTGTAGTGATATTGAACTCTTTAGTCATAGGCTTTAATTTGGGCATGGAGTTGACCTGATGCTGTGCAGGGACACCACTGCATCCCTTCATTCAATTCACTCTAATTATCCCCAACTTCCTGGGGAGCCTGCTTAGATGGAACTAGCCGTGAATGTTTGTTGTTAAGTAGTAAGATATTAGGCTGTTACATTTAACAAAATGGTTTTAGACTCTAAATTTACATATAGATGATCAGTGTACTATGTTCAGATTTGTATTTGTGTGTGTATTATTTCTCTAAATATCACTGAATTTAGCATAAAGTCCTTATGCTTGTGCTTCAGTATAAAGCAAAATTTATTGTTGTATATCCTCATTTGCACTGTGTGTACCTGTCTTCATTATGTATATCTATATCCTTCTCTTGTATGTCTGATTTCGAGGGCTGGGATTTATATGTGCATGTAATCTACACAATGTATTCATATGCCGTTTGTGTTAGTTTTGGTTCCTTAAACATTAATAGCTTAGGGAAATAGAAGTAAACATTGGCTGGCACATGTATATTAAAATATAGTCATTTTGTCTTTTCAGGTCCACGTGAAAATGGCCGATGAAGCAGTCTGTGTTGGCCCAGCTCCCACTAGTAAAAGCTACCTCAACATGGATGCTATCATGGAAGCCATTAAAAAAACGCAGGCCCAAGCTGTGAGTCTGAATGAATCTCTCCTCTGCAGCTGTTTCATATATAGAAAGCAAGGACACTAGAGTTTGTATTTAAAGATTAAAAAAAAAGTGAGGGGAAGAATGATTGAATATGCTATTTCAGTTTAGTTCATGTCACATGAGTTAAATGTGGCCGAAATTGCTACTGGAAATCAAAGGCTTTTGTAGCATCTGGCAGTGCCGGTCGCTGATCCTGCAGGTGGCTGCTGGATTCAGCTTTCACACCAGGGAGCAGCTTCAGTTCATTTCCAAATTTGCTGGGAAAAAAAAAATCCCAATTAGTTTAGAGCACTAACCCTTTCTGTGCCATAGCTTCTTGTTTGGATCTTTCCTACAACAGCATTTGATTTTATTTTTAACAATAGTTTTATTTTCAAACTTTTTTAATGATCTCGCCTGTATGAGAATGTGCACGTGGCAAAACACTTGCATGGAAATAGATGGTGCATCCAGATATGATTTTTAAATGTATTATGTTACTGATGAAATGCATTGGAGTAGATCAGTATGTTCGTACTAGTTCCATCTATTCTGTTTCTTTTGCTGAATTAGGACTAGATTCAAAAATTTTACAGGAATGTTTGTTTTTTTAAAACAACAACAACAACAACATACTTTTAGGGCTATTACTGCATCATTGAATGCAAATGTGGTCTTGAGAACTGCTGAATGCAAAAGCATCTTTAAATAAAATGCGAGGGATGGGCGTTGGCCAACACCAGCAATTACCCTGGAGTGTCTCAATTAGCATTATCATTTCTTTTGAAATAAATGTTTCAGTATGGTGCATTTGTGAAGGGGGAGGGGGTGGAAAAATGGCAAACAACATTAATTAGCCAACAGACACTGCAGATGTTTACATTGTTAGTTAAGAAGACTTAATAGAGATAAAAATAGTTCAGGCTTTCATCGTTAGTTCACTGCATATATTTACTTAGTTGTGAATTTACATACGATTCAAATTATGAAACTGATTATTTTTTTCACATTGCTGTGTTTTGTAATTATATCAAGTGTTGTTTTTTAGTATAGAGATTTGCATAATGTATTCATTATTTTGGTGTAGGGGCATGTTAACATTTTATCTAAGTACAGATTTTATATTCTGTTTTCTTTGAAACTTTGCATTCATACTGATGGTATAGCTATAAACTTGGGTGAAGCAACAGTTAAGAAAATGATTTAGAGAGAAAAACAAACTATAAACTTAGTAAAGTAGAGGATATTACAGACTTGAATGGTGTGGAAAAGGTTATGTTGAAAGAAATATAACAAATTATGGGAATGGTTTAATTAAGTGGAAATAAAATAAATAGAAAACTAGTCAAATATCTATTTCTGTGTCTCCTTGAAGATTATCGTTTTCAACTAGGCCGATCCATATTTAGTGTATCTAGAATATATATGTTAGGTGTTCTCTATGAATTAAGTGTACACACTTACATGCAGAGTATTAAATCAGAAATGTGTGACCTGGAATGATGTCACACAAATCCTGTAATGTTGGGTGACCTGCTTTATTATGAAATTTTAAGCAAATTGATATGCTTTTTGCTTGTTCTTTAAAGGTGCTACATATGTAAATTGGGCCTAAAAGTGCTAGATATAGCAGATGAATTGAGGTTTTTTAATGTAATTAGTGCAAACATTTCAAATAGTAAGATATTTTTTCACAATGAATTTCAAAAGAAATGATTCAGCAGAATAAATTCATCTAATATAAAGTAAAAACTGAATGTATATTTTGCAAATTAAGCTTCTGCATGCCTGTCGTTAGAAAACTTAATTTTGTCTTTTATTTTTTTAAGGTTCACCCAGGATATGGATTCCTTTCAGAAAATAAAGAATTCTCCAAGCGTTTGGTAATTAAAAAAAAAAATTCCAGTTGTTTCCTCAGAGAAATTATGTTGTACATAGGTGCGGACTATATATCTTATTAGTGGTATGATTTATACACTGAAGTTGAAATCAGGGATTAAAATTACCTCTTCTCTCCCTCCCCCACCTTCCCAGCATTTACTGGAGAGGAATGAAAGTTGAGAGGAAAAAAGCAGGTTCTCCATGAATTATGACTCTTGGGGGTGGGGTGGGGTGGGGTAGCAGCTGCTATGTGTAAAGCTTCATTTTATTTTTTTTTTAAATCCAAAATATATTTATTTAAAGCTTGCTACATGTGGTTAAAGTTTTGTATCTTGTTTTTTAGCAATAGCAACAACAGCAACAAAGTTAGCATTAATTAGTAAAAAGAAATATTATATAGGATTCATGGATCAATTCCTTCCTTCTTTGGGTTATTTTACTTGCTTTCTATGAAACAAATTAATTATCTAGGGACAAAAAATAATGACATTTGCTGATTTTGCATTGACTATCATTTGGAAATAACTACTTTTAAAAGAAATTGTGATTTCAGAAATCATACAAAGATGTCTGAGATAAGTTGTTGATTATATTCTGTTTATTTTTATTATAATGTTGGCTCTGAACTATTGCATTCAGATGGATTTTAAAAAATGGTACTTATGCTCATGAATATTAATTTTTTATAATGTTATTCATATATTTTCTAGAAAGTATGTTAGTCAATGTATATGAGCAACTAACATGATAGTTTTATGCTCACATACCTACATTTAAGTTCTACTGAATTTCAATTTCATCTTATTAACATTGTTGAAGCATTTGATCAGGAGGGCTGAGACAGTACAGGCAGATTATGAAGAATTAATAATTATAAACACATTTATGCATTTATTTATTACAAAGTGAAATTCTCCATTTTGATTAGAAGGAGAATAATAGACACCAGATTATAGCTAAGAGCCAAAGAATATGTACGGTAATAATGTCTATGCTACTTTTGTATTCACTGGCTGTTTGATGGTCTGTTAAGAGCTACAGCTGAAATAAAAAATAGCTAACACTCACCAAACAGTGGAAAAATTTGTACTGACATATGAATTATTGGAATATCTGCAGACAATGTATGTGCTAGAGTGCTATTGTGTGGGAATTTTCAAGGTAAAAATATAACAATAATAACAATAATAACAAAATAAAAAATGAATGTTATTGCTTCTAATTCCTGAAGATTAAAGAAGATTAAGAATTAAAATCATATAAAAGTAAAGTATTACATAATTCAGAAACAGATTGTAATATTCATCAAATAAGTTCCATTAATTAGCAACTTGTTCTTTTTTGTGTGGAAGATATTATTGGCTAAGATTTAAATCTTGATTTAATTGTCAAAAAGAAAATAAACAATTTAATTGTGTTAGGACATAATTTAATTGATTTCCCAATTTGGCAGTACATGCATTCCCTAAAACAAGCAATTTGCTAATATGTTTTTATAACAAAGTATATTTTTGCAATTAACTAGAGCAGGGGTGTCAAACTGCCAGCCTGTGGGCCGGATGCATCACATGTGGACCATGCCCATCCCAGCTCTGTGAAGGGAAAAAAAGTCGTGAAACATCACGTGATGGCAACGTGACGCCACAAGTTTGACACCCATGAACTAAAGCATTATAAAAGACAGTTACATCCCTTCTGAATATAACCCCGTCAGTATAGTAGTTCTTCAGTTTATTTTTTTGATGCTTAACTTCAAGTGTCCAAAAGCATTTGCAACATCAGGCAGCACCTAGGCTACCAACCAATGTACTGTACTGGGATCATGTTATGTACACTGGATGAGAAAAATAACTCAAGGTCTGTTATAAAGTAGATATTCAGAATGATGCAATAGTTCCTCCTCCCTATATGTTTAGGAAATGAATTCATTCACATCTTTTGTGAGTTATTGTTTGTGAGCCGTGGTGGCACAGTGGTTAGAATGCTGTATTGCAGGCTGACTCTGCTCCCTGCCAGGAGTTAGATTCTCACTGGCTCAAGGTTGACTCAGCCTTCCACCCTTCCGAGGTCTGTAAAATAAGGACCCAGATTGTTGGGGGCAATATGCTATGTAAACTGCCTAGAGAGGGCTGTAAAGCACTGTGAAGTGGTACATAAGCCTAAGTCAGTGGTGGCGAACCTATGGCACGCATGCCAGAGGTGACACGCACAGCCCTCTCTGTGGGCACATGCGCCATCGCCCCAGCCCAGGTCCATCGTGTTTCTCCGACATGTTTCTCACCATCGTTTGCGGGGAAACAAAAGTTTGTGAGACTAAAAAAAAGTTCACATAATCAATTCCAACTTCTCGCGAAAGAAAAAAGATCTCGAAGAAGCTGGAACTGATTGAGTGAACTTTTTCACTCGTGCGCTTCCTGCAGAGCTGCCGGTGCTGGGATGCCCTGCCTCCCCTCCAGCCAGCTGGTCTTTGGCGTGCAGCTGCTGGGCTCGTTGGGCTCCGATCGTCAGATTCCCACCACCCAACACCAGTTCTGGGGTTCCTTCCCCCCAGGGGTGGTGGTGGGAGGGTAGGAAACAGAGAGGGAGGGAAACAGATAGAGAGGGGGCAGGAGAGAGAGAGAAAGAGAGAGGGGAAGGAAAAGAGGGGGAAGAGAAAGGGAAAAGAAAGAGGGGAAGAGAGGGGGGGAGGGAAAGAGGGAGGGAGGGAAAGAGAGAAACAGAGAGGGAGGGAAAGAGAAACAGAGAGGGAGAGAAAGAGAAATAATACTACAAAAGTTTTTCTTTTTTATAGTTGCTAAATGTAATATTTCAAAAGCAGAAAAAAATGAAGGGGCATAAAAGTACATTTATCATGTTTTTCTTATAACAATTAGCTGAACTCTGCCTTGTTTATCATTATTTTAGGTAGTAAAACCTCAGTATTCAGGTTAAATGGGCGTGTTGGCACTTTGCGGTAAGCAAGTGGATTTTGGATTACAGTTTGGGTACTCGGTCTCTAAAAGGTTCACTATCACTGGCCTAAGTGCTATTGCTGTTTTGGGCTACGTGATCATTTGGATTTGAATGTACAACTTCCAGGACAGTGAAAGTTTTAATAGGCTTTCTGTGAGATATTGAGAATTGCTCCCAAAAAATGGACACCAGGGTTTTTAGGGGTAAAATGAGTTGTCTGAATGACCGGCAAGGTTTGTCATTCATTATGTCCATTAAACTCCCCAAAATATGCAAAAAAACCCAAAGAGTTGGTGGGAGGAAAGGGAGAGCAATTTTAAGAAATGCTTCCTTTGCACTCTTTTTGTTATTATATTCACTCGAGTTAGAGGTAAAATTAATTTGGCTTAATATTTATCTATTGGATCATCAAAATTACTTTCAGCTTTTGTAAAGGCTGTAATGGTTCTTTATTTCTGCGAGGTGACATGACCTGTCATGGTAAGAGGCAGATTAGGGGCTAAATTGCTTTTGTCTTCAGAGCAGGAGAGAACAGCTTTTTCTTTGCTTCTTTCTGAACATTGGATGCATCAACTGACGGTGGGTTGCAGTCTGTAAGGCCACCTTGAGACTTTTTGAATGCAGAGATCATAGCTGAAAAATTTAGCCTAAGTTCTAAACTCCATTGTTGCTTTATCTTTTCCTTTTTTAAACATCCTGCCAAGTAAAAGAAATCTGTAGCACTTGAAAGTTGGGTTGGTCCTAATAATGGTATTATCCAGTTAGGCATTTTGAATGGTTTTCATAGCATAATAGCTATTATTGCTTTTTAGATGTTATATACAAATTTGTACTTCAACTGCTTTGTATTATTTTGTAGTTCTTTTTTTTTTTTAGTTGCAGTTTTGGAGAATCGTAGGGCAACTAAAACAACAATTTGTATTGGTTTGTAACTATCTTGCATAATTTAGTAGCTTGGTTTTACTTTTACTACTATCTTATAGCAACATTCTATTTATTAATTTGCTGTACCATTTTCTATAAAGTATTGCAAAGCAATCTACAGAATTATTAAAATGGAAATATTAAAATAATGTATACATATTCATGAGAAAAAGGGGTCAGTGGAGCAGTTCATCCAAACATTCATGTATAAGAGACAGTCTTTAGTGGGTGTGTAAAGCAGGGGTGGGGCAAGTTTTAGGTGTTAGGGGGCCATACCCCAATCTCCTAAAGAGTTGTAGGAAGCAATCCAGTGATGTTGCAATATACTGATAGAATATGAAATATGAAATATGAAAAAAGTTTAAAATTGGGCTACTAAAAATTGCACATTTAGATTTCAAGACATCTGTAATGATGAGGCTAACTATTATAGTAGATTTTGTAAATGGCAAACAGCAAGATTCCAAATTAGTTTTTTTTTTTAAATGTATATTAAAATATAAAAGAGAAACAGGCAGTCAAGAAGTAAGTGCAAAAGATCATTTAGCTAGCGTAAAACTTTGTAAAGCACTTTTTTTTTGTTGAGAACTTAACATGGTTTCCCACAACCTTTATAGTAGGGCCAAATATATTTTTTATTTTGTTGATGGTTAGATGACTTGTAGAAATCTAACTAGTGGGAATCTAACTGTATATGGGTTCCAGGGCATCTTTAGTACTGGTAATGCAAATCTATGGATTATTATTGCTATGCTTAAGTAGAACAGGAAAGTGCAATTGATCCTATTTCCTGATACTTTCCTGTGAATTCAGTTAAAATACGGAAATATATGATAGAAAAGTGGAACAACTCACTCAAAGGGTTGTTTGACACAAGGAAGGAGTATTATATGTGTTTGCCCCCTTGAGTTACTTATAAAGCATCAAAACAACATCTAGTACAGAAGAGGTCCTCAGCCCTGGTCCGGAGCCCGGTACTGGTCCTCGGTCTGATAAGAACCAGGCCATGCAAGCAAAGGGCAAGTGCTCGAAGCTCCATTTGCGCAGGTGTGGGATTTAGTTCCTCCTCCCTCCTGCCACTGCTACTGCCAGTTGACAGAGCCAGAAAGGTTGGGGATTGCTGCAGTACAGAATTTAGGATTTATGTGAGCTATTTTTCTACTGGGAAGATACCATACTTCTTCATTCAGTGGAAGTGCAGTATCCACATCAGCTTGAAGGAAAATGAACCTATGCTCTAGCGGAGCAGGAACTGTATATTATTGGCAAAATAGAAACATAGAATTTTAGATAGCTGCTCGGGTCAACCGTGTCCACCTAATATTTTACAGATCATTCTATAACTAACTGATACCTTCAAGATTTGTTTGGCGCATCTGGTGAACGGCCTCCCTCTAGATATATTTCATTTATCTCCTTAACCTCTTATATTGTATGACCCTATTCTTTTCTGTACTACAATATTTGTTTCATTTTCCAAGCCTTCTTTTCTATCATCCAAATCTATTATTTGTTGCTACATGCATTTGGGGCTGAAAGGCCAGCAAAGTAGATACTAGGCCAATTTTTCTTGGTAGAGCATTCAGGATCAGGAGTTGTTACATATTGGGTCAGAATCTGCTGGTAACTTACCTCTTTAGATAGTAGAGGCATCATTGTAGAGATATTGTGCACATTGATAAAAGTAAATGGCTTGGGGCCCTAGTGGGGGAACAGCACAATGGAGGTGGTTGATGGAGTAATCCCATCTCCCTCCACTCTGCCCCTGCCCTACACACACACACACACACACACACACACACACACACACAAATCAAAATCACGTGAAGTGTTAATACCACTTTATAATGCTTTGGTAAGGCCACACTTGGAATACTGCATCCAGTTTTGGTTGCCATGATGTAAAAAAGATGTTGAGACTCTTAAAAAGAGTGCAGAGAAGAACAACCAAGATGTTTAGGGGACTGGAGGCTAAAACATATAAAGAACAGTTGGTGGAACTGGATATGTCTAGTCTGATGAAAAGAAGGACTTGGGGTGACATGATACTAGTCTTCCAATATCTCAGGGGCTGCCATAAAGAAGAGGGAGTCAAGCTATTCTCCAAAGCACCTGAGGGCAGGACAAGAAGCAATGGGTGGAAACTAA
>JANHFL010002126.1:131059-149454 GCA_032468155.1 Oxyrhabdium leporinum
TCTATCTATCTATCTATCTATCTATCTATCTATCTATCTATCTATCTATCTATCTATCTATCTATCTATCATTCAATTGTTTTTTCTATGCTTAATGGCAAGCAACGGCTCCTTTGCTCTCCATTGTGATTCATATCAATATAATCAGGTTAATAGGAATAAGGGAGTATTATTCAGGAGAATGCATTTACTTCACAGAATATATATTGTTCAATAGCATATTGTATGGTGGAATGGAGCATACTGAATGATTTAGGGAATTAACTTGTAAGAATAGTATATTAATTTGGGCAAAAACATTTGAAGAAAAACATGAATTTGTTTGCTATTACGTTTTGGCTTAAAGATATGAACTATCATGATTTGTATGATAGAAATTTATTGTTTCTGTAAGTTTTACAGAAGTTAAATTTGTAGAATCAGATGTGGTAATCAAGTGGTAAGAAGCCAAGTTATACACATGCATTTGTTAGATATCCTTAAATCACTTCTTTGATATGCTTATCTATTGTGTTCTGCCTGAAATAGGGCAGACTAATAAAGTAGTTTTATTATCTTATTAGTTAGCCAAATAATAAGCCCTGCCATAGACATGAAAGGCACGTATACAATTTTGGTTGCCATTATCACATTTTATTTAACACTTAGTTAGCTGTAACTATAATCCTCTTAGCATTCAACATTCTTTCAAGCACCCCCTCCCCCTCAAAAGCCCATTATGTATTGTATATATGTTTATAGATTGGGGAACATAATTGAGGATTGGCATTATAATAACATCTAATATATTTGAATGGAATGGTATATTCTTTGATACCATAAGAATCCAGATAAGTTTGTAAGTTGCAATATAGCATAAAAAATAATTGTAGATTGCAAATTGCAAATAATTTTCAAGCATTTGTTTAGGACATCAGTCTAAAATGGAAGGTGTTCTTGATTAGTTTGAGGATTGGTATTTAGAAATCTCTTTTTCTGAAAAAATAAAAATAAAAGTCCATTTCACATATTTTCAGACCTTATAAAAGAAAAAAAGTTGTCTTTACAACTTTTTGTAAATCTTAAAGAATGCAGAATGAAATCCTGAACTATAATACACAACATATCTTAGTATGCTCTTGTGGCATCTCAGAGTTATGACCTAATTGCCTTTTTCTCACTCATGAGATGCTACAGATAGGTCAGGCAAAAATATTTTATAACTTTCAGCTAGTTTTCCTTGGTCTGGTTTTGATTTATACAAACAGTAATAATGAGATCTTTGATTTCTCTTCATCATATATACTTTTAATGTACTGTTTCAAGATAAAGTTACTTGTAGTATGTGTGTGAACTGTGTTCAAAGAAGTCCATTGTAATACTCTTCCTTCTCTTCCTTCTTTGTTTCTTCAGGCATCAGAAGGTGTTGTTTTCATCGGACCAGATATGCATGCCATTCAAGCAATGGGAGACAAGATAGAAAGCAAACTGTTAGCCAAGAATGCAAAGGTCAATACTATACCGGGTTATGATGGGGTGATAAAGGTAAGAATTCTTTTTGAAATCAGCTATTTATATAACCTTATTTTTAATTTAAAAGATCCTTCCTGGATTAAGATTAGGGTTAAACATAAGATATATAATTACAATTTACAGTGGGATTTATGATAGAAATCTTTGCATATCATAAATTGTTGAGTTGAATAACACTCTTCATTCTGTATAAAAGAATAGTAAATTCAAAACTATCACTATGATCTGTCTCACATAATACTATATATGTGATCTCCCTGGCCTCATGATTGCATAACTACGTGGGATAAATGCAAGTAAAAATAAATAATTAAATAATACATCAATACATCAATAAGAGAGGAGAAGCTTTTCTTCACACAAAAACAGTGTTTTGAAGAGATAGTGATTTGTTTCCCCATAGGATGAAATGACTGTCATAGGTAGATAGAAGAAAGGAAAATTTGGGAAGAACCCTACTGCATGAGTTAAACTACTTCCCTGCCCATGAAAATGAGATTGTGTAGTACTTTAATTCAATTTTGAAAAGTTGCTTCAGAGCATCTCCTTTAACCAGTCATTAACAGATGCTGCTTTTGCTTTTACGTGTTATGAAGTATCTTTTGGAAATCAAATTAGGATTGTGAGCCGCCTGGGGTTTTTGATTTAGGATGGACGGCCATATAAATATTTAAAAAATCAAATCAAATAACATGAAGCATTGCAAACCCCACTAAAAATGGTTAAGAATCAATTTTGTTATCTATGTAGTTTTGCCATGGCCTCTGTTACCTGATCACTTAAAATCTGATATACTGGAGAAAGGCATGAAAATTGTGGGACCTGTGAATGAAAAATTTCTGCTGTGCTTTAAATGTTAAAGATAGTACAGGTGGTCCTTGGTTAATGACCGTTCACTCAGCAACCATTCTAAGTTACAGCAGCGTTGAATGAGGAAACATACTGACAGTCCTTGGAGGTGCACTTTTCATAGCATCTGCACAGTCTTGTGATTGCAATTTGGGCCCCAGCAACTGGCTTGTAATTACAACAGTTGTAGTGTCCCACAGTCACTAGTTCTCCATCTGCCACCTTCATTATCAGCTTTTGACAACAAAGTCAATGAGGAGACTGGCAGGAAGTCACAGGTGACAATCATGTGACATCACACTCAACGACTGTGCAGGAGTCACATAACCATCGCAACTAGAATTGCCATCATAAGTCAGCGTGGTCATGAAACATTATGCTTTACGGCCATATCACTTAGCAGATGGAGTTCCCAGAGGTAATTACCCTTGTAACCAAGGACTGCCTGAATCTTGCTCATTGTAACATTGTTCCAAGTTTCTTTTTCACGCTTAGGATGAATAATGGTCATATGTCACTCTTTTTAGTGCTGTTGTAACCAAATGGTCATTAAATGAATGGTTATAAGTCAAAGACATTCCTGTGTTTCTATTGTGTAGTGCAATAGCATAGAACAGATTCTGGGTCAAAATGAGTTTGATGGTGGGGTTATAGCTTGAGAAATGCAGGTGGTTTGGATATTTTATAAATTGTAAACCGCCCCGAGTCTTCGGAATGGGGCGGTATATAAATGTAAAAATAAATAAATAAATAAATTTCCATTTTGGAGCCAGTCAGTGACTTTCACTTTAATTTGCCTTGTTTTGAGCATACAAAGAAACCTTTGCAGAAATCATGGCGTAAGGGGGGCAATTGTATCACGCATGCATTGCGTGATACAAATTCTGCATCTTACATGCTTGGTTCTGACCCATAGCTACTTGTGGATGCCTAGGCTGAACATGCTTGTACCTTGCTGATATCTATTGTGGAAAAAAGTGTGGGTCAAACACAAGGGTGTCAACAAGGCACAATAAAAAAAAGTCGAAACAACAACTGTGATGGTATCATTGAAACTCCCTCTGTTATTGTTGTTTTTATTCTGGTAGAGTGCTCTTCAGTCACACCATTACAGCCTTTATTTTGACTGTTTTGATCATATCCTGCAGACACTCCCTTTCCAATGTTATTAGCCTTAAGCACTTAAAATAAAAAGTGGCTTTTGGATAAGTATTTTATACTTACACATAATATGATATGATACTTAAACATAATATGTACACAGAGCGGGATGGGGCCCTTTAAATGGCTGGTATGTGTTGTCGCCAGGGTGGATGGTGGCTGGGGGTTTATTATTTTATTATTTTTATTATTTTCTTTTATTTTGTGTTTTTATTTGCTGTAAGCCTCCACGAGTTGCCATGAGCGAGTAGACAGCAGTATAAATTTTTAAAAATAAATAAATAAAATATGGATTTAATTTTTGTTTAATGGAGAGAGGGTGTAGATAGCTTTGAACAATATAATATTTATTCTTTTCACTACCTTTGGCCTTCAGTCCGAAGCATTTCCCATGACAGCCATTGCTAGATATTAAAATGGCCCAAATGCATAGCTACAGGACATCTATTTGCATAAAATTTGCCAACGCTGTTTTATATGGAACTGCAAACGGGGCAATTTCAATCGTGAAATAAACTCTGCAATATTTTTTTATCTTGGTGTTTAGATTAGGACATTTTTGGGAATAATACCACTCTACTTACCAAGGCTATAGTGCAGACTTAAAAAATATATATGCGAAGCATAAAATTTGAAAGGTGCTCTATATATGCTAAATATGATGCTATGTTGTATATAGACATTAAGGTAACTTGAGCAAATTATGCAACTGAAGTAAGGGTTTGGTTATGGAAGCCATTTGCAAGTATAAATATTAATGGTTCTTAAAGAAACTGTAGGACTCTTGGCTTGCTTTTACTTTCCTACAGGCTTCTGTAAAAATGTACAACATTTACCTGTCACTATTCCTCTACCTATTCTCTAGAGTAGATAAAATGTATGTATGCTGATGCTGATTTTTTACTTCAGAATTCTGGCATCTCTAGTCCTGCCTTTCTTTGAGAATGTATAAAATATTTTCCCCTTCATCTGAACAAAATATGCAAGCGTACATGCCTATATTTACAGTATATCACTTGAAGTCATTTCATTTGTTTACATTTTCACAAGTAGAGAATAATTTGGGGCGTTGGGTCTCATCTCCCCTCTTTCAAGAGATGCATCTTTCTTTAGGTGATCCATAGAACCTCATTGGATGTGTCCATGCAGCTCGTATGGATGCTTGTGTGTCAAGGGAAAGAGATCAGCTGATAAACACCTCTTTAAGGATCCCCACCTATATGCCAATTAAATTTAGAAAAATGTTAATTTTCCTAAGCTTTTGCCTTTTAGCAAAGGAATGTGATAATCTTCAGAGGAATAACAAACTAGAGAGTTAGTTGCTTTCCCTTATTCTCTATAAAACTTCCCTCCCCCAAGAGGTAAGCTGTTTGCACCAATATTACATTTGAAGTCTAATTGTAAGTCTGATCTGGGTAAGGAGATGGTCCAGTATAGGGAGAAGATGGAAAAAGTGTAACTATCTTTTTCCCCATGTCAGCATAACATATAAATCCAGACCCTGCATGGCAATGAAGCCTGGGGAGGAAAAAAAAATCTTTTTCATTGTTAATTCTTAGAATTAGAAATGGAAAAGATGTTTCTATTTGGTTTCCAGAACATGTACCAAGCCTTAAGTTCAGACTTCTCTTTCTGGATATTCTTACTGGATTGGTTTTATAGACCAAGAAGACATAAATAGGAGCTTAACATCTCCATGATTGGGAATGTTTACAAGGAAAAAAAAACATGGAGAGAAAAATCCTGGGAAAATAATAAAGGAAGATTTCTTAACTTTTTCTTTTTGTTCTTTCTCTTTTCAGAAGTAGACTGGCTGGCTTTTAAATAGAAGCCAGTAGGTTTGATGCATCTATGTGCTGTGACCTGAGGAAGAACATTTATTATTCTAATATTTTCACAAAGCGGGCTGATAGGATGGTGAAATAGCTTTTATTTTTGAAGGCTTGGAATTATAGCTTAACACTTGTAATAAAAGGAGTAATAAAGAGTAATTTTAGTGCTGCTTTGAAATGTAAATGGCATACAGTAACTAGTTGACTTCTTATAAGCTTGAAGTCTGAAGCAGTTACTCCCAGTTCACAGGTAACTAAAAGAGAGTGGAAGTAGGTTGCTTCAACTTTAAAATTCTACTAATAAAGCTATGCATGATTTTTTTGGAGAAAAAGAAATATGGAAGTTTCCTCCTTGGCTTTACAGTAATCAGGCCCTTCCGTCAGTCCTCACTCTTCCTGCATTTTATTCAAGAGGCTCTAATTGTCTGTATTTGGCAGGTTTAACACTTCCTGACAGAGAGGCTATTAAGGGGAAGTATTCTCACATAACTGTCACAGGCAGGAACAAAGAACCTTCAGACTCAATGTGTGGAAATCACTAACATTCTTAAATGACCCTTTTCATGCATTTTTAAAAGTCCCTCTAAGCTAGAACTTGGTGCCTGCTGGGGCTGCAGGGAAAGCAACAAGGTGTAACAGTAAACCTTGATTTTATTCTTTCCTGGTTTTGGGGATGGATTTCTGTTTGGTTTAAAAGCAGTTTTTGTTTGTAAAATCTCATTAGCAGCTGTGCCAATTTGAATTAAACACACATACACACACAGATACCCACATATTGAAAGCTGATACTAGTTTCAGGGTTGCTTTGAAATTAACAGGTACTATTTGCAGAGAAGAATAGTTAATGAAAAGAAATTAAATTTTCTAACTATTTCCCGTATCGGCTTCCTTAATCTTCCTCACACACTTAGTAGGTACTAAAAATATTTTGTTTTAATGATTGGTTAACAAGAATCCCCCACCCCCTCTTTCTTTGAGGCAAGAGGAATTCTTGTTCAATTAAAAAAACCCCAATGTTTTAAAATATCAGTTTTCATTTTAATGTTCAAAAGTCAGTCCCTACAGATTAAGTCATACAGATTAGCTGGAGTGTTCTGAATGTTCTGTATACCAATCCAGCAGCACTTTTAAAAACAAGAATGAACTGTAACAAAGAATTGTGAGCTCACCAATTTGCTTTGAGTTTTGGAAAGGCAGGCCTACCAAGCATAAATCTACTCATACTTACTCTATTTTTGCCCCCATTTCACTAGGATAAATAGTTCTGGTTGCTATTTTTGAACAGTTGAGTGTCAGAAATCTGCACCGATGTGGTCAGAGAAGATCTTGTGGATTTGTTCAAGATTGTAGTTCAAGATTTGTTTGAACTGCTGGGGATTGGGATGTTCTATAGAAAAATGAAGCAATAAAGCCCTTTTAACCATTATTTGAACTATGTTTTGTTACTTTCTCCACCCATGTATCATATTCAGAATTTTAATTCTAAAATAAAAGTAAGTACATGTAACAGTTTGTATTCTGTTGTTAAAATGCCAAATGCTATTAATGTTTGTGAGTCGAAGTTTCATTTAAGGTTAGGATTACTTTTTGAATTATTAACCTACACCCTGACCCCCTCCTTTCTACCCAATTTATGCAACATTATATTTGAAGTTTTCTGTAAATCTTCTAAGACTTGTGTTGATGCTGAAGCTTAGCCAAAGAATAGAGAATCAACTCCCCCTGCTGACTATATCTAGGCCAACATGATACAAGGGTACCTTAGAAGACAGGAAAAAACTAAAAAAAATATCAAACAGAAAGGGTATTAGCTGGCTGCTGACAAATCCTAATGTTCTAATCTTTGCTTCTTAGTGAAACCTTCTAAATTCAATAACTTGAGCAATTTGAGTAATCCTTCTGTAGTCGTGTTGCTTTTTGTTTTTGGTTTCACTAAGTGATTCTTTATTGCTCAAGGGGCTGTGTAATGCAAGTGACAAGGTAAAATTTACATTTCACTGGAATTAATTTTATATTTCTCTGAATGAAGTGGGTCAGAAGGTTGTAAAATCAAACATTAAATGTATTGAAGAAGGCAGTATAATATATCATTGCCCTAGAGACATTGAACAGCACTGATGGGATTAATGGTGGGTCCAATTTCCTGCCTTTACAGGATGCAGATGAAGCTGTCCGAATTTCAAGGGAAATTGGTAAGTTAGGATTTCTTTACATGGGGACTGCAAGAGGTGTGCATGCTTTTCAGAAGATGCTCTTGACTAAATTATCCATTTAATCAGGAATCTCTGTGGAACACATAATTTTGGTTTTCAAATTCTCTATTGCTATAAGAACTAGAAGACTTCTTTGCACCTTAAAACTTAATTTTATAATTTATATCTATATAAACAGCATTTTAGCAATTTATGTTGCAAACAGGATGACATGTTTAAAAATCGGATGTTTCATGAGTATGTCTAAAATGTGTTGTAAATAAGCTGCTAGGGCATGACCAGAGCTGATTCTTAAAGAGCTGATATGATTGTGCTTATTCTAATTTTTCCAAAACCATGTGTTGATCTGTGATCAAGTAACCATTCGTTCAAACTGCGGTTCATTGGCGGTGACAGCAATCATGCAGTTTTGCTGGTGGTGTTCTGTCTCGGTCTGGATGTCCAAGTACTAACCACAGCTCATCCTGCTTAGCTTCTGAAATAAGACAAAGATGACTAGATGCTGCCACCTGCTAAGGTGGCATGGAGACTATAAATCCAATTAAATTTAAACTTATATTTGATCTTGGCCTATATTATGTGATAGTGTCTTAGAGAGACTAAAGTTTATTCAGAAATCTTTGACCAATGGTTATTTCTTAGTCTTAAGTAACCTATACGAAAAGGAGAACATGAAAATTACAAAAGAGAGATCCAACCTAGATATAAGGAGAATTTCATGACGGTGAGAAGCTACCGGTTCACCCATCAGCTGATCGTCGGCCCTACTGGTTTGCCCGAACCAGTCCGAACTGGCTAGATTTCACCTCTGGTGATCATGTGACCTCAGGGTGCTTCAACCATTGTAAATACCTGCCGGCTGCCAAGTGCCTGAATTTTGATCATGTGACCATGGAGATTCTGTGATGGTCATGAGACTGAGTACGAGTTGTAAGTCATTTTCTTTGGCACCATTGGAACTTTGAATAGTTCCTAAATGAATCGTTGTGATTTGAGGACTACATGTATACAAAGTTTATTCTAAAACTGAAGAATTCTTTATTGAACTCTCTATTATCCGAATATTGGTTATTTTCCACAGTTTTGTTTAAAATGTGGATAACCCTTCTCAGAATAGTCTGACTGCTTCACATTTAACATTGTGGTACTTGGATTGGACTAATGAAATGGTGCCATTAATTTAACATACCATTTTTCTTCTGTAGGTCTCCATGTCATGTTAAGTTGAAATTCCAATTTCTTTTTAAAAAATGGTTTTGCTTCTTTGCGGATCTTTTGATGAAAAGAGTGATTTAGATATTTATTAAAAATGCTGTGTTTTATTGGTTGTTGCTAATTCAGTCTGATAAACTTAAATTCAGGAGATTGTTGTCATTAAAACAACTGTACTGTACAGATAACGCAGCTTAAATTCTTCTTCCCAGCAGAAAGCTTTTTAATAAGCTTATTATTGACCTTGTCGTTGAACATGTGGTCAGTTGTCATAAATGTATGATCAAAATTTAAATTTCTGTCTTAATTGTTCCCTGTTGCTAGGCTACCCCGTGATGATCAAGGCTTCGGCAGGTGGTGGTGGAAAAGGCATGAGAGTTGCATGGAATGATGAAGAAGCCAGGTGAGATGCTGTCCAGAAATCAGTTTTGATGACTACATCTCTTTTCAAATCCAACTGTGCCATTCTTTCTTTTTAAAGCTCTCATAAACTATGATAAACTAGCAGTTAAGCAGCAAATGAACAAGTTTTTGCTCTTATTCCCTAGGCAGTCTGTTGCAGGTAGTCCTTGACTGATGACCAATTCATTTAATGATTCTTCACAATTATGTTAGTGCTGAAAAAAGTTACTTATGACCAGTTAATAATTTGTGTGATCATGCGATCAAAACTTGGGTGCATAGCAGCCATCATGTATGTACAACGGTTGCAGCATTGTGGAATCATGTGATTACTATTGATGATGTTCTCAGGGGGCTTCCAGCAAGTAAAGTCAATGGGGAAAGTCGGATTCACTTAACAACCACATGACTTGCTTAATAACCACAGCAAAAAAGATCATAAACTTGGGTGCAACCCACTTAACAGCCACATCATTAGCGATGAAAGACCATTTGTGGTCTGTGGTGCTCCATTCCAAGGAGGATGAACTAGAAGTCCCATTTTCCCAATCAGTGTGACTGTGGGCAATGTGAAATCATCCTGCAGAACAGCTAAGGTGCTATAACATGGGGGGGGGGGGAAATGCCCTGGTATACCTTAACACTTTCCATATACAGGACTTTTGTATATATGCATATATATGTTTTTTTCTTTCCGTATGATTCAACTATTATTCTGTAATTTTATTAATAAATTAGTTACATTCATCCCATATTTTCCAGAAGCTTGAGGGCCTGAAACAAGATGGCACAGCTTTTTTGTGGCAGCGTTTATTTTATTTAGCGTATGGCAAATACTAAATACTTATAGTAGTTCAAATGTTAATGTCCAGTCCACCCAGCCAGTGTGGCAACACTGATACCATGGAACAGCCCTTTGATTGAAATCAGGCTAGCTGCCTCCTTGCTGATTTCTTTTGGGAAATTTGAAAATGGAATGGTTTCATAAAGCTTTCCCCTGACTGTATATATTGTAAGACACCATCCTTTTTTTGTTTTATTTTTAGTCTTTTTTTTTGGACAGTTTTTGTTGCTAATATTTGTTGTGCTCCTCCTTTTATTTTAAATGTATTTGTGGTAAATTATTTCTATTTATAGTCTGTAAGCTGTTGAGAGTCATTTTTGATTGCCGTGTGATAGAAAGGTGTTGAATATGTAAATAAACAAATCCTATAATGACATTAGCTGATTAATTGTTTACAAGATTTGCTTTATTCACCAACACAGTCCAATTAGTCTTGTCAGTAGAAAATAACTGCTGACTTTCAAATATTTTCAGTGACTAAAACAGGATTTGACTACACTTTTGGAGAGAGGACTCATGAGTTGATGGGGCTGCTAGGAAGTATGGGTGTGTATGATGGGAGGAGCCACAAATAGCTTCCTCACAATCTCATATCAGTTTGCATGTCAACTGCGGAGGGTGTTTAACCATGTTCTTCTACAGAATCCTAGCAAGCCTGGGTGTTGTTTTCACCGATCTTCAATATTTTCAGTAACATTATTGCAAAAAGTTTTGGCTTTATCTTCTTAATCAGGGTTGTCAAACTCGATTTCATTGAGGGTCGCATCAGGGTTGTTCTTGGCGCTGGGGGGACGTGGCCAGGGTGGGTGTGGCCAGCTCGACATCACTTGTGTGGGGGGCGCCTCTGGTAGTCACCATCAAAAATGGAACTTGGAAGGCCGAGCTCCGTTTTCACTGACAGAGGGCTGCAGGAGGCCATGGCAGCCAATAACGGAGCTCTGTTTTCGCTGGCAGAGGCACCATGGGCTGGTCTTTCACTGTTTCCAGGGTGGCCCTGCGGGCCAGATCTAAGTACCCCACGGGCTGAATCCAGCCTGCCTTGAGTTTGACAACCCTGCTGTTAATGATTGCTGATTATCTGAAATTAACAATAACTACAAAACAGTTATTTTGTCAACACCAGGATCCTGCATATTTAAGGGGATATCCAATCAGTATTTTGTACATAACAACTTTATTCATACCCTCAAGCACACATTGTTAAATTATGCATCTGAGAAAGAAAAGGGAGCATTCATCAACAAACTCATTTCTGCAGTTGAAAGGAGTTGAACCTGGAGGTGACTCACCAGATGATTGCCTTAAATGATTCTGATTGGAGTTTTAATTTAATTTTATAGTATAGAAATGTGATTTATCTTTAAATGGCTAGAAAAAAAACGCACATTACAAACTTTAAAAAAAGTAATATAAATTATGGTCGATAGGTAAATAATTAGATATGCTAATTTATGTTGATCTAAAAGATTTTTCATTTATACACATATTAAATATGAACATTTCCCTAAAGTGTAGAAATCCCAGGCAACTTAGTCATTGTTTATTTCTGTTTTATTATGAAATAACTTTTTTGTTGGGTTTATAATAGTTTTTGCATTTGCACAATTTCCTTCCTCCATGGATCATATAGCATGGGAGAGAAGAGCAGGTTAACATATTATGAACAAAAAGAGAGACATCTTGGAATTAGCTATAGGTTTTATATGTCCTATAAATTTAGTAGAAATTCCTCACGTGCATGGATATAGAGTATTGGGTAAATTAAATGTGTGTATGATACTTCATTTGCTGCAGTTATGATTTTTATTATTGAGATTTTTAAGTGATTGAATAGAACTTTTAAAATATATTTTTAAACTAATATTATTCAAAGATTATTTCAGAAAGATTTAAAGAACTACAGAAGCATAGAAGAAATATAAAATGATTATAAAGATGTAAAGGAAAAGTGAAAAATAACTTTGTATTAAGAAGAGAGACAAATTTCTAAATAAGTAACTTCTGATCAGCAGTTACAAACATAGTAATTACCATCTATACCCTTCCATATTGCATATTATAGTTCCCTTCTTCCCATAAACAGGTAGTTTAATTAATAAATCCCCAAATTAGTAGTTTATTTATATCTATTTTCATCAA
Organism: Oxyrhabdium leporinum; assembly: GCA_032468155.1. NCBI lineage: Eukaryota > Metazoa > Chordata > Lepidosauria > Squamata > Cyclocoridae > Oxyrhabdium > Oxyrhabdium leporinum. The sequence goes on from JANHFL010002126.1 coordinate 143,224, forward strand.
GGTCTTTAAAGGGTTTCCAATATTTTTAAAAAGTGGTTGTATTCTCCTTAATCAAACAAATCAATTTAGCCATTTCTGCAAACTCAGCCATCTTCATAACCATTTCCTCTCTTATTGATGTTTCTATTTTTGTGGATATAATAGCCTCCCTGCAGTTATCATATTAAAACCAATTGTCCATGAGACTTTTCTAGTTGAGTGTTTGTAAGTTCCAATAAGAAAAGTTCCAGTTTCATCTGGATGTTAATTTTTAAAATTATCTGCATCACCATATGTATTTGTGTTCAATATCTTTTCATTTCCCCCCAAATCCACCATGCATGATAAAATGCCCCTTCATGTGGATCTTCCAGCTTTGACTTTAGATGGAGTAGTACTTCTCCCTTCAAGGATGGTGTACATATCCTAAATTGGCCTCCCTTGAAAACCATCCAGAAGCTTCAAGTGGTTCAGAATGTAGCAGTACAAGCAATAATGTACATGCCTCATGTTCCAGAAGTTTCACTGGTTGCCATTTGGCTTCCAAGAGTGATTCAAGCGCTGGTTGTTACCTATAAAGAGGGAGCATCACAGTGGAGGGTCCCCTGATCTAAAAGAACCTTGGAAGCGTACCTTCTCTGTACTAATGCTTGCCTTCTGGAACGATGGTCCCCTGAGAACTGGATGGCTCCCTGACTGCTCACTCAGGCCTTTAGCAGTGGGGAGAGTAAGACCCCTTGCTTCATTCTGTCTGGTATGGGGCACTTCAATCTTCTAATGATTTTGTTGTAATTTATTTCGTTGTTGTGAGCCACTCAGTGTAATTTGGAGAAAGCTGGCGTACAAATTTAAGAAATTATTACTATTATTGATTGATTTTATTTATTAATCATATTGTATAGCTTCCCACCTCATCAAAAGTGACTCTGGGTGGCACACAATAATTGGATAAAAAACCCCAAATGTAAAAATAACATATAAAAATCTACCTTAAGAAGTAAATAGTATTAAAAAAACCCCCCAAATATATAGACTCCTAGAGGATGAAAGAATAATACTCTTTTCATTGCGCAAATGTAGATCTGCAGTTTTGAGTATTCCAATGTGACATATATTGAAGTAACGATGATGTCCGCAGGAGATTGGCAGGATGCAGAGTTGGAATGCAAGAGCTATACCCTTTGAATATATGTATGACAGTGACACACATACATAAGGGATGGGGCTCCTATTGTAACAATCTGTCTGCCATCTTATTGGTTTTAATGCTCCCGTCCTGCAGATGCCACTGAATGCAGATGACTTCATTATAATTTCACCTGAACATTATTGGTAAAGTGATTTGCTGTTGCCTTTTTCAGAATGTTTTTGACTTCTTACCTTAGCCTGTCAATTTTCCTTGTAATTTGTTGCTCAGGTAGTGACAGGGCCAACACTGCCTAGTTTCTTTCAGAATCAGTCAAGGATGAGTAGGTGGTACCACCTGCAGTGTTTTTTAAGATTTAACATGCTATAACTGGCTTCCTTTTGTAATACTTATGAATCATGGCATTTATGCCTATAAAATGAAAATATACCCATTATTGTACTTTCAGCAGTTGAGGCCTTTTAAAGCAAAGCTATTTCTACATGCAGGGATTCTTAGTCTTTTATTAAGCAGAAATAATATATTGTCCATATTTCTAAATGGATTTCTTTCCTTTATTATAAAGGGAAGGTTTCAGGTTTTCATCTCAAGAAGCTGCTTCAAGTTTTGGTGATGATCGGTTATTAATAGAAAAATTTATTGATAATCCTCGCCACATAGAAATTCAGGTTTGTGTTCTTCTCTTTCAACTTTCAGTGTGGGGTTGTTACCTAGGTTTTGATGAGTTATTTTTTTCCTTGTATTGTCCTTTATTATTAAATTAGAAGGAATGATTTTTCATGCTAAAGGTAAATGAAAAATTTTAACCTGAGAATATTTGTGTGTAAAGGTTACTGAACTGAAAGCCACTCAGTAACTTAATCTAACACTTTATATTATAGAATATTGAGATTAAAGAAAAGCAGTTTAACATAATTTATTCTGGCAAAATAGTCCCGTTATTATTCCTTTTTGTCCAAATGTTGTAATGTTACAAACTACCGTACCTAGAAACAAAGGTGTCTGCATGCCTAAAAAGATTTAGATTAATGTTTTCCTTAATAGGAGCTGCTTCTATAGTGCGTAAACTGCTTTTCAAGTACAAATTTTAAAAGCTTTTTCTTTTGGACGAGGTTGCCTTGGTTATCAGTTTTTCACCAATATCACAAGAAAAGGATAGGCAACCATTTTTGCTGCAGGAAAAAGATAAATAATCCGTAATAGGACAATGCCTTTTAAATCAGTGTAATAAGTTAAGGGTAGAGGTTCGTTCTCCGACCTTGTGGGTTTGTTTATGAACATTTCTTTACCAGGCTAAGTAACTTTTTCAATAGAATTTAAGGGAAGTCAGTTTTCTTCTTATAAGGCCTTCATGTGGTCGGTAGGTCTTGTGAATAGTGTAGTGTAGTTAGTGCCCCAAAACAGTCTGAAAGATTTAAACTCTTCAGTCTTTTCATCAGTCAGGATGGTAAACGAAAGTTGTGTGTGATATCATCACATATGTACAAAAGGGGCATATATTTCATCATGATGTTGTAGTGTTTGTTCATTATTTATTCCCCACCCTTCTCTGGATGGCCAAGCCTAGTGTTCTACCACTGTGAACCTGAGTCAGCAAGATGCTGGAGCCTATTCAGGTTTTTTCTAGGTTGAACTCCTCAACCTTCTTCTGGCATATTTCCTATTTTTACAGTATTCCTTTCATGGAGAAAAAAACCTAAACTGAATAGAAGTATAATATTTATTCTTTTCCTTATTTGGATAGAACAAGAACAGATAGATTATTAATTCAAATAAACGCTCCGTAGTACCATTGATAAAATATTTTCACTGAAACTAGTAGCTACTTGAAGTAAAGAATGAATGTATTTTTTAAAAAAATTAACCCTGAGTTCTTATTAGGTATTGGCTGACAAACATGACAATGCATTATGGCTGAATGAAAGAGAATGTTCAATTCAGAGAAGAAACCAGAAAGTTATTGAAGAGGCACCAAGGTAAGTGCACTGTACTCTTCTATGAGCATAAAGAAAATTTAATAAAGTGCTAAAACTGAATTGTATAACTTAAGTGTCAATAGAAATTAAGGATCATTGAACTAGTTGCTAATCTGAAGTCTTTTCATGAGCTTGAAAAAATTTAAACGAGTAAACTACTATATTTTAATGATTGCAATATTACTCAGTGATAATGCTTTGTTGCCTGAAAATCTTTTGATGAGAGTTTTCTTTATTGCTTCTGATTCCTTGAGAATAAAAATATTATATTTTAGCTTTTCAATTGCTAGAGTACTTTTAACAATAAATAGTAGCAGATAATTTCAGAAAATAGAATACATCCTTATATGATTTTTCCATAGTATTATATAGATGTTGTATTTCCTAAACACTATTGAGATGAATAAAACCTTAATGCCTTATTAAAGCTCCCCATTGAACTGCAATCTGGCACGGTGGTGAACTGAATAGTCAGAGAAATTCCTGGTTTTTACATACATTTCATAGTCCATACACTATATTCTCTTTTGGTGCAGACCATCATGTTTCCTTCCACTCAGCTATAAACTGCTTCCTTCCAGAAGCAGTTCTTTCAGAAATGGAAAGAAGTCATGATTCAGAGAACTGCTGATGCATGACAGAATTGCCCTTGTGTGTATGCTCATAAAGGTTTCTCGGGATGTAGGCTTGTACATGCCAATAAAGAAGGAGGTGAATTTGTCATAAATCCATTCGCCCTGTGTACGTTGTTCACCAAGATGGGTCCCCAACCCCCAAGCTGCAGCTCACTACCAGGCCGTGATCCATTTGGAACCGGGCCACACGAGTGGCTGGCCAGTGCATATGCGTGCGCAGTTCATGCGAACAGTGGGCTGATTCCTCTCTCTCCCTGCCAGGCTGCCAAGCCATAAAGGTTGGGGACCACTGCACTAAGATACGATTTGTTCTACCTTTTTGAGGTAAAGCTTGAATATGCAGGAGTGATGTTTTAGGAAAACAAGAGTGCTGTGAATGTTGCAGATCCTTTTGAAATAATACTCCTTTTATTTATCCAACTGCTATGTCCCTTCTCTGTTTTTCCTTCCTTCCCTAATGTATTTTATTTTCTTAGTTGATGAGCAGGCACACTGACTTTATTTATCTTTATTCCTGTATGTTGCCTGGCTCCTTTATAGAAACTTAATAAACACAGATTTTAAAACCATTTTGAACACAGGAAATACCTTCTGTTGCACAGTTTATTCTTTGATTCTCTTGCTGTTCAGATAATTATGTTTCTTTGATTTACCACGCTAATATAAGAAACATAATAACATACTTGTTGGTCCTTGCATTGAATAGGGGCAGATGAGAATAGCTACAAGTTATGAGATTACATTTTCTAAATGAAAAAAAAATCTACACATCTGATCTGCTTCATGTGTCTTACACATGGTTTGATAGATAAATGCGAACATTTGAAAAGGTAAATAAAAACTTCGAGTGTTTTGAAGTACTATCAGAATACAATGAAAAGACATTGCCAGGGTATATATTTTTCTGAGCTGATATGCCTTTGGCCTCTGGAAGATGATATATTTAGTGTCCTGTAGTGAGGAGACTTGCAGGCTGGGGAGCAGTCTTGAGAGTGAATCCCAAGAGGGCTTCACAACTGTACTCTAAGGCAGAAGAACAGCTGTGCTCAGGGTGGAACGAGGAGGAACCATGCTGTGTAAACAGATGAATCAAAGTAAGAAAAATAGAAAATTAAAACTTTCAGTTTTGGAGTAAAGTTGAGACAATAATTTAAAATGCAAGCTGTTACCGTCATTGGATGTCAGATACAGTGTTGTAGGCTAAAGTTGAAATGGCAATTCAGTTTGAAGCTTTGGGATTTCAGATTTTTCTCTGAAACATTCTGTAATGCATTACTCATTTGTAAGTACGAAAAGTAAGTAGACTGTAAACGTCTACATAAAATATTGCAAACTCTACATATTGCATACTTTTATATACCAAGTCATAAACATAATAATGTTTTTTAATTCACTAGTATTATTTTTAAAATTCTCCGAATGCAAATTATAGATGTGCCTCATATTTTCTTCTAAACTTATAGTAGTGATTTAGTAAAAGTAGTGAAAGAAAGTTTCATTTTGTCTATCTGGTGCAATAATACTATAGTGTTTGCATTTTAAAGGACTAAAAAACATTATTTAAATAATCCTATTACTAAACCTGGCATGTAACAAGCATAACTTGTACACAGCGTGCAGCCTTTCTAGCAATTAAAAGATCAAAAGACAAGAGTTGAAATAATTTCAAATAAAGCCATATTTTGATTGTATAACATACAGGTATGTGAATATAGGACTCAATTCTTTATTTCAACCATTTGTTCCTTTGCTTCAATTTTCCTGGACTAGTCTACCTTGGAAACATCAAATTTTAATCAGAGGCTGCTGGAAACAATTCCATAACTAATCTCATGATTTTCTTGGCCTCATTTCCAGCCTCTCCAGAATTCTGCCTGTAGTTTTTAAAATGAGCAAACCTCCTCTCTTTCTGCAGAAAGAAAAAGATGGCTGGGGGTATCTGCTTTTGTGTACGTGACAGAAAGCACCTGTCCCTTGGGGGAATGCATACTGTGTAGTCAGCAAATAGTCTATAGCAGTGGTCCCCAACCTTTCTGACTTGGCGGCCTGGTGAAGGGAGGGGAGAGGGGATAGTTCCCCGTGAGTGGCAGAAGGGCATGCAAAGGCATGTGCAGCTCCATTTGTGTGAGCAGCAGGTGCGTGCGCCTGCCCCTCGCAGAAATGGAGCTTTGCGCACAAGTGCAAGCGGTCACCACTCGTGTGAGGGGCACTTTGTGCACAAGCACAAGACAGCCACAGCTCACCTGAGGCAAGCTTTGTGTGTGCACAACCCAGTTCCAAACAGGTGGCGGTCTGGGAGTTGGGGACCCTAGTCTATAGAATTGTGAATGTATAAACATAATTATTATTTTACCTTTTTTCTTTTATATTTCAGTTACTAAAAGGCATAAAATAGTCAAAATTATTTTTACAGAATTTATTCCCCCCCTTCCCCCCCCCTTTTCTTTGTATACATAGCACCTTCTTGGATCCCGGAACTCGTAAAGCTATGGGA
>JANHFL010002127.1:57112-70233 GCA_032468155.1 Oxyrhabdium leporinum
GGGGCAGGGCAAGCGGTGAGCGGGTAGGCAGGGGCGGGGCCAGGCAGAGGTGGTATTTGCCGGTTCTCCGAACCAATCAAAATTTTCCCTACTGGTTCGCCTGAACCGGTGCGAACTGCTAGATTTCACCTCTGATAAGCAACCTTTCATTGTGAAGTTGCCAATTAAAAATTTATAACTAATAAACTTTGTCCTATTTTAATTCTTTGACACTTTCTGTCATATTTCTCTATATCCTCTTTGATTTGAAGTCTCAAAATTACATTAAAATGCAGTTTTCCCATCTATACATTTTGCCTTCAGATTAGTAATATTATCTGAAGAAAATTCTTAGTTGGTCATCGCTGCTTGACTTTAGATAGCAGCACATGAGAAAGATAATGTTCAGTGAAGCAGATATTGTTAATTACTTATTGCTTAAAAAGTTTTATTGTCAATTCATAAAAGATGTATAACTCTAAGAATAGAGTTTTCTGAGGCTGCATTAGAATTATCAGCATGCTAGGGTGAATGAAACCAAAAGATATAAATTAATGCAAGCGCTTAATCTTTGAATAAGAAATAGCTAAAGGTTTGTCTGCTTTTCTGTATAAATAGGCTCCAAAAGCATCCCATTTTACAGCTATTTAAAATCTTCTGTAATGGTTGCCAAGGGTTATAGCAACCAACAGCTTGACAGGCTGCTGTTGACTCAACCTGACTTGTGTGCCTCAAAGCCTGACCCTGCTGAGTCAGTTGTTCTGACTTCTTCTGGCCTGGAGATCCAGTCGCCACTACTGTATAGCTGGGTGACTGCGATAAACAACTGTGTTGGGTTATTTGTCATGAAAAATTCATTGAAATATTATGTATGAATGTCTTGACATGGAGATTCTTCAACAAAGCACTGTTGATATTGAAACAGTATTTGTTAATCAAAATACCAAAAAAGCTTGAATGGAAGTAGGTTTCTCTTGGGAATTTTTTTAATCATCTAACAAAAGCAATAAAAGGCATCACACAAACATCAGTTTGGTGTAGTTAAGGTGCTGACCTAGAAAACAGGAGACTGAGTCCCACCTTTGACATAAAAGCCAACTGAGTGACACTGAGCCAGTCATCCTTCTTTCAACCCAGCTCACTTCATAAGGAGAAGGAGTTGCTGTGGGGAAAACAGGAAGGGGAAGGGGTATTGGTATGTGTGCCTTGAGTTGTTTATGGAAAAAAAGGATAATTAATAGATAGATAGACAGACAGACAGAGACAGACAGACAGACAGACAGATTCAGTGACAGATGGACAGATAGATATAAAATAAAATATTTTCTAAAATATAAAAAAATAAAGCTATGGAAATTTGAGCTTGTTTAAATCAGTAATATAAAAATCAGTATGTAAGGAAGAAAACTCAACCATAGCAAAAAAAAAAGAGGCTATTAGGTGCTAGCTTGTTTGATGTTATGCATTACTGCATTAACACAAGTGAGTATTTTATATGAAATTACAGCATAAACAGAGCTTCTAAAACTACAGAAACAGATGAAGTTCAATTATCCTTTTTCCTCAACTATAAATAAAAGTCCCACAGTATTAGAAATATATAGACTGTTAAGGCAGAGAGCTGGTAAACTACCAGCTATGTGTTCAGACTTCAGAGTAGCCATCTGTAATTTGGGAATATATTGAACTTCAGGTCCCAGAATTTCAAGCAGCATGTCCAAACCTTGATCTTCTGGATTCAGAAAAACAATATATTTGGAGGGCATCACACGGAGCAAGGTTGTCTCAAAACATCACAGCCTCAGGCACATGAAGAGATAATCTGTAGCACCTAGACTTTTTTCAACTTGCCAGTAGATTCAAACTCCTGGATTGGTTAGTCCTAAATCCAGCTTTTAGTTCATGAGTGTCCTGGATGTAATATCCTCTAGTACAATTATTATTTTGTCTACTGATTCAGATTTCCTTACAATGGCATCGGGGCATTGGTTTTAGTGCCCACAATGCACCAGAATGACCTCATTTGGTGGCATTGTGGGCAATTTATGGCATATGATTTGATAGTCCAACATAAGCTTTCCATGGAATGTCATTAGGGCAGTTTCCATACCAATCTGGACTCTATTCTTGCTTGGCCAATAAGCAGTATTTTTGTACAAAGCATATTATCTCGACTCCAACCTCCATCTTTGTATCTACATATATAATTCACCAGTGGACATACCTCTGAATAGGAAAATACATATTCCATATCAGAATCCAGGTCATTTTATATACTTGATAGCATCAAATTTATAGAGCTACCCAAGTCAACCAACTCAGGGCAGATACAACAAAACAACTAATACAAAACACCCAATTATAAGTAAGGCTAGATAAAAATGATAAAAGCAAACAACAAACAAAAAAGCCAGCCTGATAACAAAAAGGCACCAAAAACAATTTTTTGCTCTGGGGCTTGGGGAAAGAACCAGATAATTAAAATTAATTTGCTGGGCAATGGAGTTGGGGCTATGTGACCCTTTGGAGAGATGCCATTCTAGACAAGTGCCATGACAGTAAGATATGATTCTACAATAATTTCTTAGTATAACCATATTTAGGTTAAACTAGATGTTGGCCAATTCAACTACTAAAAGATCTTGGCCAAGTTCCTACAAGGAGATGCCAATAGATTTTTCACACCTAAAATTGCTATAATATACACTTAGCTGTTCAGGCTTCTAAAATTGCCATTGCTGCTTGCCAGTCAAGTACATTTATAACCGAATGCAGACGCTTTACCTTTTCTTCTTGATTGATGATGACCAATCGTTACTCCATATATCCTTGCATTTGGAGGCTTGCTCAGATTTCTGCACTCTGGCTGTATTAAGAATTGCTCTATTTATATAAAAAGGAAAATCCATTTGAAAGAAGAGCAAACACTCTTTGCAACAGCACAATGAATTGCTGAAAAGATAAGTAACAGCTCAAATTATGAAAGTAACAAGAAATACCAATGAGGTCTATTTCAGTCTGAAGAAGAATGACTTTGAATTGCCACCCAATACAGAATTTATTTTTTAAACTTGATTTTTGATTGAATTATATAGTGCATTGTGTAAATGCTAATGTAAGTCAGAAACACAGTAAAAGAAATAGAATTCCCACTTCAACTCTAATAGAAATACATTTCAATCCCACTTCCCAACCTCAATAGAAATACATTTCAAAATTGTATTGACATATTTTACAATAAATACAAAATGTTTTTTTAAGTGTTCTCAAAATGCTATTTTAAAAAAACCAGAAAACCCACAGGATCTTATCTGTTTTTAATGGCAGCATCAAGTTTTTGCAATTCTAATACAATTTCAATCCAGGGTAGCTGTAAGAAGGAAGCATTGATTTATAAGCAATTACATTTTGATACATTAATTCTGAATGCTTTATACTGGGCAGCTTATGCTGGGCAGTTGTCCCTAGAACGGTTCTACGGACAGATGATCAAATAAAGTAAAACAGTGAACCCTAAGTTACCTGTATTAAATAGTACAAGCTGCCCAGCATAAAGCATTCAGAATGTGTCAAAATGCAATTGCTTATAAATCAATGCTTCCTTCTTACAGGTACCCTGGAGTGAAGTTGCACTAGAATTTCAAAAGCTTATGCCGCCATTAAAAACGGATAATTCAAGTTAAGTATTTGGAGAAATAGTAAAAAGCAGAAAACTTTAGTAAAGCAAAGCAATTTCAGGTACCATCATCCTAACCATTAATTTGTCCTAATAATTGGAGCAGTTATTAGGACAAATTAATTTATCCAAAATCAATGATTATTTATAGTTAAAGCAAATACTTAGTCACCCTGCTTTGCTCTAATCTTTATATCAGCTAATTCTTTTATCCTGTATTTTGGGTATCCAGCTAATTGTATGTGGCACTGTGACCTTGGGTTTAAGTTTTTATTCTAAGTATTTTTTCCTTTCTCCAAATATTCTCATTTTCATTCTCTCTCTCCCTCTCTCCCTCCCTCTCTCCCTCTCCCAATCTTTCCATTTATTCATTCATTCTGCTCCTATAAGAAAAGCCAAATAAATGGCAATTTAATTATTCTACACAGCAACAATATCACCAAATGAGCTCACATATGCTGGCTTGGGAACTCTGAGAGTTGAAGCTCATGAAACTTAAAATTGCCAAGCTGAAAAACAAACTCCTTATGATATTTGTTGCCTCAGCAAGAGGGTTACAATGAAGTAGGGAGAAACCATTACAATGGCTGCAAGCACTGAGCCTCTGGCAGGCAACTTAAATACAGCCTGACAAAAAGCTTCATACCCAGGGATGTTATGTTCTTTGAAGTGAAAGTGAAATGCAGCTCACATAGTCTGTCCATCTTCTTCAACCCTTCCATAAGTGCTCTCTGTGTAACACAGAAGCTTCCATCAAATGGCTGGGATGCTTATAGGTGTCTTTTCCGCAGATCCTGCACCTCCACAGAAATCTCTATGGCTTTTCTAATCTCTATAGAGTCTGCTTCTGGCCACAGGAGGGCATAAAGAAAGGAAGTAAAGCAGGAGAAGCAAACCCATTTTGCACTCCAAAGCAAGGAAAGGATGCACATTATCCTATGAAGCAGCTTGGAGTGTTTAGCTCAAAATTTGTCAAAGTGACATCTTCTCACTTCCTCCCAGGATTTACACGTCAATATTGAATTCTGCAGGGGAGCTACCAAGATGGAACAAGCAAGGAAACTCACAAAGCACTTGGAAGCAGGAATATCTCTAAGCCCCTTGAGAAATAAGGGCAGAATTGCATGCAGCAATTAATTTTAGTTGAATATAACCCAATATATTGATGTAATCTGTTTCATCCCTAAAAACAGCTTCCTTTCCACCTTCCTTCAGCTAATACTGTATCTCTCACTACCACTTGGCTGAGAGTAGGCTCCTACAACATGCACATTAAAGAAACTGGCATTGAAAAAATAATGTTTGAATAATCACAGTGAGGAATGTTTGGCTGTTGATGTGGTCTAAAAGTAGGCCCTTGACTCGATAAAAGTTGATAAAGAAGACAGCTGTTGTGACTTGAGAAAAGTGTTTTCCTGAGGGTAGGACAAGAAGTGACAGATAGAAGATTATTAAAGAGAGATCCAGCCTAGAATTAAGGAGAAATTTCCTGACAGCGAGAACAATTAATCAGTAGAACAGTTTGCCTCATGGTGTTGTGGTTGCTCCGTCACTGGAGGTTTTTAAGAAGAGAGTGGACAACCATTTGTCCTGAATACTATAGGAGCTCCAATCTCTCTTCCAATTCTGTTATTCTATTATTCTGCTTCCTAATATTGTGACCACAGAGTTAAAAGCCAAGGAAAAGGACAAGAAAACAACAGTTAAGAGGTGGTAGTCAAATTTATAAAGTAATTAGCACTCTTCAGCCATGGTGTGAACCCTAATCACTGCATTCCACAATGAAACAGAGAGACAGTCAGACAGATTATAAAAATATCAGTGCTCTGGACCATAAAATACTTTGGAAGAACAAGAGTATCAGGCAGGCACAGAGGCACGGATAAAAACATGTTTTCTCATATAAGTAGTTTTAGCAAAGTGAAATATACATCTGTGTATTGTACCTTATTGTCCTAAGCCAGAATGTAATTTTTTTTTACTGCTTAAGTATGTTTTTAATTTTGAAACACATAAGTACAGCAGCATTAACATTTAAAAATTTCTAGACAATACAAATCAAAGCAGTTAAAATTTAAATTCGTAATCCTTTAATATTTTAAGCAAAAATCTTAAAAATAATTTGAAAAGCTATTTACAAAATATTTACATCAGATATTATCAATATAAATTATTTTGTGTGGGCTTAATTCCATGTTTGAGTACCATTTTATTCAATAAGCAACTAAAGAAAAATTAAAGACATTGTGATTTATCACAACATGAGAATTCAGTACTTCCTTCCTACTTTTTTAAAGGCCTTTTTCCTTTTTATCTCTGCAAGCCTTCATTAATGGAAACTTGAAATAATATAAATATTATTTGATGTAAGTAGTATTTGAAGCTTCCATTTATTCTTGTAATTTCTTAGAATCATAATGGAAAGACCTACTCTAACCATTGCTGTGCTTAGAGTAAGCACATTAAAATCAATATCTTAAATTGATTTAAGTTGTCTCATTTCAGTATTTTCAGCAGATTTCATCTAAGTATGACTAAATTTGGGTCCATACCATAACTCCTTACAAATATTCTAGTTATTCTAGTTATAGCTCTATAATTTCTTCTCAGACATCTCCTGAGTTGGATGCAATTGATTGCTGGGTCAATTGGGATGTATAGTCAATGGAACACACACACACACAAACACACTCATAACTCCCCATTTTGCAGTTTGAGCTTAACTTCAGAACTCACTATCAATGTTTGAAAAATCCAAACTAAGCTAAATCAATTATCAATGGCAGGATGCTATGCTGGGTTGGTAAATTTGCTTCTTTTGCTTGGTTATTTCTTTGTATGTTAACCTCTAAATATTTTTATCTATCTCAACCTTCCCCCAAACTCAAATTCTCTCCTTTCTTTATGATGTTGGTTGGTCACTGGAGATGCACCTTGCAATCCTCTGCAGCTTATTGTACAACATTTAACCAAACATAGTTACCTGTGCCTAACCTACATGAAATTTCCTCCTGCCACCCGATTGTTCCACTGAGGGCTACCACATCTGCACTGCAATGTATATACCTATATCTGTATATCTTTGCTGGCATCTAGAGGCTGTCAGGATTTTTGCTTAAATACTGTCAACCTAACCCTATTGTTTCCTCTCTAGATCTTACCTTGCAATTTCCTGGAATCAAGGAAAGGAGCACATCCACTTAGAATTTCTATTGAACCATTCACAGCAGTGGTTTAACATTTATAAATCTACCAGGAAAATGCCTGTATGAACAAGATTTCATTTTCTAGTGGTTGGCTGTGTGTGTGTGTGCATGTGTGTATGTGTGTGTGCGCTAAATGTAGGGCTACCAAATCTGGACTATAAAAATCCAGATGACTGCTAGATAATAGTGAGATGTTATACAGTTTTCTGTATCTCTTTGCTGACTTCTTGGAGCATCTCAGTTTTTTGGATCAGATTGGTAGCTATGGTAAATATTTATATACATATTTATATTTATAAAGCATTTCAGTACAGCAAGCAATAAATGATCTTAAAAAAATATGTACTACCTGTGTGACAATTATTTTCATATGGGTACATCACACAACAGTGGAACAACTTTTTTCAGCCAGGGATACATTTGGAACATTGGGAGCAGATGTGGGCTGCTGCATTCCCAAAGGGTTACCATGGAAATATGCCTATTTAAAATGGGAAGGGCCATAGAGCTCTCAGATCGAAGCTGCAAACTCAAACAACTTCTACATGAAAACAGCAAAGAGTTAATTTTTATGCATCTTCTTGTACCTCCCTGCAGGTATGTAACCAGATCTAGTATCCTGAACAAAAACATGAAATTTTCAACAGGTAAATGAACTTATCAGGATGTGCTGCCTTTCCAGGGCATGAAAAGAGATCTTTTAAAAGTCAAAGGCATTCCAATAAATAAATGGTAAAGACCAGTAGTTTGCATTATGATATTGATTGGCTGATTTGATCGATACCCGACTTTTCATGAAAGAGCTCAAGGGTGCATAGTGTTCTGTCCTACCTTTTTTCTTACCACAATAAACCTGTGAGGTGCGTTGAACTGTAAGAGACCAAGAGCCACAAGATGATCATCCATGGTTGAGGGGATGGACTTGAACTGGGGTGTCCACATTCCTAATCCCTACCCTATACTTACCTGCTTCCTAAAATAATCTATTTCTAAATGCAGTGGAATCAACTCGAAGATATTTTCTGCAAGTAAATAACAGGAGCACTTTTTCCAGAGGTATCCTTTTGTTTACAGAGAACAGAAAATAAACAGGAAGCTTGCTTTCTACTTCCCATTCTTTCTGTCTCTGTAAATCATCTCATTTGGCCATTGCTTTGGCTGAACACAACCATTGTTATTTTTTTTAAAGCACAGTAATTGCAAACTTTATTCAACCGACATTAGATTTGAATTTCAACTTAGCTTTTTGTGCTGCATGCTTATTGTGTGAAGAGGCACTTATAATGATATATTTTGCTACTTCTCTGTGTGAATCTGAGGTTTATAGGAAGCTAGTGTAACAAATGATAGATGAGCACTAGTAAATATGATGCCAAAGAGCTTAAATATGAATTTCTTTTCTTTTGAAAAATTTTCATCCCTTTAAATGATGATGGTATTAATAATCACAGGAAAGATGTTACTACACACACGCACGCACACACATACATTAAAAAAACATCTAGTAGCTCATCAAAGAAAGGACTGAAGACAAAGTAAGAGATAAAATTCAAGAAACCTAGAAAGAAACAGAAGTAGATAATTGCCAAGTAAATAATTTTCCAAACTATTTCTGAAATATTATTATTCTATTAGCTTAAATGGGGAACAAAGACAAGTCTAAGGCAAGGCATACTACTTTTCCACTGTTACAAATTAGGTGGGGTGGGGTTTTTTTTAGTTGTTGTTTTTTTGCTATTGCATAAAGATAGCATTTACTGAAACTCTGGGATTTACTTCAAGAGATCTGAAATATATTTTCAGTATATAGTCTCATACACTTACACAAAGTTTTAAAAGTGCTGTAAGTGGGGCATCAGACATGTTTGACGAACTATTAGTGAAATGCAAGATTATTGCACTAATGGACAACTGAACTTTAGGAAATAATTGGACCAGCCATTTAGAAGAAGGGTGAAGGAGGCATCTTAGCTTCCTGTAGAATAATTCTTTACATTACTGTCCAACCCAAAGTGACAAACTGCTCAGAGCTTTTGAGATGCTCCGTAGTCTCAGTGCAGGCTGATGTTTGCCATGAGCCTTTCTGGCCCAAGATAATGCAGAGATATATTCCCAACACAGCAATCCCCTCACCATCTTTACCTGTTGGGGGACACCGGAGTGACCAAGTGGACATTCGTGGGAGACCGGAGGTACCTCATCACTCTGGGGGTGTAGTCCGTCGCAGCTCTGCCCTCCACGTCCCAGCCACTGGCAAGCAAGGAAGCAAGCAAGAGAAACCAAAGTTGTCCTACAGTGTCCAGCGAGAGGAGCGGTCAGCAAGAGCCACAGCACGCACTTACCCAGAGGCTAATCCTTCTTGTAGTCTCCGCGGGACCATGACCTACGTACACCCGGTCCGGGATAGCGTCTCCCCCATTTGCCATCTGTGCCCCCGAACTCTGTTCCCCCTTCCTAAGCCACGCCTCCCCCGTAAAAGCTCCGGGTCTCCTCCGCCTACCTTGCGCCCCCGGCGCCGTCGGCCGGGAGCCGCGCCAGGCACAGGAAGAGGAGCAGGCTACCGATCAGAGCAAGCAGGGCAAGGACCGCCCGCATCGTGCACTCGCCCGCTTGAAGCTGCCGGGGCAGCTGGACGGCGACGCGACCTGAGAGCTCCAGAAAGAGCGAGGAACGGAGGATGAAGAAGCGACGATGATGGCAGCCCCCCGCTGCAGTGATGGCAACCCAGTGAGGTCGGTGGCAGTGGCGGTGGTGGGTAAAGGAGGGGCGGCGATGGCCCGCCCAGGGTCGCCTCCTCCTCTTTGGCCGCGCCGCGCCGCCTCCCCAGCTGCTTCAACTCGCGAGGGGCGACCACCGCCAGTTCGGCTTGGTGGCAGGAGATTCGCCTTCTTCTGGGTCTGACGAAGCCGAGGGGAGGGGAGCACCTTGTCCCAGCCCTACGAGCATCCCTTGGCAGCCCGCCTCCATTTCTCTCCCCCGCGGTCTCTCGCTTGGTCTTCTCCTGTCGACACCAGCACCTGGAGGGATGGAAACGGAATGAGGGGTGGGGGGTGACGCGGGGAAGAGATGGTGGGAATAATCGGGTGCTGTGAAAGAGAAAAGTGGAGCGAAACCAAATATTTGCCAGCACCAATTTTCCAGCAGCAGCTGGTGTAAAACGATAGGAAAAGAGTATCTGAGCATGTGAGGAATGTTAGAACTTTAGGGACAATAGCTGGATGTTAATCTTTTCTGGAGAATTAAGCAAGCATAATGTGAAAAAGCCACCAGAGCCCTTTCTGTATTTAGTGATAGTGTGGAGGGAATAAGATTTCAACCCAAGCTTTGATAGGTTTGTAAAACCCTCTACGTAGGAAATTTCTGAGGTTTAAATTGTGGGCATCCATCCAAGGCTACTAGTAGTGTGGAAGAATGCCAAGCCCTTACATGTGAGCAATTTTTTTGCTCACTTTTCCTTTATAGGTAATAGTGAGAAACGAAAAACAGAAGAGGGCCAGCCTTGCCCCTCCACATCTCTGGTCACTAGTTACTTTTGTCACCTACAATGTATTGACACCATTGGATTGAGAAGATCACTACTGTATCTAGCACCTGTATAGCTTCAACATGCTAAATGTTACTTTTACCTTGACTGAGTTTTTTTTTTAATTTATTGGTCATGTGAACATAGAACTTAGTTGTGGAATGATACAAGCAAACTCATTGGCTGTATTCACTGCATTAACCTGGTTAATGAATGAATATATATTTTGTGAGTTCAAAGCTTGTGAGATATCAGACTGTCAAAGACTAGATCTAATGTTTTATCTCCAGCATCAGGCCACAGATCCTGTTTGTGCTTTTTCCAAGGCCTGCCTGAAGTGCTATTTCTGGAAAGGAGTTGAGAAGAAAATACTGGACTGGAAGAGTGTATAGTCTAATTCAGAAGTACATTGTCTTCACTCTTTGTCTTTTTAACATGGAATAGGCCATATTCTTTTATTGTGGGAGGGCTACGTTCCTTTCTAAACCACCTGTAGGGACCCAAATGTAGTGGGTGGATGAGGATGTCTGTGGGGCATGTGCCTGGTCCTGACTCAAGCATGAAAGCTGGCTGGATGTGTTTAGGCCAGTCACTTTTCTTTCAGCCAGGGTACCCTACAAGGTTGTTATTGTGGGGAGAATAGGAGGAGGAAAGTATTATGTATGTTTGTCAGCTTGAGTTGTACATGAAAATAATGTGGGATAGAAATCTGATATACCAGACAAGTAATAGGCTGGACAAAACCAAATAAATATATTTGTTTTCTGCCATCTTCTTATTCACTGCTCTTTTTTTCACTTCTTTTTGACTCTCTTTTCTCACTGTTTCCTGGCCTCCCATATCCAGAAGACTAGCGGAGATTATCCTCCAAAGATCTCAACTGTTTGCTTATGGAAGGCACATGAATATAGTCAAGGGCACATCGAAGAGGGCCCATGCCCAGCTCTAATATTTACTCACCCCTTTAATCTTAATAAAAGGTCATATGTTTATTCTTGGATTTGGCCCTTGATTATCATGATTTCCTTATTGGATTTGACATAGAGTTTGGAAGATCAAATAACTATTCTTTTGCTTATTGTTTGAAGTGATCTGAAATTTGCTAGCATAGGAGGTTTAATCCCAATGAATCTCAGTCGCGCAGACAAGTCAAGAGACTTGTGCAAAGCTTCTCTTTAAATTTCAATGTTTTGTTTTTACAGAAATGTCCTTCAGGGAATTCTGTGTGGAAGTTACAGCCAGCCTAGTATAGTTTATTGTCTATCATCCACCATGGCAATATTTTTTCCTCAATAATTGTATTAAAGATTATATTATGCAAGCAAAACTTCTAGGGCTACAAAATGGCAAGTCTTTTTCATTTATGGATAATTTAAAGAAACTCATAGAAGATTATTGAATTGGCTAGAAAAAGAGAAAACAAAAGCAGCTTTCTGAATCCCTGTAGGGCTTCCAAAAGCTGTTTTGCCTCAGATAGATGTTGACAGAAACATGTCATATGTGCAGGCACATCTAATACGAGGTTATTAGTGTCAGATTTTTGTCTTCCTGGGGATTTTGCACACTACAAGATATAAAGATAGTTACTTGATATGCAAAATGCTTGTGCGCCTATGTCAGTGTAATTTTTACAGTAAGAGACATTGGGAAGGGAGAAGTTCTTATACTTGAACTCTAAAAAGGAGGGAATCATATTCCAGTTAACTCAACTCTTTTTATTTCTGTCCTTCAGAGATGCTGTTTCGATACATGAAGAGGCTTTTGATGCTCTGAAGAACATTTATTTTTAGTGTGCCATAAATTTGGTACCTATTCTCCCTCCCCTTCCACCTCTCCCCCAAAATTGTACCACCGATTATATCAAAGTGTTGAGTCAACATTTTTGTGTGCAAGAGGGTGAAGTTCTTTATGATCTGTTTCATAATTAAATGCATTCATAGCATTGAACTTTAAAACACTTAAATGTACTTCAAAATAAATTATTCTCAAGTGTGGGCAATACTGAACATCTATAAAATAAAAATTCTTTTCATGACAAATTAGAGGACATTCGACAAAACAGAAATGAAGGCAAGGATGACACTCAGATCTGGTAAAAATTCTACAGATTCAAGACATTCCCTAATTAATGTGTCACCCTGTCTCCACCAGTGGTCAGCCAGATGTTTCTGGTAAATTTATAAACAGGACCTGTAATTGTCAACAGCTGTCCCCTAATGTCTGCTGTCAGTATCTGGGTTTTAGAGATTTATCTTCTCTAAACGTAAGTATTCCACTTAGGTAACTACATGACTACATGATTTCCAATATGGACCCACTTGAATGTTTCTTTCATGCCTGCTAACATGCAAATTAAGGTAATAATGCTTAATGATAGTTCAAGTCAAGGGCACAGAATATTGTACAAGCATTTGAATATGCTAGGTCACTTTATGCAAAGCAAAAGAAAAGGGGAAGGAAACAAACTCAGATCACATTCAGACAACACATCAAGTGGACCCAAGGATTGACAGGGTATGTGATTCATTATGTTTCTTCCTGTTATCCCCCAGGCCTTCCCTATAGCCACTGCTAGTTTGCTTCAGACTTTTCACATTATCTGTCTAGGATCAGTTTCTTTTTCACTCCTTCATCTATCATCTGCATGGTTTCTTCATGCTGCCATACCACAATAAACCATGCGTTGTTTGTGGCTTTTCTCCTCCTCCTCCCTGTTTCTTTAAACATCTATGCAACC
>JANHFL010002127.1:84927-102895 GCA_032468155.1 Oxyrhabdium leporinum
GAGTAGAGTAGAGTAGAGTAGAGTAGAGTAGAGTAGAGTAGAGTAGAGTAGAGTAGAGTAGAGTAGAGTAGAAAATATAGAATGGAATGGAACAGAACAGAATAGAAAAGATGGAACGGAACAGAGCAGAAGAGAATGGTTGTAGTCTTAGATTCCAAAACTTTACTGTAGATTTTAGAAAGATTGCAACTAAAATCAAAAGAAACTGCTGAACATAGACAGAACAAAAATACATTGCTATGACTTGTAAGATGTTTGTATCTATCCCAGCGTGGAGATTCCCCCTCCCCTTTCCGATCTGAAGTGACGGACGGTCTTAGCACGGATACATGGGGGGCACATTCACTCAAGCAAAGCTGTTGTCCAACCTAATGTAGAGGTTAGTGCCAAACTGCAGAGAATAGAATTGCAATAATCGGTTGAAGGTGGTATCCCGAGAAGAAAGCATCCCTTCTAGCTGACTAAGTAACATCCTGATAAAAATCAAAGGGCTTCCAATCCCACCGAAAAGATCAGTAACTTTTTAATTGTTGTGTTTTCTTAAGCTTTAATAAATGCCTTGGATAAAGGTCACTCGATGGAGACGTTGTTGTTTTTTTTCTCCTACCAGAAAATATTCACCTGCAAACAGAATTTTGTTTTGTATCTCAGTTTGTTTACCCGTGTGGTAGGGCTGTAGTATCATTGTTATCCTTCTCATCTTCTCTACTACTCCCTCTTACCGGTAACATTATTGTGATTATTATGATTATACTCTGTTTCTTTGTTTGTATACCGAGAGCTTCTGCACTGGAGACAAATTCCTTGTGTGTCTCATCCCACTTGGCCGAATAAAGTATCCTGTTCTATTTCTTCAATACGAGTTACTATGAAATACGGAATTACTGTAATAAGTGTGTTTTCATTTGAAACTGAAGCGGCTATTACACTTCAGGAACTTTTTTTGGGGAGGGGGGGGCGTTTTTTGAAACACAAACTTTGATACACGGAGTCCTCCTCTTACGATTAAAATGGAGGCCAACACCTCTGTGGTTTAGTGAGGGATTTTTTTGAGTTTTGTCCCATTTTACGACCTCTCTTGCCACAAACATTTAATAAGTGTGAAAAGAGGTCAGAAGTCACTTTTTTTTCCCAGGCTGTAATTTCAAACGGTCACTAAATGAACTGTTTTTAAGTTGTGGGCTACCTGTATTACACTTTGGAAAAAAATAAATATTTGTGTTGCAATAGAGACTCTCGGGGGTTTAAATTATATATTACATACATATGTACAACTCTGCTAATTATACTATTTATGCTACATACTTCCTAAACGGAAAGGCGTATCTCAGAAGACTTGTATCCTGAGAATAATCTCCCACATCTGTAATTTTGAACATCTGGTGCAATGGATGATGTGCAAACAAAATGTCAGCACGTGGACGATTAACCTCGTCAGTGTGCAAGATTGAAGGAGCCCTTCTTTTTACGAAGCTCCACTGGGTAGGAATTTACAGTAACTCCTCCTTGAATCATCATCTTCTTTTAATGACCCCATAATCCCTTTTAGGGTGGAGTCTGGGCAACTGAATGGAGCTGAGTGTTTACTGGCCGGTTGCCCTTCCTGTCGCCAATGCTGAGGTTTTTTTTTCCCCAGCAGATATATTCTCATTGTGCCCAGAGAGAGAAATATCTAGGATCGAACTCACAACCTCCTGATTGTAAGGCGAGAGTTCCACCTCTAGGCCACCACACCACTCAGTAACTCCTCTTTTAATGATGGTACGGAAATCTTGAACCTTTTTTTTTTTAAAGATAGTCTCACCTGACCTGTTCTTTAGACAGGTGGAAACCCTGCATCTTTCAAACAGCATCCATAGGCGTTGTGCTGCTTTTAAGAGGGCTATTTGATAGATGCCGTTGCCACATTTCCTGGTGAGCCTCTGCAGCCGGTCACAAGAGAGAGGATGGCTGAATTGAAGGGACTTCCTTTAAACTCTCAGACTACAAGGGAACGCTAACGTTTAAAAAAAAAAAACGGTCCTTTTCAGAAAGGTGAGCTGATGAAGCCTTCCCATTTTAATTCGTAACAAGTCAGCCAGGGTAGGTGGAAGCATAAAATCATTAAATCATAGCTGAGCTTAAGAAAAACGCCAGCGCTTCAAAAATTATTGGGAAATATAGGAAGAAAGAATTGACTGGGAAGGTTATTACAGATGTCTTTAACGTGAGAATTTCAAACACACTGCAGGTATTAAGTTCAACTTCACTTTTTGGGATGATCTTGCTTCAGAAGACCTCTGCTGAACTGTAGCCACAAGGAACAATTTCCTACATCAGAATTCTGAAATTAAACCTATCAGAGATGTTGCTTACAGTTATACCTCCATACTCACATTCTATCAATTCCCAATGATTTTCAGCCTTCCTTTGTTATTGGTTCCATTGCAAATTCTTCCCAGGCTTGAAACAGGTACTCCTTGATTTACAACTGAGCCCAAAAGTCCTGTTGCTAAGTGAGATGTTTGTTAAGTGAGCTTTGCCCCACTGAACGCCCAACTGTCTTGCCACCGTTCTTAAGCCAATCACTGCAGCCGTTAAGTTAATAATACGGTTGCTAAGGGACTTCCTCATTGACTTTGCTTGTCAGAAGGTCACATGACCCCACGATCACGTGACCGCAAGACACTGCGATCATCGTGAAGATGACTTAGTTGCCAAGCAACTGAATTTTGATCAAGCGACCAGGGGGATGCTGCGACGGTCGTAAGTGTGAAAAACGGTCCTTTTTTTTTTCAGCGCCACTGTAACTTTGAATGGTCACTGAATGAACTGCTGTAAGATTTATTTATTTATTTATTTATTTATTTATTTATTTATTTATTTATTTATTTATTTAATTAATTAATTAATTCTTTAATGCAATGGCATTTAAGGAACCTTCTCCTGATTGAAAGCCTTCTGGGAGGACTAAACGCAATTTTCAAGGACTTGGTGGCCACTGTTACATTACGACAGAAAAGTCTTCAAGGGCAGCTCTACGTAGTGTGCTTTGCAGCAGCAGTCCCCTTGCAAGGTGACCAAGGCCTGAGTGACAGAGAAGAAGGCCCCTCAACGTAGGGACCGGGTGCAAATGACACACCAGTTGAATTGGTGTAATGCCAATCCGCATACACCTGCTCCTTATGCAAAAAGTAACAGTTTAGAACAGGACCCCCCCCCAACCTGTGGGCAACGGCCCGCTACTGGGTCACAACCTATGGGCCACCGAGTCATGCGAGTAGCTGGCCGGTGCGTGCGTGTGTGTGCGTGTGCACACATCCCCACTCGTGAGAGCTTCACCACGAGCATCGTGGGCACTCACGGCCCCACTTGTGCGAGCACCCACAGCCCATTCGCGCGCGCATCGGCGACATTCTCCCAGCTCCACTCATGCTCCCATTGTGAGGGGGGCTCGCGGCCCTACTCATGCAAGCAATGGGTGTTCATGCACGTACATGTAACTGCCCCTCCCCAAAAAACCTTTCTCCCCCACTGCCCCTGGTCCGGGCCGCCAACCTGGAAAAATTGGGGAACTCTGGTTTAGAAGATTTTCAAATTCCACGCTAGTCCCCAAAATTCCTGTTCAGGAGTAAAGATGGAAAGTCTCCAGATTTGGAGTGGGGGGGGGCGAAAACCTTGGTTTTCCTGAGATTAAACTTCAGCTTCAACCTCTGGTTTCCCTTCCTGACCCAGACAGCCTCCAGATACTGGGAGAAGGTCTTGAGAACATCCTTTGGTCACTCAAGGGTTGAGATATAAAACTGAGGAGACACCCGAGTGGATTCTTGTACATGTTTAGCGAGAAGCGTAAAAGAACAGTAAGCGTGGAGGCAGCCCACAAATCACGGGCTTCGTGTAGCTTAGATAAGCAGGAAATCTTTTCGCTCTGAGAGCCGGGCTCAATTTTTCCCCTTAAATAAAAAGTGAAAAAGAAACTGTAAAAGGAGACTCAGAGATTTCTCAGAAGTTTCACATTCCTTAGGTCAAACCTGAAATATTCGATCGTCGCCCGTAATATCCCACGAAGAACGCGACTGCACGTGGTTAAAAAGAATAATATAACCGCCCATCGGTGTTTCCATCTGTGTAAAAGCACAGCGTGTTCAAGACTCCGTCTGATTTACTTTGGCCATGTTGTGCGTGTAAAGTCAATGAGGCTAGGCGTGGTTAGTGGAACAAGAAGAAGGGGCAAGGAAAGGGCAGGCTGGCTTGATAGCATCAGACCTGCTATAAAATTGAACATCCCATAATTGAAAGAAGCCGTGCTTGACCGGGAACCATGGAGAGCACTTGCCTATAAAGTCACCAAGAGACAGACACGAACTGAACAGTTAAAACTACTACTAAAACCCACAGCAGACTATCAAGTCTGGAGGCATCCCACAAATCAAGGGCTTCCCGTTGGATTCCTCCTAAAGTCAACAGCATCTTCAACCAGGTATATAAGGAAAGGAGGAACAGAATAGAATAACAGAGTTGGGAGGGATCTTGTAGGTCATCTAGTTCAACCCCTTGCTCAAGCAGGAGACCCTACACCATTTCTGACAGAGGGCAGTCCAGTCTCTTCTTGAAAGCCTCCAGTGATGAGAAAGCTCCCACAAACTTCTGAAGGAATCTTCTCTTCCACTGGTGGATTGTTCTCACCGTCAAAAAAATTCCCCTTATCCCCTTGTTCAGTTTCCATCCATTATTCCTTCTCTGGGCTACAGGTGCTTTAGAAAATAATTTGACCCCTTCCCCTCTGTGGCAGCCCCTCAAATATTCAAACACTGCTCTCCTGTCTCCCCTGGTCCTTCACTAGACTAGCCAGGCCCAGTTCCTGTAACCGTTCTTCATATGTTTTAGCCCCCAGTCCCCTCATCATCCTGGTTGCTCTTCTCTGCCCTTTTTCTAGAGCCTCAACATCTTTTTTTTATAGTGTGGTGACCAAAACTGGATGAATCCCAAAAATTCTCCTTAATACATTCCTGGTTCCTTTGCTTTTCCACGGTTAGCATAATTCAACAACCTTCAGGCATTTTATATATTTATGGGATTGGCACCTTGGCAGAACATAGATTACTAGGCCGTCGCCAAAGGCAACTTACCAGCAGTGCCAACCGAATGAATTTTTTTTCCCAAGGTGTCCAGGGAGAAGCCAAGATCAAATGCTGGATTGTTTCTTAGCTTTAATATTTGCTCTGTAGGACAGATAAACCAGCCGGGAAGCACATCGGGAGTTGGGCCCTTGTCTAAAATGAAGCAGAGGGAGGGAAGGCAAGAAAAAGGGCTGGAGACCAAAATCTCATTACAGAAGATCCATGATAGGGTTGAAAAGGACCTCGGAGGTCTTCTAGTCCAACCCCCCCTCCCCCGCTTGAGCAGGAGACCTTATACCTTATTCGCTTTACTATATCAATTCTTCTAAATTACCTACCAGATTCCTTCTTTGTAGAGAAAAAAAAACAGCTTCAATGGAGAAATTACTTGTACATTTGTTGTTCGTTTTTGCTTCCTCATTTATAATTTCAATCTTTTTGAGGAGGAATGCAGTTAGATCAGGCATGGGACCTCTGATCCAAGAAATTCTAATTTAACTTTTGAAGTTTCTTCTGAACTCCATGCCGCCCTCGTTCTCTTGACAAACACTACGTTAGATTGCACTAATTCTGTCATTAATTTGTAGCTTCTTCTGGCAAACGTTCCTAAAGTTTTCCAAGCATTGTGTGCTTTCCATAACTTTGGGGTTATTTCCAGATTTCTGGGAATCTGACTCCCATTTTAGTTTGTTGAGAAACGCACAGCGTACTACTGGAGCTGAACTTTATAAGCTAATATACAATTATAGGAACGATTGCTTGTTTATTATTTCTTTCTTTGTATTCCGCCTTTATTATTCTTACAAACAACCCAAGATGGTGAACATAACTTATACTGAGAGAGAGAGGGACTGGCCCAAAGTCACCCAGTTGGTTTTCATGCCAAAAGCAGGAAAGAATAGAGTAGAGTAGAGTAGAGTAGAGTAGAGTAGAAAATATGGAATGGAATGATATATGGGATGGGATGGAATGGGATGAAATAGAAATAGGAATAGAATAGAATAGAGTAGAGTAGAGTAGAGTATAGAATTGAATTGAATAGAATAGAATAGAATAGAATAGAATAGAATAGAATAGAATAGAATAGAATTAGAAATAATAGAATAGATTAAAGTAGAGTACAATACAATACAATATAATACAATAAAATTCTTTATTGGCCAAGTGTGATTGGACACACAAGGAATTTGTCTCCGGTGCAGAAGCTCTCAGTGTACATACAAGCAACAAATGTTAAATCATGATCATCATCATAAAATACAATCATCATAAATCATAAGATCCAACACTCATCGATCGTCATAGGATACTAAATAAAAGCAATCAGCGTAAATCGTGAGATACAAGCAACCAAGTGATGGTCATAAAGGAATAGGTCATAAGAAAGATAAGGAGGATCATAGCAGTACAGCCCTACAGATTTGACACCTCGGGGCAGTACAGATTTGACACAAGGGCACAAGTCAGCGTGGTGTGAATTAGTTATTCGTGGTCTCATGCTTTCTAGCCTGGTGCCTTGGCCAATAGGCCAGACTGGCGATTTATCAGCAAGTCAGAATATTTAACACAACTTTATTGTATTTCCTCCCCCCCCCCTTTTTTTTTTTCTTCTTCTTGCAACAGAGTGTGAACGTTGAAAAGCTCCAAGGATCATCCATTAACGTTACAAGTGAGAATGGTTTGCTCAAAGCTAAATATTTGTACGCCGAGTCCTCGTTTCTGACTTCAGCAGCTGGCGACATCTTCCTGGGGAACGTCCATGGTAAGAGGGCAAAGAGACTTCGTTAGAGTAACATTTCTCCAGCAAATGCCTTTTTAAGGGAAAGTTTTCTTTTTCCTACCCCAGTTTAGCGCCTGCCTGTGTTTATGAAGCTGAATATAGCACAGCCATTTTTATAAGTGCCTTGGGAAACGTACAAGTCGATCCAGATTTTGAAGATAACGCAGCTCTATTAATGAACACAATGGGCTTTTTCTAAGGTTGGGCGCTCTGAGAAGTATCCTGACCTGAATGATGTCCAGCAAAGTCCCCCCTCTTCTTCCATTCAGCACTCAGAAACCAAGTTATCCAAGTAAGACTTTATTAAAGAAACCATGTTGGCACATCTGGGGGAAAAAACCTGAATCTGAAGCCCCTGGTTTTTCCCTCCCCAAGAGAAATTCAAAGATCCACCTCCCGGCCATCCTTAATGATCACACGGCCCAATCCACTTCCAGATTAAATGGATGCCTTCCTTCTGGCACTCCTCTTCCAGGTGCCAGTTGACATGTCCTTGACTCTCTGGGGAAGAATGTTGTTGTGTCTATACTCCCCGGCTACGTGTGAATATCCCCCCTCCCAATTTCCCAGGCTCTAAATGTGGCAGCCGCAGAGGCCTTCTACAAATAGGGCTCCCAAGGCTGACACAATCATCCCCTAACCATCTTCATTGCTGCACTCTTTCCAGAGTCTCAACATCTTTTTTACATCATTCCGACCAGAACTGGATGCAGTACTCTAGGTGTAGTCTTACTAAGGCTTTATAAAATGCCATCAGTGCTTTCTACCCAGGCGACACAGCGCGTAATGGAAGATTGTTTGTATTACAAATTAAAAAAAATAAAATAAAAATATAATAATAATAATTTAAAATAATGGTATCAGCACTTCCCCTAATCTTGATTCTCTCCCTCTGTTCATGCAGCCTAGGATTGCATTGGCTTTTTGGGCTGCTGCAGCACACGGCTGGCTCATATTTAAGTCATCGTCCACAGGGACTCCCAAATTCCTCTCCGAGTTACTGCTATTGAACGAGGTGCCACCTATTCTATACCTGTCTTCAGCTATCCATCTGGAGAATGAATCTCTCAGGGCAATGAATGGGAATGGATCTCTTGAGTTACTTGCTCTCTGGATTAGACTTACCAGTTCGTGTTGACTTCAATATGCGCATCCAAAATAGCCACCACATTTGCCAGAGCTGCTTTCCAGCCAGAAATCCGAGCTTCTGTGAGACCCTTCCTTTCTTGGTGTCTCACGATTTTCAACAATCCAGGATGTTTGCTGTTGAATTTTTTGATATGTTCTTCCAAGGGGCCTTTCAGTTCCTCTGGCAAAAAAAACCAACAACATAAAAATGCAACAGATTTGAACGGTATTAATTTGGCGAGGTGCATGCCAGAAGACAGGAGGAAATTCCACTTCTGTTGCACGGCTAAAATGCCCATTCTCTCGTCATGGCCCTCAACTTACAACAGTTCATTTAGTGACCGTTCGAGGTTACAACAGGACTGAGAAGAGCGACTTTATGGCCGTTTTTCACACGTACGACCGTTACAGGATCCCCAGGGTCATGTGATTTACATTTGGATGCTCACATTTATGACGGTGGCAGTGTTCCGGGGTCATACGATCCCGTTGTGACCTTTTGACAAGCAAAGTCCACGGGGAATCCAGATTCACTTCCATAACCGTGTTACTGAGTTAAGAACTGCAGCGTTTGACTTAACAACCGTGGTAAGGACGGTCATAAAATGAGGCAAAATTCACTCAACCGCATGTCCCGCTTAACCACAGAAACGTTGGGCTCTATTGTGGTTGTACATCAAGGACTACGAGGCCACGATAAAGTCGCAACGATGGTAGATTGGAATGTCTGCAAGAAAAACCTTTTGTCTGCAAGCAAGAACTGGTGGGATCACAAAAACAGACCAACTAACAGAAAATGAAGAAGCTAAATTGCGTAGAATTCAAACAGAATCAGAACAAAACTGGAAAGGATCTTGGAGGTCTTCTAGTCCAGCCCCCTGCTCATTCAGGAGATCCCATACCCTTTCAGACAAGTGATTGTCCAGCCTCTTCCTAAAAACCTCCAGTGATATGAAGCACCCACAACGTCTGAAGACCAAGCTGTTCCATTGGTTAATTGTGAATTGTCTTGCCAAGCACCTGCCACATAACACCTGCCAATTTTACAATTATTGATAAGAAAGACAAAAAAAAAGACTGGATGGTAGTGGATGTTACGGAACCTGGAGACAGCAAAAGAGAAGAGAAAGAAGTGGAGAGAAAAAAAATAATCACAAAATACAAATTGAAGTAGACAAGAAAGCAAAGCCTGCGGACTGAAGTAGAAACGAAAGCAAAGATAGTGCCAATAGTGATAGAGGCCTTGGGTGCAATCCCAAAATATCGTGAAAGCCACTCGGCATTGACAACTTTGCCATCAGTCAATTGCAAAGAAAGCAACTTTACTCGGAACAGCTTACATCCTGTGACGATACCTCTAATACCAAATAAACTTCGGCCTAACTCAAGTTCTTGGGAAGGCCTCGATAGGTGGATTTATAACTGCTAAATCCAGTCTAACATCTAGCTGGCTCTATGACAACCTGTAATATATTACACTTATATGTCACCCAGTTCCTAGCAAAACTGGAAGGCTGCTAAATTGTTAAAAGCATAAAATCAGAAGGATCTATATAGTGACAGTTTGCAATAATGTCATAATCAATACCTACTCTACAGCAATTGAATCTTAGTCATCTCTGTTTATATTTTTTTGTTTTAAAAAGTAATTTTATTAAAGATTATAATTGCAATGGGAAAAACTAATACAAACTAAAAGAAAGAGTAGAAAGAATCAAGAGGCAAAGCAAATGAAAAACAAAGAAAAAATGGCAGAGAAGATAAGCAATATATAAAGAAATGACTTCCAATCTTCATCACAACATGTATAAATAATTTTGGTAACTTTTCGCCTTCTCTTAAGTTCCAACCAATGATCACTTTATTCCTTGTTCCATTTCTTAGCTATAAGCAAATCCATAAAGCACCATCATTTCAGTCCTTGTGTCAGCACAAGGCCATTAAGGGTTGCCAGAAATAAAAACTGGCATTTTTGGACAAACGATCCATTTTAACCTTGCTCAAATAAACCAACTTTATATTCTTTCCTTTTACTTCTAAAAATCGTAACTTTCAATCCAGTCAAGTGAAGTCATGGAATTAGATTCCATTTCTCTTTTACTCCTTCTTCCAATACGGTATTCATGCAGGCTTTAATAAACCTCTTTTGTAAATCCAATACAATAGAATTATTCAGATCACTCTTTTGGCCTATTATTTGCAATTCCCTTTTGATTTTTAAAGCATCGTCTGATTTATTTTGTGCACCCAATAAAATCTTTCTTCACATCAATCTTGTAGTCTGTCATTTATAGACCCGTTTTCAATTATTGCTGTCTTTCTCTCTTGTTAGATAAAATTTGTTCCTCTTCTTCCATTTCTTCCATAACACTTTTTTTGGGGGGACAGTCTATCCATAAAGACAAACATCACTATTGACATTGTTGATATTAAGTTCGGATCCCATGTTTCAAAAGCATCCTTTAGTATTTCCGGTGTGATTGACTCGGATTTGGAATTTGAAGCTGAAAAAGCTGTTCTACCAGAATCTGTGGAATGGTGTTCTCAGGAAGGACCAAGCCAGATATCACCTGAGGCTTATCAATCAGAAGCATCATCTGAGCAGTTAGATTTGTCAGAGTAGGATGAGATAAGGCTTCCTAGTCCCTACACCAGAGGAGTGGAAAGGAGAACAGAACAGGGGAATTCTATTAGATTACTTGCCAAGTAACAGAATAAATATTCTGTTTTGCAAGAGCTGGCTATAGCTTATATGAGAAACTTGTTTTACCTCTGCTCTCTGCTCTCTCTGGTTCCTGTCTTATCCCTGTATGTGAATTCCACTCTTGAACCTTAGACCTTTGGACCAGCTGATAACCTTGATCTGCCTCTTGAACCTTAGTCTGACTTTGGAAACTCTCAATCACATTCTTCTTTGGAAATATGC
Source organism: Oxyrhabdium leporinum (assembly GCA_032468155.1). Classification (NCBI taxonomy): domain Eukaryota; kingdom Metazoa; phylum Chordata; class Lepidosauria; order Squamata; family Cyclocoridae; genus Oxyrhabdium; species Oxyrhabdium leporinum. The sequence continues at coordinate 95,861 of JANHFL010002127.1, forward strand.
TTTGCAGCAAGTCTTTCCTTTTTTTTTTTTTGACATCGCTGGCTACATTGCTAACTCTGCTTGCCTGAAAATAAAAATGATAAACTCCCAAGAAACCAGGTGTGTATGTGAGGCCAAAACTGGAAGCAGGACAATTATAGTATTTTGCATCCTACTGCACCTGTTAATCAATGTGTATGTATTTTTCTCCTTTAATTATTTAGTGCCCTCTAGAGTCCACTTTTTAAAATTGTTTCTCTTTTATCTCTTTTTTTTCTATTTTCCTTAACATCTCCTCATGTGAATTTGATGTATCTATCCACAGAGCCTGTGTGTTTGGTGAAGGAGGCAAAGAGGGGTCAAAGAGGCCATCTACATTAAAATTAACAGCCCTCTCTCAATGGAGCAGAGGGGAGGATATGACACCACCCGTCTCTTGTTTTACAACACAGTCCTTTCAGCAGTTCCCAAAAAATTCCACACCCATTTGCACTATTCAAGTGACTCTGAACGCACAGAAAAACCTGCATGTGGCCTCAACGATTCTCAAAAAGAGTGCTAACAACCAGCAAGGGATATAAATCCTTCCAATCGGTCAGAACTGAAGAAGCTTCTTGGATGAGAAGCGAAACGTCTTCAAGGAAAAAAACAAGAAAGTCCAGTTGCCTCTTGAAAAAGCACCTTTGGCACTCCTATCCTCTCTTGTCCAGACTGATTTGAAGAGCTGGTTGATTTACTGGCTTGTTGTTCTTTGCCACAGTTGTTGGCTCTGCATTTTGCAGAGCTGTTTTCAATCTGCCATTTCTTCTTTCTTATCGTAGCTAGCAGGGCAAGCTATTATATAAAAAAGGGGGAGCAAATGCCACACTTGCTTACACTGATGTTGTTACCTACTTGGGGTAATGAAACATCTGCAAGAAAATAAGCTACCTCAGAGACCACCAAGATTCCACATTCAAAACAATAAAGAATGCAAGCTCACGATGAAACTCTTGGATTCAGAATGCTTTGCTCCGAGTTTAGCATGTGTGAAATGATTCTATCGGACTCAAAACATTTCGGATTGGGATGATTTTACAGGATCTTGTCCTCCAAGTCGGTGTATGCAGCAATTGAGGATAGCTGCCCAGCAGTTGGGAAAAAAAACATAATTAAGCCATGTGCAGAGATACCTTGTTGGAATACAGTGTTCATGTATTCTCTACAGCAGTAGTCAACCAGTAGATGGCAGTGTTTATAAGTTTCTAATTGCATCTATGGTGCAACTCTATGCCTTTTCTCTGAATAAAGTTTCCTGTTTCCTTGTTGCAGTAAAGCACATGGGGACTGTGCACTGTCTGTTCTGTAGGGCTATATACAGAATTTCTAAAAGATCACAGTGGAAGGAGGGTGTGTTGGTTTGTTGCTATTCCTTAACAGCACAGTAGTGCACTTTATTCAGAAAACGATCCAGAATTTCTATTAAGAATGTTCCTATACACAGGTAGTCCTCGATGTACGACCACATTGGAGCTCAATGTTTGTGTTACTAAGTGAGACATTTACCCCATTTTATGATCTTTCTTGCCACATTTGTTAAGTGAATCGCTGAGGTTGTTAAATTAGTAATACAGTTGTTAAGTGAATCTGGCTTTCCCAACGACTTTGCTTGTCAGAAGGTCACAAAAGAGGATCACATGACCCAGAGACACTGCGACTGTCATAAATATGAGTCAGTTGCTAAGCATCTGAGTTTTGATCACACGATCATGGGGATGCTGCAATGGTTGTAAGTGTGAAAAACTGTCAAAAGTCACTTCTTTCAGTGCCATTGTAACTTCGAACGGTCATTAAATGAACTGTTGTAAGTCAAGGACTATCTGAAGTTCCGTAGAAGTCCCTAATTTCATGGAAAAGAAGTTTGCCCATGGAAAGGTTTCAGACCATGCTACTTACCATTTGAACTGAAATCATCAATTAGGATAATTTCTTTCAGGAGGTGAGAAGGTGTTCGGTTAATTATGCTGGTGATTGCACGTAAGATGATGGAGGTAGCCTCGTTAAAGAATATCAGGATGACACTAAGGGTTGGGAGATCATGCGAATATTTTTTCTCTCGACATCTGGAGGAAACCCAAAGTCCAGCAGCCAAAATTATATAAAGACATCTGACTACAGATTTTCTGTTCTTCGGTAAAAATGACTTAAAGAATAAAACATCAGGAGCTCAGCATCATACAGAACATCTTTAAATTTCTCAATGTGAATTAAAGTCAATATAAGATGAAACCGATGAGTTATTGTAAAACTCATTAGAAAACTTGGGCAGAAAGCATTTTATTCTTAATGCTCCGACACAATTGCCAGGCTGAAGAAAAAAGTAAAGGATACATCAGGAATTTCATCTTTTTATATGCCTTAGTAACAAAGATGAGTCTAACTTTTCTGTTCCAGTGTTTCTCAACTTGAACTTTTAAAATATATGGACTTAAAATTCCCAAAATTCTTCAGTCAGTAGGGAATTCTGAGAGTTGAAGTTCGTGTATCTTAAAGTTGCCAAGTTTGAAAAACACTCGATCTGACTGTGGCTGATTTACACATAATCATATGAATTCTTTGTTTTCAGCTTGTCATGATAAGTGAAGACAGCCTGCTTCACTTAGTGTTATGTGTGATTCATCACTCTCTGTCTTATAAAACAAGTAAGAACCCAATGTCCTGTGTTTCTGGGAATTGGAAATAGCAAAATCATTAAAACATAGGGATGTGGATTGCATGATTTATTGGAAACAGTTTTCCAGAATAAAATATTTTTGTTGTTAAATTATATCTAGAAAGACATTCCAAGTACTGTATGTGTTGAGAATAAAAAATGGTATTATTTAATGGGATGTACAAAATGATAAAAAAAACACCTTTATAGTAGTCATTTGTTTAGTCAATGACATCTCCAGTTTAATGACAGCATACATTAGAACCAAATATTTATATCCAAAAAACACCTGGACCAATTCCAAGTTAGACCAGAAAGAATTAACAGCATGAAGAAGATATATGTAATTAGTGTTAAAACATTGAAGAAAATAAAGACATCCGTCATTAACAAACTTTTTCCCCATATTGCTCTTCTCTGTACTAATTCAGAAACCTGTTTCAAACAGCTGCCAGGATATTTTGTGTGAAACAGATGAAATGGTTAAAAGAAGACACAAGCAGTTATTGCAAAGATACAATTGATTTGTCTTGAAATTTTTACATACAAGTATGACTGAAGGCTTTTCATGGTATTTTATCTTAAAGCTTTCTACAACATGAGATAAACAGAGCACCTTTCATCATGTTTTTGTAGAAACAAATTTAAATTAAATACAGTATATGAACAGTGAAAACAAGTTTTTAAAATGTAGTTTTAATGCACTTTTCCTTAAAATCATATAAAGATTTGACTGAAAGAATTAAGACCAGTTAGATTTAGCCAGGAACTGCCTCTATAGGTTCTACAGCCCAGATGCTGTGTAGCAAAGGTCCCAAATCCCATGAGTCCCAAATGGAAATGTCCCCTCCCCCCTTATTTAATAGCCCGTAGAGTTCTTCAGATCACATTTCTGAAGTCTAGAGGTACCCTGAAAAGCAATAATTTGTTCCTAGGAACAAATAGGAAGGTTATGGTTCTGATTAGGAATTCTTAGCAACCGTCCCCACAATAATGAATAGGCAAAATATTAACAATTACATTTTCTCTTATATTGTCATTCTCTTACTGTACATTCTTTATAATTGTTCACTACTTGAAAAATACATTTTAAAAATGAAACTTTTGGCTGCCAAAATATTGCTTACTTTGGCTTTGAACATCTCTGGAGTCAGATTTCAGATTTATCTAAAATTATAAGTGTTACTTCTTCCAGTAGCTCATTTTTCAAATTCACTATTTTATTCAAACTATAATGACAAGAATTCAAAGAATTAGATAGCCTACATCACATTACTTTGGAAGAGAAAGTTAGATTTTTATTTCCCATCAGCAACTTTCCCATTAGCAGATTTTTAATATATTTGACCAAATAAAGTTTTTTCCTTACAAAATATAAATCCTAAGGCACCTGGAACACCTGGAGCTAATTGTTAGGGCACTTTCATTTTGAAAATAATTGTGAAAAGTAAATTCTGAGACCTATGGAAAGGATAACTTGTTTGCAACTCTTTAAAATGAGCACCTGGTCCTAGCATGGGACCAGATGTGGCCTTACCTGCAACAAGATCTTGGGAAAGATATAGCTGCTTTAAAAGAGTTGCAGACAGCTGTGGCAGTCACACTCCCATGTGCTCGAAGGTTACTTTTCTGGAATTGAAACTAAAGTTTTACCCAGCCTTTGTTTGCTTCTGTCAATCTTGCTCTGCAACTTTAACCTTTGCTCTATTGTTTAACCAGGAGGGTTAAAATAATTATGAACCATTAAACATCACCAGGCTAAACCAAAAATTGTCAAAGTTTTCCATGGTTTTTTATTACATAACTAGTGGGTAATAATATTTTCATACATTTTTGTATACAATTTTTTTATACATAAATGCTTTTTTAACAGTTATTTAAAAATTATTTGTGTACTTAAATGTTCCTTTTAAAAATTATTCTGGACTTTAGCAAGTTTGGATTTGCAGAGATATTGCATTTATCTGCTTGTTAGCTACTTCCAGTTATGAATTATTCTATATTTAAGACTAATTTCTATTGTTTATTTCTATTATTTTCTCTTTTACTTCTAATTTCTATTATTTATTTACACTGTTAAAATTATGTCAGGGTGATGCTTTTAAAAATTATTTATATTCAGTATAAATAATTCTAATGAATGTTAAGTTTAAGATTGGTTAAAAACTAAGCATGAAATGAAAATTTATGAATGCAATGTTGTTAACAAAGAAAAGAAAATTATTTTCATTACTGAGGGGTCTTCTTAAACATCATCTTATAACATTGAAAGAGGATGTCACAAGTGTCTTCCAACTACTTTCAAATACCGCTCAACAGGTGGCATCATCTCACCAGGTTCAAAAGCTAACTAAGCTTATGCCTGATTAGCAGGTGGATGTGTAATCACCAAGGAAAACAGCAAGGTTGTAGCCTAGCCTGGTGAAATAAAAACATCCTAAAAAAGGCAATGGTAAACTGTTTCCATAGTATTGCCACGAAAACAACATAGTTTTGTTCCAGGTTGTCACTACTAATTGACCTTGACTCAAAGCTGCCTTTACCTTCAAGGATAGGTAAAATGATTTTGTGAGCACAATCAGGACTTGCATTTCCTAAGTAAAGCTTATCCAAATAGGCTAGTGCAATCATCTCAATTCAATAATCAAGTATGATTTTAAATTATGAATGGGAATTTCTGAATAACAAATTCCAATCTTACTCAACTTCTGCTAAGATGTGTGACCAAAAGCATATTAAACAGCCTGAAAAATAAGACTAAAATTTTATATAAGCCCTTGGGAGTATGTATGTTGCAACATATCATGATCTGTGTTGATTTTATTTTGTCCCATAATTTCCAAATCGGACTTGGTAACATGAAGGATTTGACTGTTACTCTGAAAAAGCACCATGATTACAAAGTTTGTTTTAATCGTCCTTTTCCACAATCACTTCACCATGAAGCACTTTCCTTCTTTGACGTAGCATGTGAAAGTACAGTTGTGGAAACACTAAAAAAAACCCAAAACAAAACACATTAGACTATTTTGAAAATAAAATGTGCAATCAAACTTCAGTGCAATGAACTGATAGAATATGGAACTGAATCTTGGATTTGTAAATTGGCTAGAATGATCCATATCTGAAAGTCCAAGAATTGTTTTTAGCATAATGTGTACTAGTCTTTGATAAGGTTTTATTACTATTTCAAAATGATAATTTTGAATTAATATATTTATTAATAATTCAATGAATAAAACTGGATAGTATTTCACTAGATAGTTATTTCAATATATCACTTTGAGCATTTGTGAAGACAATAACTTCATGTTCCTGATTTATAGTGAAGACATGCTGGGAAGGAATTCTAGGTTTTGCAAATCCAGTAAATCTGGAATACCTCAAATATACCACTGATCAATCTAGTGCAGTTTTGACTACTCCTACTCTACACTTGAAATGTATCACTGATATATCTAGTGCGGTTTTAACTACCTCAGTAAATAGCAGCTATTCATGATCTCTGGCTCACTAAAATTTATTCCAGGCTATTCAAAATCCTTTTTAATTCTAGATATCACACCTAAGAAGATGTGATGCCTGACAGAATTTCATTGAAGACCCATGTTTTATTATTAAGCGATAGTTAATTTCAAATGAGTATAACATTCACAGCATTCTTGAAAAGTAACTCTATATAACAAAAATGATTATTTCTATATATATTCATTGAAACTTACATGGTATATAAGAGGCCATGACGATGAGCAGAAAATAGTAGTAGTCAAAAGACACATTATATTTGTTGGGAAGTCTCACTGAAAACATGCCTGATCTCTTTACATAGGGTAATGCTGCATAAATTGTTAGAAGCTCACCAACAACTCCTACTGGATATAGAATGATGAAAAAATTGTACCTGGGGAAAAAAAAGCAGATAAATTGCTTGTCTCCTGCTTTGCAATACACAACTAGCAAGGGAAAGATGAACCGAAAGTCTATGTGCATTTATCTAAAATAAGTTCTGGGTAGGATGGCTTGTCATGTGAAAAATGTATTTGTATCCAGCATAATGTAGTGTTCTTAACCTTGCTTTAAATATGTATGTATTCTGGTGGGCAAGCCAACAGCTGAGTATCTTTTTCAGGTATCCATATTATTTTGAAGCCCTGCCTGAAAACATGCTGATAGGGATGTCAGTGAGGAAGGGTCTTGTGACCACCAACTAAAGTGTCATCCTTGCATGTGATTAACTGCCTTACCCCATTGGGATTAATCTGTCTCATTCATTCCAGCTGAAAGGGCTACGACAGGCTGTGAATCTCTATTTGTGAAGTGGGGCCTAGGGGTACAGAAGGGCTTGCTGCTCGCATACCTGGCTC
>JANHFL010002130.1:0-19078 GCA_032468155.1 Oxyrhabdium leporinum
GTAATGTGGTGACCAAAACTGGATGCAGTATTCCAGGTGTGGCCTTACTAAGGCTTTATAAAGTGATTTTGTAGTCTACTGTGTTGATACATGATCATGAGTCCATGTTTGCAGTTCCTTTCTAAATACATACAAAATTTTTCATGCAGGATTCACACATTCCTGTATTGCAACTTTCAGAAGCTCAGTGTTTGGCTCAAAATTCCAAAATCCTCATCACTGTATAAAGTTTTCCAGATTATTTTGCTTTGTTGATGAAAAATAACTACATTAATGTAGTCCTAGTGTCTTCAACATGGGCTGTTTTTCATCCTCAATATGCTGCAGAAAGAAAAAAAAATCTGGGACTAGCTCCACCATGTACTATCCTTCCTCAGCTTAGTGCCCTGCAAGCTGGTTAGAGTTCAATCTTCATAATTTTTTGATCAATATTCATTGTACTTGGGAACTACAGCTGAGTTGGCCCCAACATTAGGTGTGATCAAACAGCTACTTTAAGCATCAGCCCAGGTCAGACTAGCAACCTGATGGTGAACTTACGGCACTCATATCAAAGGTGACATGACGTTGGGTGACATGCCAGCATTCACCAACCCCCCAACAACAGTTCTTGAAAACATGTCCTGTTCTTGGGTGATTTTCGGAGGCTGTGTGAGAGGGCTATGCAGAGTCAAGTTAGGCATTTTCAAAATTGTTGACATGTCAAATCCAAAAAGTTTCACCATGGGTTATCAAGACCCACTGCCATTCTGGTCTACCCAGAATCATAGCTTCTTTGTGGCATCCAGTATACTTTATTCTTTAGAACAACTGCCAAGATCAGTTCATCCTTCCATAAAATTCTAGGACCCGTTCAGAACAGCATCTAAAAGCTGGCCCATTGGCCAGTATGAGGGCGAATTTCCTGTTATCATTAGGAATAGAACGGTGAGAATGGAGGGAAGGAGCAGAGCATTGTTCTCCTGACTAAGCAGTAGCCTCTTGGCCAATCTTTGATTATGAGAGTAGAAGTTTAGCATTTCAGAGAAGTAGCAAAGTGAGAAAAGGACTACAGTAGCCCAAAGGAGACAGAATGGCTCACTGAGTAAAGATGCTGAGCTTGTTAAGCTAGAATGCTGATAGCTCAGGTTTAAAACTCAAGAGCTGCCTGACAAGATGAGATCCCATTCTTGCCTCAGCTCTTGCCAATCTTGCAGTTCAGAAGCATGCAGATGTGAGTAGATAAATAGGTACCACTTTGCTGGGAAGGTAACAGTGTTTGTACACTCGGTGTAAAGCCATGCTAGCCACATGACCATGGAAGAGTCTTCGGATAATGCTGGCTCCCTTGGCTATGAAACAGAGATGAACATCACCCCTTAGAGTCAGGCATGACTGAACAAAGAAACCTCTACTGTGTCCATTTAATTTTATTTGGGCAAATGCAGATCATTCACCATTAGCCATTTAGCCAACAGCCTTTTCACCTGTAGATTAAGAGAAAGCAATGTGACATAATTCCACCCAGGTGCTTTGATATGGCTCATACTCTGGGAAGTAGTGAATCTGAAACATCAATGATGAAATGGAAGGAGTATGTTTCTTTCTCAAAATCTTATTAAAAACATGAGTTTTCTATTGTGCTAGAAGGACCAGACACCTCCATAAAATATATGTGAGGTCTGGGGTACATTTGGCACCTGCATAAGATATATGTGAAGTCTGTGGGACAGTTCAGCACCTGCACAGCAGTTAATAAGCTAATATTTGTAAAGAGCTTTGAAGAAGGGAGCATAAACCGAAATGCTGTATTTTATGACATCAGGTTGGCATGCACTGGTATTGTCAGAGGGAAAGCATTTTTAGAATCTCTGATTTCTTTTTAGAAAGCTAGCTTCTAGTATTTATGGATAAATCTTGAAAATAAGTGAGCACCTTATCGCATAAAGGAGAAGCCATGGATATTATTATATGGATGTCTTTCTGATATTTCTTTCGATCTTGCCATGTCATTAGGGCAGCTGGGGCCAAACTCAGACAACTCAAACATCCTAAGCCTGAATTTTCGTTGATTCAAATGGCAATAGAAACAACCTGGTCAGAAGTGGCAGTAATGACAGACTGTATATATTATACACACACACACACACACACACACACTGTACAATGTAATGTAGGTAATACCAGGTAAGCATTCAATTTCAGTGCAGTGTCTAAGTAACGTTGGCTGTAGTATATCAGTTATTTCCTGTTTAATTACAACCACCATGCTATTAACTCTTAAGTATGTGCCACTCCACAATTGGAATTTAACCACCTGCTTCTAAAATCCAATAAATGTAGTTTATCAACACAGGACATGACCTGTTGCAGAAACTACTCCTTAAGTTGGTATTTTTCATTTAAAATGCTATATATGAAAAAAGGGATCTTTCTATATGGAAATTCTAAGGCCTATCACTGAGAAAAAGTCTGGCATCCTGAATTTTGTGATTGATTAGAGCAGGCTTTCCTCACATGTTGTTGTTAGTTGTGAAGTTGTGTCCAACCCCATGGACAACGTTCCTCCAGGCCTTCCTGTCCTCTGCCATCCCCCAGAGTCCATTTAAGCTCATGCCAACTGCTTCAGTGACTCCATCCAGCCACCTCATTCTCTGCCATCCCCTTCTTTTGCCCTCAACCGTTCCCAGCATTAGGCTCTTCTCCTTCCTTCCTTCTCATTAGGTGGCCAAAGTAGTTGAGTTTTATCTTCAGGATCTGGTCTTCTAAAAAGCAGTCAGGGTTGATCTCCTCTAGGACTGACCGGTTTGATCACCTTGAAGTCCAAGGGACTCGCAGGAGTCTTCTCCAGCACCATAGTTCAAAGGCCTCAATTCTTTGGTGCTCGACCTTTCTTATGGTCCAACTTTTACAGCCATATATTGCAACTGGAAAAACCATAGCCTTAACTATATGCACTTTTGTTGGCAGGGTGTTGTCTCTGCTTTTTAGTATGCTGTCTAGATTTTCCATAGCTTTCCTCCCCAGGAGCAAGCGTCTTTTAATTTCTTGGCTGTAGTTCTCATCCGCAGTGATCTTGGAGCCCAGGAAAATAAAGTCTGTCAGTACCTCCATTTCTTCGCCATCCATTTGCCAGGAATTGAGAGGGCTGGATGCCATGATCTTAGTTTTCTTAATGTTGAGTTTCAAGTCAACTTTTGCACCCGCATCAAGAGCCTCTTTAGTTCCTCTTCATTTTCTGCCATTAGAGTGGTATCATCTGCATATCTGAGATTGTTGACATTTCTCCCTGCAGTCTTAATTCCAACTTGTGATTCACCTAGCCCCGCCTTTCTCATGATGTGCTCTGAATATAAGTTAAATAGGCAAGGCGACAGTATCCATCCTTGCCAGACTCTTTTCTCAATTTTGAACCAATCAGTGATTCCGTGTCCAGTTCTCACTGTTGCTTCTTGACCCGCATGTAGGTTTCTCAAGAGACAAAGAAGATGGTCTGCAACTCCCATCTCTTTAAGAACTTGCCACAATTTGTTGTGATCCACACAATCAAAGACTTTAGCATAGTCAGTGAAGCAGAAGTAGATGTTTTCCTGGAACTCCCTAGCTATCTCCATTATCCAATGTATGTTGGCAATTTGATCTCTAGTTCCTGTAGTTCTTCGAAATCCTGCCTATACTTCTGGTAGTTCTCGGTCCACATACTGCTGGAGCCTAGCTAGTAGGGTATTGAGCATGTGAAATGAGTGTAATGGTTACTTTGATACCAGGTGAAATGAGTGTTTAAACATTCTTGGGATTGCCCTTCTTTGGAATTGGATTGTAAATTGACCTTTTCCAATCCTGTGGCCACTGTTGAGTTTTCCAAATTTTCTGGCAAATTGAGTATAGCACTTTTACTGTATTGTCTTTTAAGATTTTGAATAGCTCAACTGGAATACTGTCACCTCCACTAGCTTTGTTGTTGCTCAGACTTCCTAAGGCCCATTTGACTTCAAATTCCAGGAGGTCTGGCTTGAGGTCAGTGACCACCCCATCGTAGTTATCAGGGACATTAAGCTCGTTCTTGTATGAATGAATTAGTACATGAAGACTTATTTGTCTTAGTGCTGCACATTGCAAAAGATTGATATTATGTAATTCTCTAGCCCACCATTGATTTAAAAGCCCAAAAACACTTTTTACTTTATCGTTTTACAGGATCTATATTTAAAAAAGATGCCACAGTAATTGCAGTATGTGAAATGATCAGTAAAGTTGTAATGTCATGAAGTACAGTTTTGTAAATAGTTACTGTACTAATGCAAGTGAAGCAAGATATCTCAGAACTAGAAAAACCACAGGTGTGGTAAATGCAAAAATGTGTCCATTAAGAAAAACACTGTATGAAAATTGTTTGAGTGTTCATAGGGATTTAAAAAACAAAAAAACAAAAACACACATACCCAAATACCAGAGACTGATACAAACATGAAGTGAAAATTGGGAAATAAGAACGTGAACAAACTGAGAATTGATAGATTAATCCATTCTTAATAGCAAAACTTTCAGTTGCATGTGCTTACCCTATAGATTGAATAATATTCTCAGAACCACAAGACCTCAGGAAAACACATAAGGATTAGGGTTGACTAATTAACAGCCTGATTAACAGAGCTGGAAGAGACCTTGTAGATCATCTAGTCCAACCCCCCCACCCCACCAAGAAGGAGATGACAGTCCAGTCTCTTCTTGAAAACTTCCAGTGATAAAGCTCCCACAACTTCTGAAGGCAAGCTGTTCCATTGGTTGATTGCTCTCAGTGACAGAAAATTTCTCCTTATTTCTAGGTTGAATCTCTCTTTGATCAGTTTCCATCCATTATTCCTTTTCCAGTCTTCAGGTGCTTTGGAAAATAGCTTGACCACCTCCTCTCCGTGGCAGCCCCTCAAATATTGGAACACTGCTATCATAAATGGTCCTTTTCTTCAGTAGACTAGCCATGCCCAGTTCCTGCAGCCATTCATCGTATGTTTTAGCCTCCAGTCCCCTAATTATCTTGGTTGCTCTTCTCTGCACTCTCTACAGTCTCAACATCTTTTTTATAGTGTGGTCTTACTAAGGCTTTATAGAGTGGTATTAGTACCTCACTTGATCTTGATTGTATCCCTCTGTTAATGCAATTTAGGATTGCATTGGCTTTTTTGGCTGCCTCTGCACACTGCTGGCTCATATTTAGCTGGTTGTCCACTAAGACTCCAAGTTCCCTCTCACAGTCACTGCTATTAAGCCTAAACAGTTCATTATCTGACATCATCAGTGCTAGTGAATGTAGGGTTTATATAGTACCTTGCCCTTTGTGTTAGTGGGGTGTGGTTTAGTTGTCCCTTGGCGCATGCATTATCAGATAGTGCCAGTTATTATTGCAGTTGAAGAATCACCCGGTCTGAGAGACCAGAGAAGTCTCCAACCTATTTTTGAGGCAAATAATATAAGTGCCCCAAACCCATTTCTAACCAGAGCCATATACACTTTGCCAACATCTTCAGTTTTTAAGAGGGGTCATGGCTGGAGTGAAGTGAAGTAAGGTCTGAAGACCCAATAACATTGGGGCTGTGTCCATCCACTGATCCAACAGCAAGAAACCAGTTATAAGGGCAAAGATGTCCACATGGGTGAGGTTAAAAAAAGAATCAAGACAGGACCACAACCATGTGATCAAAACCCCTGCTACAATGCATGTAAAAAGGAGTAGAGCTTTGATTACATGGTTAATGGTAGCCATCTGGACTTTTTTGATTCCCCAGCAGACAGCCTTGCAAAAGACTATTGCAATCCCTTTTTCCTCGTTATGGACAACAGAAGCCTGAGAAGAACCTTTTTACTTTCATTGCCACAATCATCATCTAGTAATAAAGGCAGAGATGAAAGCTATGGGACAATATATCAACACCTCTTTTTCTGATCATGTCAGACAAGTGGAAGACTTTAGTGGGCAGGCTGGGGTTTTTTTTTGTGTGGCCTCCTCAATGACCAATATGGTATGAAGGGGCCAAGGGGTCCTAGGCCACAGCTGACCCATTAACCCTTTGCAAGTGCTTCTCAGTGTTTTTAATGAGACAGAAGAAGTTAATAACTAAATATATGAGAAATCATCACAATAATATTCCTTAAATGTTAGTTCTGGTTCCAGCCGCCTTTTGGAACATGGCTCTTGGCACATGCAATCCTTTCCTGTTGCAGTCCAACTCCTTATTCACCACAACTTTTCCAGTAGCGTAACTCATTGTCATCTATTTCTCTTAGAGCAGCAAGAGAATCCACAAAAACTGAGAATGTTCCTATTCTGCTAGTGTTTGCACTGAGGGGGGGAAAAAAACCATTTTTCAATTTTTGGACAGAATTCCTTTAGCTTATTTATGTTGGCATCCCTCGATATGGATTTCAATCACAAAAATGCATACATTGGAGGCTCAATGAACTTGAGTTCTTCAGAAAAACTGATGGAGTTTGCGGAATGGGGACATCATGTGCAATTACAGGACCACTATCAAGATACATTGGGTCCCAATTTGTGGGAAGATTTGTTGAACAACAAGTATTATGGAGATATTCTCAATGGAGACTTTCTTTTTGGGAGACTGAGAAGCAGTTGTTTGGAAGGATTCCACTCATAATCTTGAAGAAAAACAAAGATGATAAACTTGTGAAGAATCAATAAATGGTATTTGATCCTGGATGGATCAGAGACAATGGTTGTAGTGGGTTTTTGAGAGAATAAACTGTGAACTTTCCACAAGTTAAATACAACAATAGATTGTTAATAGACAGCTTTGAAGTTTAGCTTTCATGGTTGGGAGTGTCTATTAACTTTTTTATAGTAGATAGACGCTAGGTCAAATTGATTGATTGGTAATAGATTTCTACAACTGTGATATTTTCTAATGTTATATAAATTTTGTAAATACAGATGTAAAAGTTCAGTAACTTCAGATCAGCAGTTTAACCAATAGAAAGGGATACTGTAGGAGAAAAGTTCTGAATATACCTGCAGCTTTCCCCTTAATACATTTTATTTCAATGAAGCAATCAAGGAGGCTGGATAAGGCACTGAAGCTCTTTGAAGTATTGGAGCAACCAATAAATAAGGTGAGCAGTTTGAGGATGAGGATGTTCTTATGGAGGTGTACATATGCAACAACTTTATAGTCACAGTGATTTGTTGCTACCTGTAAGTCAGTTTCCTGGGATTCATTAATCTTCCTTCGACTAAAATTCAAACACTCTCAGTACTGATGTGATGTATGCTTTACCTTCTCCCAAAGCAGAAACGCCACACACAATCTCACATAAATTGTGAGTATCCACCCAAACCTGCAACATGCTGGTTGCCTTCCTGTCAATTTACTGCAAAGAAATCATGCCAAGTTAACTAATGTTCCATTTCAGTCACCAGAAAGAGTGGTAACTGTCAATGGTGAAATAAAATTGACTTATTGTTTCCAGTTTCAAAAGAGCCAGCAACAAATCTAAAAAACTAGATGTGATCTTTTTCCTCCCTCCCCACCCCCACAGACACCTGCACCCTTCTAATGTTTCACTGAGTCCTGAAAAATAAGTGCATAACTCCAGTCTCCTAATCCATGTGGCTCCAGAGACCACTGTTACATGAGAACTTAAACTGATGGGGCTGGGCGTCACAGGGGCAGCTTAATCTTTTTTAATTCAAATCAACTGAGTCCCATGTGGCGCTAGGATGATACTCTATATGCAGCAATCAGACTGACCTAGACTTCTTGTGCTTTAAATGATTAATGAAACTGCCTCTTCGTTTGTTTCTATGGTGATGTGAAACTCGACTCGCTGAAGGAATCTGCCATTCACACTGAATGAATTGAGAAAGAGGTAGCTGGGGACATTAAAAAAAAAGAGATTGCTTGACTTAGAACATTTTCAAATGGTTTCTTCATTGCAAAAACCCTCTTCATCCTGAAAGTTATGACTGGGAACGGCAGAGGAATATCATTTTAAACTGGGATTATGACAGATCAATAGATGAGTCAAGAGCTCAGGGGTTACAAAACACCTCTATCCCTGCTGCGGGCAACAATAACAGAATAATGACATAGAAACTTGTTGTATGTGCCTGTACAAGAAGATGCACACATATACAAGAATGATCATAAGCAGAGGGCGGGGCTCTGATAATGTGGTTGTGACTGTCATCTTGGCTTTTTTAATAGCCCTGAATATGGTATTAAAATATGAATATGAATAACAAAAATATGAATTTAATAAATGAATAATAAAGATAACCTGGAGTTTACTGAAGAAAGCATAGAATTTTGAAATAGGGAAATGTTATTACACGAGAATACAAATATTCTCTTCTCTTGAAGGAGAATATTTGTAGCTCAGGGTTGAAACGAAGGGTCCTTGGTGCTCTCTGTGTGTGCTTGTTTTCTTGGAGACATTTCATTAGCCAAACTAGGTAACATCATCAGTCCTGGTAATGAGTGGGGTTTGCTCTCAGTTTATATTCTAGTGGCTTGCCCTGAACAAAGTTGGTGGTAGTGATTTTGGAGGTTCTTTGCTTGGACTGTTTACTGTTAGTTTGTTTGGCAGTTCCTTGATTGGGCTATTGTTTACTTCTTGATTGTTGGTCTGATATTAATCTTGGAGATAATCTATGCTCATCTGGGTGTTGATTGCTGGTGAGGATGTGTTTTGGTCTTTTTGTTCCCCTTTTTAAAATATTCTTGCACACTTGTACATTTCCTATACATTTCCTGTACATTTCCTCTTCAACTCTTCCTTTTACTCTAAAATTGAATTACTTTGATTCTGCACTTAAATAACCCCATATTCCGTGAACTGCATTGCAATATCTTCTGCATTGTCCCTCTTTCTCCCCTTGTTGAACTTTAGTCAGTAAGCTCTTAGTATGGCAGCAAGCCTTGATGGCAGCAAACTGAGGAAACATATGGTGATATCATCACATAAACATCACACCTATGTACTTGTGTCCCAAAGTCAGAGCATATTGTATATTATGTCATTCCCTAGAGAGCCAGTTTGGTTTAGTAGTTAAGGCTAGAATGCAGGAGACCCTGAGTTCAAGTCCTGCTTTAACCATGAAGGTCAGCTGGGTGACTTTGGGCCAGTTCTTTCTTCCCCCGTTTTCCATTTTGATTTGTTTCTTTTCAGATGACTTTTTAATGTACAAGAAAAAGAAAATGCCCATGTTTACCTCCACTGGTTTCATATTACCCTATTAAGTAAATTATTTTTTAAGCAGAGTATAAACTGCAGCTCCATTGCACAACCATATTTAGAGTAGGTAGTAGGTCAAGCCAGATGGAAGATATTTAATTACAAGAACTATGAGTAAGGACTAAAGGCAGTAGTAGTGAAATAGAAATTGCCATGAGTATCTCAGCATGAATGATTAAGTAACAAAATTTAAAAAAAAGTTTGTGCTTTCTGAATGTCCCATGCATATTAACATTTTTAAAAAAGAGTTCTTTATTCTTTAAATAATTATAATAGCCACCCAGGAGGAAAATCTGCAGATTGAAGGGCTTTGTCTACGGAGAGTTTCAATCATCCAGGTCATGGTTGTTCCAAAGGGGCTTTTCCAAAAAGCAACTGGACTTTCTTGTGTTTTTTTTCTTGAAAATGTTTTGTTCTCATCCATTCAGTTATGATGGAACTTTAATTAGAACTGAAGAAGCTTCTTGGATGAGAAGCAAAATATTTTCAAGGAAAAAACCCAAGAAAGTCCAGTTGTCTTTTGGAAAAGTACCTTTGGGAAAGAAGAAATTGTTGAAACAAAGACCTGAAATGGTTGAGAGTTTCAGATGACCGCAGACAATGCTGCTGAAAAGCATGGAGGCCTCTGAAGATAGATTAGTTGATGGCTGAGAGTAGCTGCTTATTAGATGAGCTTCGCCCCTTTTGCAGTGGTTAAACAGGGTGTCTCCCTGCCTCCTTTTCTCCAGTTTTCTTCCCTCCCTTTTTTGATCCTAGGGTAGTTAACCCTTCATTATCTCTCTCCTATTTTTCCTTCTTCCTTCTCCTTCTTTGCTGTTTTTATTGGAAGAAGGGAGGGGAATTCATTGTGTGTGTATTTATATGTGAGAGCTGTCTATGTATGTATGGAAGAGAATAGCCTGTAAAGATGGGGAAATCAATTATTGTAGTTTGACAAGTTGGTTCCCTTGTTTTTATAGACAGTTAGTTTGGAATGGTAGCCATTCATTTGATACTTTTTCTTTCCAGCCCTGCTTTTTTGTACTGTGGTTTTTATGTGAAACAAGCACATTTTTATTGGGAGGATGACATTTCCAAGACTAGAGTCCTAAACCCTACCATGACGGCTAGGGTAGGCCTTCATCAGTTCAGAACTTTCTTCCTCTTTAATACACTTGAACACAACACTATTCCATTTTCAGATGGGCATATATGAAATCACTCTGAAGTGATTTTTAATAACGAAATTGAAGTTATCACTTCTGCAGTATGAATATCAACAGTTAACTTTTCCATATTATATTAGCACAATAGGCATTAAATTTTATTTATTAGATTTTTTTAAAGTTCTTCCTTTATCATTTTATAAGTAACTCAGGCCAGTGAACGTACATACTACTCCCTCCTCTTCCAATTTTCCTCACAACAACTATCCTGTCAGGTGAGTTCGACTGAACAGAGCCAGATATTTTTATTCAGGTTATCTGAGGAACCACCCTTTCCTGCTACTGTTACATCTATCCATCCTATGAGGTCCAGCAGGAGAGGCCTATTGTGGTACCCATGTGTGAAAGAGTCCCACCTGATGAGATCTTGGAGGCAAGATTTTTCAGTCATGCGGATCATCATTTCTCTTAGGGCTTTGCAGAAATCTCTCAAAACGTGGTGTTTTCCAACAAGCATAGAGATTTTCTGGTATTAGAGAGCCTGCATACTTTTATGCTGTATATAAACATCTTCTCTCTCATGGTCTTGTTTTATCCATGTTTATTGTTTTAATGGGCAATGTTTTAATCCTTGATTTTATTGTACACCAACCAGAGTCACATATGGACAGCCATATAAATACGATAGAATAAATTCAAATTAATTACATTTTTGAGACCAGCATTGAAGAAAGAATTATTTATTTTCTTTAATTACTTTTCAAAAAATATTTTCAATATATTTTTAAATTCCTCCTTATTTATACTTACACTTTGAAATGGGATGGATTAATATATTTAATTAGACAAATATATTCATATTAAATTAACAGAATCACAACAGCAAATGATGAATAAACTTGGGTTTTAAAATACGGAGTTGCTTAATAAATTAGATTAATCGATTTATCCTGAGGTTTAGTTATTTTTTAACTAAAAAGTATTCTAGATTAACCAATGGCAATTCTATTTTTTAAAAAATCTGTAACACTGCATGTTTCGAACAATCCTTAGGTTTCTACTAGAAATCTATCTTGTAATGAGCAATAGAATACATGAACCTCACCTCCCAATTTAATGTAGTAACTGAAAAGGTATTTCTTCTTTCAAAAGTTTCATTCTCAGTTCACTGGTGAACCCAATTCATATCCTATGTTGCTCCTGACAGCATGGCAACATCAATTACAATATTGTTCCAAGATATTTAGGAAGATAAGCTTAGGAGTTACACTCAGCAATCCAGAGAATCTTAGGCTTATGGTTTCTGAACCTCCTAATCATAAAATATTGAGAAAGATGGTGCATGGATAGAGAGAGGGAGTGGGAGGGAGGCAGAGATGAAGGGAGAATGTAAATATTTAATTTTAGGTAAAGGGAAAATAGCAAGTGTCTAAATTTCAGGCCCACTTCCTTTTTTGGTCAATTGATTCTATTAGTCAAAAAATGTAGGAGCAGAAGTAGTCCGCACATTTTAAACTTAATGTCAAGTGCAGGAAATTAGGAGTCTGGCTGGTTCAAATAAAGATATAGGTTTATTGTAAGCTTACGTTCTCTACAAGAATCTGAAGTACTAACGGTCAAAACAAATTGGTGGTAGAGACAGTGGACTTTAAACATTTGTGACCAATGTAAGTATAATTGACTTCAGTGGCTGTTCTGTGAACTATGACTTAAGCATGGAGACACTCTTACATAACCATACATCATTTTATGAAGATGAATGCACATTAAATCATGATCCCAAAATGCTAAGTCTGATGTGAAAAAGTCCCCTTAGCAAATTGCCTGTCGATTTTCAAAGCCAGGCCCTTTGGAGTTGTAGCTGTGGGAATATCAGTAACACAAAGATTTTTCCTTAAAAGCCAGAATGATTTGCTCCCTACATCTCTATGTATCACATTAAAAAGAAAGAAAGAAATACTGCTCTGCTATTGTCACTTCTCACAGCTGAATCTTAATACCTCTTTCCCCCCCCAGGTTTCTTGCTGACTGACAATGTCATACCATTTTTCTTCCATATGTGCAAAATTACCAATATCAGGAACTGACCTCTCAAATAAAATAAAATGCAAAGAAAAAATCAGCAGGATTCTCTATATGCTTTATGCTATCAAAATCAAAACACTTTTCAGGGCTTAAAGCAGAATGATTACAATAGTATTTATTGGTAAATGTATTCTCGTCTAGTGGCATCCAGAGGCAGGATGAAAGAGTCAAAAAGGCAGTCATGATAGCACAAAGATCTACCCCTTCAGACATGCATGCACGTTGTGGCCAATTGTATTAAAACATGCTGAGTAAAAAATATCCCTGACACTATAAAGAACATTCGCATGATATTGCTAGATCAGAATGAAGCCCTCCATTATGTCTGAGAAAATATAAGCACAGGTTAATGGGGTTTGTTTACATTTTGCTAGAGAAGATTTACTGAAGAGAACCCCTGCCAGTCTTACTGCTGGGGCATAGTTCAGAAACTCCCTTTTAAGTTAGTACAGAAAATCTTGGTCATGTTTCCAGGTCAGAGCATTCCAACATGTGAAGGTGAAGCCATGCAATCTCCTCCCCAGCTTTCTCTGTGGCTTCATCCTCTTCCTCCTCTTCCAAGGACTCTTAGTCTTTTCTAAAGATTCTGCAAAGTTTGGGTTAGTCCAATCTGGGTCAGTCACCGGGACCAGAGGTTTAGTTTTCCAAGTTTTTGAACTCATGCTAGAGCTCATTTTCAGGGAATTCTCTCTAGCAATGTGTTCTTTGGGCTATTCTGTGTGTGATATTTATATAGTGCCTGGTTGTGTGTGTCAGCTTGGAAGACTAAACCTCTGGTCCCAGTGACAGACCCATTAGGATCCTGCAGCATTATCCTGAGACATATATATTTGCCTTCATTCATCTATAAATGTTTAATGAGACAGAAAAGTCATGGATGTGCTCAGATTTACATTAGGTTGAGAACTTAATATACTCATTGTCTTAAGAGAATTCATTGTAGGATGTCCATAACAACTCATTCATAACAAGAATTTCATGCAAGTTTGCTATATTTTGAATTCATGCAAATACTTCTTATGTTGTTTTTCAAAATCAGATACTTTTTAAAGACAATCTGTTTGCCATTGTAAGCACAACAGAGCAAATATGAATGTGTGCATCTCTCAAGTATGTGAAAACTTGAAAAGGATGTCAACACACCCACCAAGTGCAGATTCTTTTCAGGACAGCACTGGCTTATACAAATGTGTAGGATTTTCAGCTTGCAGACGTGACCTCCTACTGAGGCATGCAAAGTACCCATTTATAATTACCAAGATATGTAATTGGATTACTATTATCAGAAAGCCATATGAAGCTAACAAACCAGATAATAAGTTCCAGAAGCTGGTACAGTATGTACGATCAACGCAGTTTTACTTGCAAACTCTGAAAAGTTCAAATCAATGCAGTATGAGTCACAGCATAGTATTTGCCTTTTATACACATTCCACACTAAGAAGAGAAGGTCTTCAAACCGGCAGCAAAGCCTCCTAAGAAAAGGCAAGCAATTCTCTGAAAAAATGCTCTCACAGAATATAAAAAGACTCTGCAAAGATATAAAGGTGTAATAACTAGTTCTACTACTTTTCAGTTGCGGCCCACCACTTCAGGTGAGACTAGCAGTATTCTAAGACAGTGGTGAGTGGTTGGGTACAACAAGGCATTGTCCGAAGCCCATCAAGTGACATAAAGCTAGATAAGACAAAAAGGTATTACAAGTGGTGTTCATGTTGTTAAGACTATGCAATATGGGACATACCTTCCCCATAAGGGCCAAAATGCTATCTTTCTTTTGGTCTGTGTTTGTCACTACAGGCAAATATAACCTCTGGGTTAACTAGTTTTGAAAGTAGCAATGATCCTATTGGAACACAGACTTACCATCTGTGTTCTAGGAATTTCAAAATTAATGATTATAATGGGATGGGATTGCCTTGGAAGTCACAGCTGGTTTGGAAACTAACATTTATTTAGGATATAAATGAAAGATTTTTATAATTGGGATAGAGAATGATGATGAAATTCTGCATCAACTATATTTTCTTTTGGTTCATTTCCAAGCTTAAATCAAGATTCCTCTTTTAATATTTTTTTCAGCCTTTCATGGTTGGGAGACTGCATAGAAAGACAGTCATCACATGTGCATATTAATATGACTACTAGCATTGACAGTGGAATATTGTCTCCAAGATGTTCTTATAGCATCTACCTTAATATTCAGAACAAACTGAAGACTTCTTAAACATCCAGATATAATCAATTACTTGTAGTAGTAATAATAATAATAATAATGATATGATTGAAGTGTTCCTAATTGAACAGTCTCTGTTAGAGAATCAATGCAGTTTCTATATTTATTCTATTTACACTATAAAATGTATATTATGCTAAAGAAGCCATCCTGAAAATTCTCTGACATGTAAAACACAAATACTTACACAATAAAGTTTGGTGGGACTAAATTTTGACTTGCAGCCTAAATAACATTAAATAAGATAAAATCACCCTATCCTGTAAGTAGTGGTCATCTTTCCTCTGTTACGGGCTGCCAGGAAAGGGCAATTTAATCTGGTCCTTACTTTTAGGGCTTCTCTTTATCTGCTTGGTCCCATGTTGTAAATTCTTCACTCAATAATAATAATGTTAAAGTATTTTGGTAATCCTGCTTTTTCATCATTGGAAAGAGGACTTAAGACAGATCAAGTAATCATTTAAAACAACTTACTCTATTGTCAATTGAAAAAAAAATCACGCTGATTAGGATGCTATGCTGTCTTTAAACAAAATAAATATTGAAGTGCATATTAAAGTGGCTTTCACTTGATGTGTTTATAGTAATAATAGTAAAGCCATCAGATATATTGTACCTTGGTTGGAACTAAAAGTAGGAAGAGAAGGTCCTACTACTAATTAAAATTTATCTGCTGAAAGCAACAGACACCAGAAAGAAAACTTTGATAAAGATCTTAATCACGATTATATAACAAAGGATGCTGCTTAGATAAATGTTGGATTATTTAAGGGCCCTCTATATGAACATTAATATTTTCCAGCCAGGGTAGAAGTCAGGGATTTGAAACCCACATATATGAAAGGTTATCCAGTTGTGGAAGTCCACTTAGATACACTAGCATTCCAACCCAATTATACAAGTTAAGTGTATGTTTCTTTTCTGAATTTTTTCAGATATTTGAATTCTCCCTTGTTATTCCTCTTTTCTATGCTGATGGTAAAATTTAGGTTACATACAGAATATTACTTTAAATGTGAATCTTTATAAAGAGGGGATTTAAGTGTCTATTTTACAAAGTTCTTCTGAGGATTTCAGATTCTCCAGAAGTAGTTGTATAAAAATGAAACCTTGGAGAATATGACGTAGCATATCATTTTGTCTTTCAATAAACTCAAGTAGTCCACAGTTAATGAATGGTGAACTAAGGTTAAATGAGAACATCAACAAACTTTTAGAAATATCATTTGTTTTCACTGGCTGAATTTTGAAGGGAGGGTTCTTGTATGGAAAAGCAGCACCAGTGTTTTACATCTCCACTTTTGTGAATAGGTGACATCATGGTTATCACTTAGATAGCACCCAGTATAAAGTAACATGAACCCCTTTACTGTATTTGAATCACAGCACTGCGGCTCCTTGGACTTCATTACAGATACTATAACTATGCACTAATTAGGAAAAGCATTGGTGTCTAAAAGATGTTATTATTTATCTGAGATGTTGATTTCATCCCTACATATAATTTAATTAAATTGTCCTTTTCTCTTTAAATACTCGCCAAATGTTGAGTTATTGCCTACTATCAATTGTGACTCATTCTCATATGTACTATCCCACACCTGCACGCTTGCAATGCGTTCTACGTTGGATTGCCTTGGAAGATGCTCCAAAATACAGTTGCTCATCCACTAACTGGAAATACAATTTTAGCAGTGTAATATCAAAGCTCCAGTTGCTTCAGTGGCTACCAATGTGCTTCCAGGCCCTCTTCCTAGTACTGGTTATCTCCTGTAAAGCCTTATATGGCTCTGGTCCTGGATCCCTGCAAGCAGGTCTCTTATGGTCTTCCTAAGTGCCTGCACTCACTGTTCTGACCTTGCCTTCTGAGAACTGTAGCATCCTTTGGGCCTTTTGGAAGGCACCTCATTTTGTTCAATAATCTGTTCCAGAAGATCAAGAGGTTTCCTAGAGAGGTGAAAAAAATGCAAGGTTTTCCTTTTTTCCCAGTGGGCAGGAAGCCTGAGGAAAGCCTGGGTTCCCTCACCATCTCTGGTCCTTTCTCTTTCCCTTCCTTTCCGCTACAACACTATGGTGATACACAGCAGCCTAATTTCATGTATAGTTTTGCTGGCCTTGTTTTACAGACGCAACAAGAAGTATCCTATGGGCCAGCGGTTGTTCAAAGCAAATTTGGGAGAAAGTTTTTAAGGATAAACTTATTAACAATGCCCCTTTCCCCGTTAAACCATACAGCTTCACTCTTGTTAGCTCTCTTTTTTGCAATATGTACAAGTTATTTAGATGCTTTGTAGAAAATCTTTTTAGGTACATGTAAGAAATTCAAAGCAATTTGATGATAAGTACATACATTTATGCAAGGGAAATACATACATTTAAACAGCAGAGACATGAATAATGTAGCACTTGTATAGACAGGGTTTCTTTTGGAATAATCTGTTCAAGATTGCAGCCAGCAATGCAGCCAGATATTTCAAAACAATGAGGAAACCATTTTATTTTGTCCTAAGGAAAAAGAGATAAAGAACATATGACCAAGCTTTTAATTTTACCCTTTTAATGTGCAGGAGTATTGTTACATCTTTAGGAAGAGGATTAATAAGTCCTAATAAAATGGATCCAAACTATATATGACTAGATTTAGGAAAGCAACCTGTTCTTGCAATCTTGTAACCTGGTTTCACAACTGTGCTTCAGTAATTAAAGCAACCCTGCCTTCCATTTTCCCATTGTATCTCTCTGCTGTGGTGTAGAGTTAGGAGAAGAGATAGTCTGAAATGAATGAATGGACAGCAGAGATGGTCATTAATCATAAAAAAAGGACAACAGTGTTAGAAAAGTCGCAAACATGGTGTCAGCCAAACCTGTATGCACAAGCTTCTACAGATATGATACAAAATGCCACCAGAAATTGCCACTTCTCAGTTGCTTCTCTATATCTTTTGTTTTTTTGTAGATTTCTCAAGGCATGAGTTCCTGCTTTTATAACATAATGAAGATTGTGGTAAATTAACTAAATAAATAAATAAATAGACAAAGCATTATAATTGTGAGATATTTAATAGCAGTTGAAATAGGGCAGAGCTGTCACTGCGTAGCGACAAGGGGGTGGAGTTTATGTGTTCCATAGCTTCCATTTTGCTGACAGAAATTCTGCAAACCTAACTGTTAGTACAGTCAGGAATTGCTCTCTGGAAAGAGGCATTTAAAAGATCAGCAAGGATAAGCCAGCTGACTGTATCCATAGATTCATTCTGGCTCCCTATATCAGCCTGAAGCTAGCACAGTTGATTTTCCTCCATTTCTCCCCTCAATAGGAGATAGGGACCAATAAAGGACAAGCCAACTTCTGACAGAATGCAAGATGACCCTGAAACTACCATTTCAGCCTGCAGTTGTTAAACAGGTGGAAGACACTTGGTTCCCCCCCCACCACTTATCCACCATGAAGCTTTACAATGGAATTTACAACACACTTGCCTTTTCAGCAGATAGAGTGTCAGTACAGTGGTGTAAATGTGTACCTTAGAATAAGTCTTAAAAGCCCTTGAATTGTTAAACTTTTCTAAAATGTGCATCTGTGGATAGCATCACTAAAAGCAAGTCTGAGGGATAAAAATGAGTGATGACCCTTTTCGCTATAAACCATGGAGTTCATCCTCCAGTGTTGTTTATAAATATGAGGTGGGTGATTGGCTTAGAAACCTCTGGGCATTTCAAGGCCTCAATTTAGATAACAGGAACACTTTTTAACATAGACATCAATCACTGAGCCAAGAGGCTGTGTGATTAATCAAACACTGTTTGGGTTGAGGCCAATATTCTTGTTGTCTTTTGCACTTGAGAGTTGAACGAAGAGGGCTGGAAGAGATTACATAGAATGGACTGGGACGACACATTAGACCAGATCTCCAAACAGAAAATGAGAAAAGGGTGAACTCTCTTTAACCACATCCTCCTTACATGTTGTATGCTTGCAGAAAAAAGAAAATCAAAATCTTAGAAACAATTTCAAATGTTCTGTTGATACAATCGAAAAGGATATGGCCCTAGATTTTCAGGCTATTCCACCCAGCTTCACTCCACCCCATTCTACTTCTTTATTTTCATTATTTATAGCCCTGCTAGCCTGTAAATATTTATAGTTGTATGTGTAGTCATATGCAAAGGTGTGCACTGGAACAAAGTGGCAGTTATTTGGTAAAGAAGTCTGGGGCACATTTTCGGAGATTAGTTCATGAGTTACTTGTCTGGAAACAATCAGGAGAGAGGAAAGTTGGAGGTCTCTATGAAGTCCCATTTCAATTCTAGTCCCATTAAAAAGTTTTAATATGGGATATAGACAAATTCATGAAGGATTTGGGTATTGTATTGTATTGCATTG
>JANHFL010002130.1:24263-38907 GCA_032468155.1 Oxyrhabdium leporinum
TTATAAGCTGTAAACCGCCCCGAGTCTTCGGAATGGGGCGGTATATAAATGTAAAAATAAATAAATAAATAAAATGTAGGGCTATCATGATGTGTGTAATTTTTTTTGTTCACGGTGTATCTTTTTTGGTAGCATGCTGACAGTTTCACCTAACAAATGCTACAAAAGATAAAGAATACAGGATTTTAGCTGTTGCTATTAATCCTAGATCCCTTCTACTAGTAACTACTACTTCCTCCCACAAATGTAGAAAAATGCAAACGACTTCACAGAAGCCACTCTGAGTTGTGAGAGAACAAAGCATAATCTATGCAGAACTCCTGGTTTCCCCTTCCTTTTGGAAGACAATTCACTAGAGATTTTTGACATTTTTGAAGACCCAAGTAGTATTAGTACTCAGACCATGCAAAAGATCTTCAGCTCCCAGGAACTCCCATTTATACCTCCACTCCCTCTTTTAATGTGCAGTTTCTTCCCACGAAGGCCTTCCTTAGAAGGTGCTCGGCTGTGCAAGGGTATTTGCCTCTGCCTGACCTTGAATTAGGAGAGAAGTAAGTGGTGCAGATCTTCCCACAGTGCCACCAATCCCCTATATCAGGTTTGAACCATACCAATTTTTTTCTGGGCTAAGACAAGGGCTGTACTGCACCCTGACAAGAGCAGAGATTAACATATGTTTGAATGCAATTACAAGTGATCTTTCTTAGGTCCAGAACAGTGTTTTTCAATTCTGGCAACTTTACAATGTGATGACTTCAAATGGATGGCTGGGGAATTCTGGGAGTTGAATTCCACACATTGAATTCTGCCACGTTTGAGAAACACTGGTCTAGAGACTACGTTTTTCCATTGAGTGGCATGGCAGGAGTACACTACAAATTAGATGTGGCTAAAAGCAAGATGCGGGCTTGAACCAGATCAAAAGACTGACGCCATTCCAGAAAGTCTATAGGGAGATGCCTGCAGAACTTTCTGAAGAGCCTTCAGAAGCTACATTTAGTACCAGAATGTATTACATTACATTACATTGCTTTCTGAAGCTTTAAATTTCAGGGAACAAAGGAAACAATAGCCCAGACAGAAATTTTAGGTCTTCTGGCAAATTGCCCAGCTAGCCACAAAACATTTCTCGTTATTCAGAAGGAGGGAACAACATATGTAAAGACTTTTCTCTATAAGAGCTACCATGAACAAATAAGATTGAGACAGCTTTGCTCCCACTTAGAGCCAGTCCATTTGGGATTGGACCAGGATAAGACCTTCAGTTTTCCCTAGTCATAGAAGCTCACTGAATAACTTGGGGACAGTCATTATTTCGTGGAAACATTGGTGAAGGAGTGTTTCCATGATCCCATAGAAGATAGACAAGATAGCAATCATGCTACTGAAATAAATAAACAAATTCCTTGAACGTATCTGGACAGGTACCAGGTTCCTTCTCACTGGTTCTCTGAGGAGAATGAACGTGCATCATCTCATAAACACCAACACTGTGATAATCTTGGTGCCAATGGAGGGTGTTTTCAGTGGTAGTATCTCAATTCTGGAACTATTTTCAAAGCAAAATTTGATTAGTCACATCTGTCATGGTTTTAGGCAGACAGCCAGGACATCTTATGGTCTAGTGGTTAAGGCACCAGGCTAAAAAGCAGGAGATCATGAGTTCAAGTCCTTCCTTAAGCCATGAACTCCAGCTGAGTGACCTGGGGCCAGTCACTCTCTTTCAGCCCAACTCATCTCACAGGGTTGTTGTTGTGGAAAAGAGGAGAAAGGTGTGTTGGATATGTTCTCCACTTTATTTGTAAAAATAATAAAAGCGAGATACAAACAAACAAACAAACTCTAGTACCCATCCCAAGTATGTCTTTATTTATGTGTTATTTATTTATATCCCACCTTCATTATTTTATAAATAACTCAAGGTGGCAAACATGTCTAATACTCCTTCCTCCTCCTATTTTCCCCACAACAAGAAATCTGTGTAGTAGGTTGGACTGAAGGAGAAAAAGAGAGAAACTGGCTTAAAGTTAGCCAGCGTTTTTTCATGCCTAAGGTGGGACCAGAACTCACAGTCTCCTGGTTTCTAGCCCAGCACCTTAAACACTATTGCCACTATATTTACAAATTATTTCAGCCCTAAGAAGGGCCATGTGGTGGTTTACAACCATAAATATATATCACAATACATAAAGATTATATACAATTAACAAAACCTTAAAAATTAAGGATCTGTTTAAAAGAGGAAAATAAGAATTAACGAACCATTAAAAAAACATTAAAAATTGGCAAGCTTAAAATGTCTTGGCTGCCTGCCTAAAACCATCACAGATGTGACCAGTCAAATTTTGCTTTGAAGACAGTTTCGGAATTGAAATGTTGCCACTGAAAAAAACCTCCTTTGGCATCAAAATCCAGTCTTGATCAGAAAAGAAAATCATAACTAGACATGGCTGGTCAATATATAATTGTGATGATGAAGTAGCCAAAAATAATTGGAACTAATTTTATTATTTTATTTGCAATTCTGAATCACTGCTATTCAGTCTAAAGGTTCAGTGAGGATGCTTCCTCAACAGCTGAAAGTTTTACCTGGTTCCTCTAAGACTACTTAAAATTTGGGAGAGGAAGCATTAATGATCTAAAATACAGCATATGTTTCCAGGTATTGGGCATTATAGAACACTTTATCCAATGTTACACATTCAGAGCAACTGAGAGTTTGATGTTTAAGAACAAGTGTGATTATAATGCAACTCTATTGTTATTAACTGGAACCTATGTTTCTGGAAATCATTGTTCACATGCTGAGTGTCTATTAATGTAAAACATTAATACCATTATGATACATGCAAAACTCCCCTTGTTTAATTGGAAAAGTGATATTTTAGCTACATCAGAAACACTGCTGCAGGTCTACAAAGATTAAAGAAAAAACCCACACAGATGTTAATCTTACTTCTAAACAGGTTAATCCAGAAACAGAGAATTGGCAAAAGAGCAAGAACGGGTGTTTTTAGTGCTGGGATCTAATTCACAAGGTTCATTTGCAGGCTAGGAAGGAATCCATCAACTTCTTTTTTAAATCATTTCAGCTATTTATTCATTATGCCCCAATCAGACCATAAATAGCCTTGAAATGGTTCTGGTAACAACTCATTTGAAATTATTGCTTTGTGTTGCATGTGAAGACTGTTGGAGGTTGAAGCATTCTGCCTGTGCTTGTGAACTTTCCTGAGATAACACAAGGACGGATCAATGAAGCAGACTTCATCATTACAACAGAAAGGAGATTTATTTACGGGAAATACATTACAAGGATATGCAAAGTCTAGCACCTAGTTAGCAACATCTTACCAGGTGTAGAGTTAAACAGCACGTGTGTCTGTGGGAAAAAGCAGAAGGAAGTGATCTTAGATTAGCAATCTGATAGACAACGAGCAGGCTGAGGGATAAGGTCAGAGTAAATTGTTAACTCTTTTATCTATACTCTACTGCTGGTGACTTGGTCACGGAGTGCTGAAAAGTCGATGACATTGGATTCATGCCTCCAACCCAGGCAATTCTGAAAACATTCTGGAAACTGTAATCAATCTGAAGTACTGTAGGGCAACTAGACTGTTAAATGCGAAGCAGAATCATACCATGCTTTGCATTGGCTCTAGTTATAAATCTGTCTCTAGATCTGATTCAAAAGGCTTGTTTAAACATTTTTATTTTGAAGGTTTTTTAAGAGAACTTCTTCCATATTATTGGCTGAGACCCAGAGATGATTATTCGAGGCCTTCCCCATTTATCTAAATAATGTAAGGAGGTGACTGGTTTCAAGAAGATGTCCTTCTTGAGTGTGGCACTTTCTTTGCACAATGTCCTCTGTAAGAAAAACTCTCTTACATTGTCATGTTCTCAACGCCAGATTATTTTTTTTACAATGCTTCTAGAGAATTTTAAGTGGTTAGGAGTTTTCAGATTTTTAATCTGCTGCTTATTTTATTTTCGTTTAATATAGTTCTATCCTTTTTATCCTTTTTTAATCTAAACAAAGATCATTGTTCGTTACATTGTGTTACCTGTTCTCAATTGAACTGCATAAAATTCAAATAACTTTTATTGCTGTGTAATTGAAAAATGTAGAAATATATCAAGAATAATTTTTATATTACTCTATTCTTGATGCTTTTTTTTAAAAAAAAAGACATTTATTATTTATTTTCCTTCTTTTAGCAACTTTACTGACCATCGCATTTTATTCCACTTGATATAAATTACTTTAGCTTTAATATCTTCAGTCAATAGTCAACAAATATTATTTACTGGGCGATTTAATCAGGTATGAAAATTTGGCTGTCTGCAGTGGAAGAACATTATTCCCAAATAATCTTAATGCAATCATACATACAAGAACAAGAGGTTGACTTTGGGAGGAAGCGTTTAGTTAATGCACACAAGATGGCTTGGGGAGGGGAGGGGTTAAACTGAGTCATATGAATGAGTGGTGTACAAAACCAAAATTATGCATGTTCCAATTTCTGGATTCATCTTATAAATGTCCTGATTGACATCAGTAGACTAATTGCTGCTGCTGGTGGTGGTTAGAAGAGTTATCCTATTTCCTAAACCTGAACTTATAATGTATTATGCTTACCTGCTGAACTCTTTATCTTCAATATTTTGTGGTGTAGTTTGCAATTAAAAATATATAATGCTTATTTAAAGAAAAAAAGCAAATGCAAGGAAAATGCTAGTGGATCAGGTTATAAGACCATTTATCCCAGCATTCTTTATCAAGAATTGGTTAACTAAATGCACTTGAGAAGTTCACAAACCTGAACTGGAGCATGATAGCTTCTTCCCATTGTCTCTTCCCAGCAGCTAGTATTTAAAGCATACTGCTTATTCAGGAGATGGTAATCAGTTATCAAAAGTACCACTTTGTTTGCCTTTTTTTGTACCTTTTCTGACATTTTAATGTGCTTTCAAGATGCAGTGACCAGAATTGTACAAAATATTCCAAATATAGTCTTACCAAAGATTTATAGAACGATAAAGATATTATTTTATTGTTGTACACACAAAAGCACACATATAAATTGGGTGAAACCTGGCTTAAAAGCAGTAACTGTGAGAGGGATCTTGGAGTCACAGTGGACAATCAATTAAACATGAGCCAACAGGGTGCAGTGGCAGCGAAAAAAGCCAATGCAATCCTAAATTGCATTAACAGAGGGATTCGGTCAAGATCATGTGGGGTACTAATACCATTCTAAAAAGCCTTAGTAAGACCACACCTAGAACATTGCATCCAGTTTTGGTCACCACACTACAGAAAATATGCTGAGACTCTAGAAAGAGTACAGAGAAGTGTAAGAAAGATGATTACGGGACTGGAGGCTAAAACACATGAAGAATGGTTACAGGAACTAGGCATGGCTAGTCTAGTGAAGAGAAGTACCAAGGGAGACAGGACAGCAGTGTTCCAATATTTGAGGAGCTGTCACAGAGAGGAGGGAATCAACCTATTTTCCAAAGCACCTGAAGGCCAAACAAGGAATAATGGATGGAAACTGTTCAAGGAGAGATTCAACCTAGAAATAAGAAGAAATTTTCTGACAGTGAGAACAATCAACCAATGGAACAGCTTGCCTTCAGAAGTTTTGAGACTTCATCACTGGAAGCTTTCAAGAAGATACTGGACTGTCATCTGTCAGAAATGGTATAGGGTCTCCTGCTTGAGCAGGAAATTGGACTAGATGACCTACAAGGTTCCTTCCAGCTCTCCTTCCTAAAAATCCCAAGTATGGAATTTGCCTTTTTATAGCATCTGGCATGACATTTTTATCAAGCTCTTCATCATGATTCCCAGATCTCTTTCATACTCCAAGGAATGTGTATACAAAAATTTGCATATTGAAACAAATATGCATAAAAATGCATGCAGATTTAGGTGAATTCTTTACAGGCAGTTTTGTAAATGGTTGTAGAAAAAGAAAAAAGAAGATAACTGAATGCACAAGTAAAGGGACTGCTGCCAAAGATTAAGGGTTGCGGATCTGATAACAGACTTTTCTGCAGTTTATAGAAAAGCTTTCTATAAAGTGATAAAGTCCTGCATGCTGAAAATTTTAGGATTCAAGCTGAATATATAATAATCCCTAGCTTTGTATGTTTTTCTTTCCTTTTGTAATGGCATGAGAGATATTCATATTTCAATGAGAAAAGTGGTGGTGTTGGTGTGTTGTTGGTGTGATAATCCCTACAAGTAGTATATGTCAAAAATGTCAAGATGGCCCCCATACCTGTGTAATCAAATCCTGTCCCTTTATTTGCATGTGTTGTGCATATACTGTATATGGGCAGAAGTTTGTTCATCTGGGTGAGGGCCATCTTGATGTTTTTGAGTCTCCCCACAGATGCCCCTGCATTTGACCTTGTCATCTATTGCTCTTACATTGAAGAGCTGAGCTGAACAAAATCCAAACCAACAGATTAGCCTGTATTATAGACAACAATAATAGAAGTAGCAATAGCACTTAGACTTATATACCACTTCACAGTGTTTTACAGGCATCTCTAAGCAGTTTACAGACTCAGCATATTGCCCCCAACAATATGTGTCCTCATTTTACTGGCCTCAGAAGGATGGAAGGTTGAGTCAACCTTGAGCTAGTGAAAATTGAACTGCTGGCAATCAGCAGAATTAGGCTGCAATACTGCATTCTAACCATTGTGCCACCCAGGCTCTTCACTTGTAATTCACTAGAAATGAAATAGATAGCGAAACATTAATGTGGAGATGCATTTGTGTGTGTGTGTGTGTGTGTGTGTGTGTGTGAGAGAGAGAGAGAGAGAGAGAGAGAACAAACAAAAAAAATAAACAAACAAATGAACCTTATGGTCAGTGTTGGCTTCTGGTGACATCCTAGATTAGTCCCTGTAGTTTTCTTGTCAAGATTTTTGAAAAATGGTTTGGCATTGCCTGCTTCCTAGGGTAACCAGTCCAAGATCACCCAACTGGCTTTGTGCTGAAAGTGGGACTAGAACTCATAATCTTCTACTTTTTAGCCTCATGCCTTAAATACTCTACCAAACTGGCTCTGTACATTAATGTTTACAATTACATTAAAATGATATCTGCATGTTTCATATTTAAGCAATAGCTGGTTTCCATTTTTGAAAGACCTCTGAGCTAAGTGCACCCATCAACTAGCCTGCTTTCATCCATTAATAGGTCCTGGTGGACTATAACATCAATAGTATTTTTATTATTAACCTCAACAGTATATAATACTATTGATAATACAATACAATACAATACAATTATAATATAATTTAATGTAATTTAATGTAACATAATATGATATATAGAATTTATATTGATAACATCAATAGAATTTATTTCTCACAACCGTCTAAAGTAGGTTATTGTAATTCTAAAAGGCATCTAGGAAAGGAAAGGAAGCCAAGAACAATAATTACATATCAATTCAGCAAAGCCCCAAGCCTGACAGCTGGCTAGAGGTGCTGGGGGTCTGATCTTGGGACACACTCTCAATTGAATCCGCATCCGAAAGTTGTAGAAGTAAACAAAGCTGTTGCCTTTGCAAGAAAATTAACAGTGCGTTTTAATAAAGTTGTGGGGTGTGTGTGTGTTTAAAGCTTTTGGAACAGGGAAGTAGAGAGGATTTTCATCTCAGCCTTTCCTGATAGACAGAGGCAGAGTGGGGTGGGAGGCTGGTGGGAAATCTTCCAGAGGCAGAGAGAGCGGTTGCAGTGAATCAAGAATTGTAATGGAAGGCCTCTTAAAGTACTTCAGGGTAGGAAGACAAGGAAGCTTCTCTGTTTTGTGTGAACTGATCAAATGCAGATGTTGCCAAAGAGGTGACCTTCTTGACCGCAACTTAACTCAGGATTGAATGGCAGACAGTCACTCAGTGGAAGAGTAAGACTATGTTTTGGTGTGAGGGTGTAAATGCATATCCGCAATATACAGGACTCAAGTGCCCAACTACTTTATGGATCAATGTGTTTTTTCTCTGTCACCTTTTTCAAACTGTTTAACCATTATTTTCGGCTTTTTATGTGTGCCATGGATTGGGGCATTGAGAAATATTAAAATGGGACTCACTTTTCTCTCTTCCTGGAATATCCGATTTCATATAAAACTCATCAGTTGAGCTGAGTATTTGGCTTGATCAATGGCAGGAAACCAGAGGATCAAATGTTAATAAATCAGAAACAGATACCTCCACTTGAGCAAGGAGATATCACTAACTTGAAAAACAGGGCAAATTATTCAACAGCTTCTCTTTCTATACGTATAATGCATGAGAAAACTGAAAGCTTTTCTTAAGACACTCTGAAAGTTGAAACAAAGGATCCGAAGAAAAGAACATGAAAAAAAGTGGGAGGAGTTATCAGCCGAAAAGTTACAAGTTCAGCAACAAAAGAACTTACCCGCATTAGCAATATACAAACATAAAGGAATGAGAAAAGCTTTCGGCAATGGAGTAGAAGGTACCCAATTTAGTTGAAAATTAAGTGG
Organism: Oxyrhabdium leporinum; assembly: GCA_032468155.1. Taxonomy (NCBI): domain Eukaryota; kingdom Metazoa; phylum Chordata; class Lepidosauria; order Squamata; family Cyclocoridae; genus Oxyrhabdium; species Oxyrhabdium leporinum. Next base: position 32,803 of record JANHFL010002130.1, read on the forward strand.
GGTTGAGTCAGGGGATCTTTATCTGAGCAGTAGTAGGATGACATTTTTAAAGATCCCATTACGTTACTAGTTAAGCATGAGCAATCTTGTTCATCTTGGATATACATATACATGGAACAGAGGGCTTCTGTGTGCTATACATTTACTGGGGAAGGGATAGTCGATGCTCTTGGGTACTAACAGAACAGATTCTATTGTATCGCAGGGTGAAGCTTCCTGCTGTAGGAAAGACTCAAAGGAAATGGTGACCGAAGAATGCAGCAAGTATTTCTAAACTACCAGCCTTAGCAAAAAGGGATCTGTCTGGGTTCTGCTCCAAGCATTAAATCATCTTGGACACAAAGGAGGGATCGTTACACAATCCCTCTGCTTGGTCAGGCTCCTGGAAATCAGATTGTTCTTCCCATAGTATCAACCATAGTCCTGAACACTTCTGGGATTGAATGAGGGAGTGGAAGAACCTGATTGGTGCTTTTGGAAGCAGTTTCTGTATTTAATTGGATGAAAGTCATTTTTTCCCCTTTACTATAGAAAGGCGTTATTTATGTATAGGTAGTCCTCGACTTACAACAGTTCATTTAGTGACTGTTTGAAGTTACAATGGCAGAGAAAAAAGTGACTTATGACCATTTTTTCACACTTATGACCGTTGCAGCATCTCCATGGTCCCATGATTTACATTCAGACACTTGGCAACTGGATTCATATTTATGACAGTTGCAGTGTCCGGGATCATGTGATCCTCTTTTGGGATCTTCTGAAAAGCAAAGTCAATGGGGAAACCAGATTCACTTAACAACTGTGTTACTAATTTAATAACTGCAGTGATTCACTTAACAAATGTGGCAAGAAAAGTCATAAAATGGGGCAAAACTCACTCAACAAATTTCTCATTTAGCAACATAAAGCAACATTGGGCTCAATTGTGGTCATAAGTTGAGGACTACCTGTAACGCCTTCTTTGACTTTCTTAATCATTCAGTGTGTATCAGCAATAATGTCTTGTGTTTCCTGGCCTTTTCTAAAACCTCCTTAAACCTCTGACATCTCTCTTCCATGTAGGACTGAGATGTGTTGGATGATCCTAAGCATTATTTTTCTAGCATGTGAAATTAAGAATATTGTACAATGGTTTGCATACTCTATTAATTCTCCTTTGTTTTTGGTGTTTGAAAGTAGACTTAAATATTTCAATCTGTTGGTCATTGTCTCAAATTTACTGGCGTGGTTTGGTTAGAACCTTGATTGATTCTTCTTCTATTGTTTGTCTTTATTTCAATGGGTATTCTAGTAGATCCTGTAGCCTTCCAACTTGGTAATGATCTAACTTGAACTTCTAATACTACTAGTAAGCAAGAAATATCTTCTAAAATATTTTGGACATTGACTGTATAGTATTTCAGTATATGCCTTCCATCTTTATTTGCTGCTCTTTTTAATTGGTTACTATCCATACATTGGTGTCCATACCAATTTGAGACTGGAACCTTGTTCTGAATTCAGAAATCTTTTGAAAGACTTTATTTTTCCATGCCTGTTTTCATATTTGACTTTTTTATCTTTTACAAAACACCATAGGGACAACAGTGTCATACACTAAAAATGCTGTCATTATGTTATGTAATATAGATAATCCTCAGGTTACAACCACTCATTCAGCAACCATTCAAAATTATGACAGCACTAAACAAGGGGAACTTGCAACCAGTCCTAAGAGTTCTGGCTGTCATAGCATCCCTGTAGTGACTTGATTGAGATTTAAGTGCTCAGTTTTGTTATGTGACTTTTATTGACAGAGCTGTGGTTCTGTTTGTAATTCTGAAATATTGGCCAGACTTGCCAAATAATATTACTAGATGTTAAAGGCATCAAAGTATAAAATAATACAACATGAAAGCTTTACTAACTTGCCTTTAGCAATGTCTCTATAAAACTGAATGTTAATATACAGAGATCATCTGTATTCTTAATTTACTTATAGAAAATATATATACAGTTAGACTTTTATATAATAAATGTATCTTTTAATTACAACATATAAAACTAGAAGATTTTTAGCAGTGTACTCTGTGCCAATATGATTTTAATAATGCACTTCTCATAAAACAAACAAGATTCTCCTTAAGAGAAATATTTCATTACCTCTATTAACAAGTAGGACATCGTGGAATCCCAAGAGTTAGTTATTGATTTTCTTCTTCAAGATTTAAGGTTTGTCATAAATTCTTTTTGTTGAGAGAAACCCACAGTTCTGTAAAATTGCTATATAATTCTTCTGCACTTTCTCTCTAGATACCTAAAAGCACTATAAACATTAAGAGATAATAAAACACTCTTTATAGTTAATGCAAATGATGCATTAAACTAGATTATTTTCCTCTTAGACTATAATTTAAAGGTATTCTGAAGTCCAATTATCTTTGATTTTCCTGTAGCAAAAAATTCAGAGAAATAACTATGCTTTTTAAGTGATATTTCTCAGTAGACAAATGAATCTGAGTGGGAAAAGCATGAAAATTGAGAAGTGAGATGCAAGTGAATTATGCCTGTTTGGTAATGATTTTTTAAAAACTCCCCTAAGAAAAATATATTCGTAAAATAGGAAGCAGCAGGACATTTACCTAAAGTAATAAGAAAAAGTAATAATAATTTAAAAAACCATTGGGTCCATGTTGTTCTGGAGTGGATCTTTCCACCGTGCAGATATTTGAAGCTAAACCTAAGACCTTCAAATGAATTGTCCATAATAAATGGAATATACTTCATCCCATCTATCACTGGAATATCCAGGGCTTTGGAAGAAGACAAATTAGAAAGGAGGAAGGACCAGGCAGGTTCATGCTCCAATTATCACCACTCAGCATGCCAATTCTGCCCTGTTCAGTTTTCTATTCATTCCCTGAACAAATGTATGCTATCATTGAGATGATAATATAGAAATGATTTAATAAAAATAAAATGGAAAATAGAAATTATTGCATGTGTTGTGTTTGTAGTATGTATGTATGTATATGAATATATACAGATGGTCCTCAACTTACGACCACAATTGAGCCCAAAATGTCTATCGCTAAGCAAGACATTTGGTAAATGGGTTTTGCCCCATTTTATGACCTTTCTTGCCACATTTGTTAAGCAAATCACTTAATCAAATCAAGGTTGCAAAAGGTGATCACATGACCCTGGGACACTAGGACAGTCATTAAGCAAACTGTTGTAAGTTGAGGACTACGTGGATATACAAAAAGCTAGAGTATTTTTAAACAAACAAGGAAGTCAGTCAGTAAGACACCCATACATACATAACATACACAAACTAGCAAATAGAATTTTTTTCACCTTGTTCCTGCTTCCCCCACCCCACCCCGCCAATTTCAAATTGTAGTACTATCTTAATATTAAAGAAATGTAAGATTGTGGATTAATTCCTGTTGCATTCAAATGATCAGGCAGATTACACAAGGAGTTTCAGTCGTGGGAAGGCACACCGAACAGATGTCCGAGCTCCCTTTTTATTTAGCACCGCTTGCCCATTGCCGTCATGGATAGGGTACCAAAAACTCATCTGATCTTACTTGTACATAAATGATTGGTTAACCTATGTTTGGGTGTGCTCATCATATCTTCATGCTTAGCTCGTGTTGCATTCAGCTGACTTCCTTTAGACTCATTTCCTTAAAGCTGTCTACGTGCCGTTTCTCTCGGCTATAGATTATCTAAAGCAGATGCATGTGTTGACGTGACCCTTCCTGATGTGGTTTGCCAGCTATCAAGAAGGCCCATAATCCCCACAAATTCCAATATTCCAAATTATATTTTACATATGACAATTTTTCACATTTTGTTTAGCTTCCCTCAGTAATAACTTTCTGATTAATATGGGTAATAAAAGAAGCAAGAAAAAGAAAAACACTCTCAGGTTCATTGCTGTTTGCTGTGAGACACAATAATGGAACGTTGTCATACCTGATTAAGTAGCTAATTAGCATCAATCAACTCTGGCTGTAGAATAGCAGAGGTTAGTATAACCATGATTACTGAGGCAAAAAGAGCAAATGGGAAGGGGGAGGATGATAACGGCAGGTTAATAATATGGAACTCATCTATTTTAAAAAACATTTTGATCATAATTTATATTTGCAGACTGCGAAGTCTCCAGACTGTATTTATAAGTTTTATAAGATGAATTTCACAAACCATAAATATTTTTCTCCTTCTACTTCAAAATCTTACATGCTTTAACAGGCACAGTGAGTGTTGTGTACAAACAAAACAGGTGTTTTGATGTTGTTGCTTTTCAACAATAAGTACAACACATCATGGGCATTCACACTTCCACCTATCTCACCTTTCCTAAACTTTATTCAGTTTCATTCTTTCCTGCTATAATTATTTCATTAAATCACTGGTAATAGTAATATTCACATAATCTTTTTTATTGTAAAAGAGAAACAAACAGTAAACTAGGCTTTAACAATTAAACAAATACCTTAAAGAGTTCATTTGTTTTTCTTTTATACTTTTTCTAAACGGGAGCACTAAAACTGGTGACTGTTGGATACAGTACACAAAATGTATATGCTAGTAAAAGCTGCTCTGGTTTTCTGTCATCTAGGGACACTGATGGGTTGACAGTAGGTTTTGAGAAGTATGGACACACTCTCCAAAAACTACCAGAACTACCAAAATGAAATACTGTTTTATTATTAAACTACAGTTACTCTTAGATATGATTAAAACTATTAATCATTCTATGTTATTAATATTTTACTGTAATAAATCCTATCTATATTTTTCAAACACTGAATATTTAAATATTAACTTAAATATGTATATAAGATGGGTTTAGAGTAAAAAGTTTGAACTTTAATTTTCTCATTTATTTAAATGAGAAAATAAATTTTCATTTGTATTTTGTTACTGCCTAGCTCCCAAAACTCTAGGCAATTTACAATGAGATAGTTAAAAATATAATAAAAACATATTAATCAGAAAGCTTAAACAAAACAGCAACCTGTTTACCATGGTATCAGATCACAAAGAGCTGAATCACTGTTAAAGAGGAGAGGAGAGGGGACTGAGCCTTGAAGCATTATTTAAGGCACAAAGTGCCAGACTGATCTCTGATTGTTCACTGTTTAAAACTGAAGACTGTGGAGAATGGAGCAGGACCATTAGAAAAGAGTACATCCAATCTCATCCCTCTGAAGGTAATCTAGTAAGATACCATGGTTGATGGTAACAAAAGCTGCCAAGATATCCCAAAAACCAGGAAAGGCATACAATGTTCATCAGGTGAACTAACATAGATTATCCAGGAAAGCAACCAGTACATCTGACCCTGAGTCTTGACTGAAAAGATTCCAGATGAACCACTGTTTTAGGGTGCTGGGTAGCTGCTTTACTACTACCATCTCAACAACATTTTGTAAATTGGAAATGTGGAGCACAACAAATGGCTTTGTAAGACCACCATATCCAAGGACAACCACTTCAGAAGAGGGCATACTATAGTTTCCTTCAAGGACTCAGCAATGTCTTTTCCACAGTGAAGCATTAGCAATGTCCACGATCCAAGTAGTCACACACCTCTCCTGCTCCTAGTAAAAGCCAGAGTCGAAGCCAAAAACCACACTTTCACTTTGTAGTTTACAGACCTAAAGGAATCTGAGATAACATAGTAGGAATATGCTGTAGTCACCTCTAACTCTGGACACAACTCTGTCCATAAGGGATTAACATTTGGTGAATACCTTTGTCAGAAGAAATGCTGTGCAAATTGGTCACAGCAGCCAGACAGAAGTTTGCAATGCTACCTGCTTCCTGAAAAGGAGTTTGTAACCTTATACAGGATAACTGGACAGCAATTCACCAATAGAATAAAGGAGAAAACTAAGAATACTTTGCTTCCCTCATTGCCACAAAATACATTTGAACCAGAGGTGAAATCTAGCCGGTTTGCACCGGTTCGTATGAACCAGTAGGGAAAATTTTGATTGGTTCAGAGAACCGGCAAATATCACCTGTGGCTGGCCCCGCTCCTACCCGCCCGCTCACCGCTGACCCCGCCTCCTCATTCCGCCCCACCTGCCCGCTCGGCCCCAC
>JANHFL010002130.1:53890-74777 GCA_032468155.1 Oxyrhabdium leporinum
CCCCTCCCTCCCTCCCTCCCTCCCTTCCTTCCTTCCTTCCTTCCTTCCTTCCTTCCTTCCTTCCTTCCTTCCTCTTATTGCAATTTGTTTTTTTTTAATTAGGAAGGCTGATTTCTTAGTATGTCTGCTGATAATCAGCCTACGGCCTATATCCTGCCATAGGGAATTAAGGCATAGTGTGTGCCAAATTCATAGTCTCTGTGGAGGGATTCTGATCCTGGTATGCTGTAATGTGGCATTCCTCATCACATAGAAAATCAGAGAAAAACCATTTTATTTTAGCAACGTTTTTAACCTTAGCCTTCTCCAGAAGGAGAAAATCCTATCCATCCCCTTTGTAGAGAATACAGTGTATGGTTTCATATAACTTTAGAGCGACAACTAAGGCTCTTTTGGAGGGCAGGGCTTCAGGTTAATAAAATTCACAAATAATGTTTATGAGAGTCATATTTAAACTGGAAAAAAATACCATGCAAAAAAAAAAGTTCTTGTTAAAGACTGGAATGCACAAAATAAACAAGTTGGATATTCTTAGAAGACTTGTTAGCAGCAGGTATGGTTTTAAAAGATAACAAATACTGAATGTAAGAAAAGCAACTTTGTACCCAAACCTTTTTTTTTTTTTGTAAATATTGGGTAAAAAAATAAAAATGCTTGTCAAAGTCTCATAAAAGCTCTGTTATATTCTGTGGTGCCCGAGAGAGATCTCAGCTATTTCAATAACCTGTATAAACTCCCTTCTGCTTCTTGTGGATACTTTTTCATTGGACACACCTTTTCTTCTGTGTTTTTTCAGCTATTTTTGGGGTGCTGTTGTTTTTCTAGAAAGGAGAGATTTGTATTTTAATTTGAAAAGGAGAATACAAATAAATAGAAAGCTAAGGAACATGCTCTATACTTTTGAATGGGAAGAGGAGAAAATACAAAGTTTGGTGAAAAGTACATACTTTTCTCCCCCCCCCCCAAAAAAAGAGAGAGGGGGGGAAATCCTTTCAGATCAGTTTCTCCATGGAACAAATCTGTCTGCTAATTAACAAATGTTGTTTTGGTCACAGTCAAGATATGTGTGGCATAAAGAATTACTGATTGAACTTATCAGCAAAATAAGGCAAAGTAGAAAAAATACCATTCCTTCAAAATATGCAATCTTTTGGGATAATCTCATTTTGCAACATATGGATTCTGTTAGCTTTTCAGTTCCTGGGTCAAATGAGAACTTGAAGTTGAAATACTTCTTCACACACCTTCATTAGTAAGAAAGCACAGTTGCTGGTCCTTCCATTTCCCACCGTAGTTGTTTTATAGTTTTATACAAATGTACCCATACTCATATGGAACAGTGGATCTGCCCCAAGCCCGTTCAGAACCTGGCACAATGATTCCATGGCATCAACTGCAGTTATTAACCCTACGTGTGTTTTGCTGCCAGGAAAAGCTTTGGGTTATCCAAGGGTAGCTCCATGAGTTTTCTTTCCGTTTGCAAGTATATTCTCAGGAAGGCAGACATTTGATTTTTGAGTGATTTATTTGCTAAAGTGGGTTTTATAAATGTGATTTTTTTTACCACTGTATCAAAATTGTGATGGCTTTTATGCTTGATCAACAAGTCATCCATATATCTATGGAGATTCTCAGTCATCCAGGTCATAGTTGACCCAAAGGTGCTTTTTCAAAAAGCAACTGGACTTTCTGGTTTTTTTTCTTTGAAGATGCTTCTCATCCAAGAAAAACGTCTTCAAAGAAAAACCAGAAAAGTCCAGTTACCTCTTGAAAAAGCACCTTTGGGACAGGCCAACCATATGTTTAAACTAAATTTGGCATTTTTTTCATCCATCATGTCCTTCCCAAGGACCTAGGATAGGTAGATGTACTTGACTGATGGTGTTAAAGGTATAGTCACAGGATCTATGCTGTTCCAAGTAAAGCTTCCTTTTGCAATTGACTGACGATGATTTTGTTAGTGCTGATAGTGTAGAACTGGTGCTCCAGATGTTTGGGGATTTCCCCCAAGGCATCTTTTGCTAAACATATATTCTTCAAGTAGTGCTGCAGTTGTTGGCTTTGGTTGCTCAGTCAACAGTATTGAGTCCTGTCGCTTATTTGTCATCAGATGTCCAGCAACTCAAACACTTAGCGTGGTTCTTGCTGACCGAAGTGATGGCTGATTCTATATGGGTTTCTGTAAATTACATCTCACCATATCATTATTATTTATGGGAGGGACATTCTTATTAATTATGTCAACCTGTTCCAATAGCCTCTGAGTGACTTACAACATCTGGATATACACTTTAAACAATAACAATATGAAACAAAATGTGACAACCCAAACTAAAAATAACATTGATAACAAAATGCAATAGAGAACACACAAATAAAATTAACCTCAGATCTGGGAACAGAACAAGGTCTTAAGGGTCTTTCAGGACTTCAGGAGATTAGGCACCACATGTATCTCTGAGGAGATGTTGTAGGAGGGAGTGGCAGTAACAAAGAAGCACACTTCCTTGGTCCCACATGATGACATTGTTTAATTGAGGGGAGCTATATTGACCAATAGAGTTCTTTCTGAAAGCTGAAACACACATGTAAAAGATGAATTATTCTCTCTTGTTATTTTCTGGGCCTGCCCAGAAAATAAAAAGAGAGAATAATTCATCTTTTACATCTTGCAGTCTTATTAAAACAGGTCACACTATAATGATGGCAATTTACCAATATATCTTTCACATGTTTTTAAATGCTTGTATACTCACTGATGAGAAAACAGCAATTTTGCACATGTATTTGTACTTATTTATTTATCAAATTTGCATATTGCCTGACTTCCAATGACTCTGGTGACTCCGTGCATTCTAGTAGCTGTGTGCATACACTACCAGAGCTTGTTGAGATTTATATCTCAGAATAAAAGAATAAAAACAAGCCACTATTTTCTAAAAATGCTGGTACATTTCTACTTCTATTATAATTTATAATAGCACTCAAATTATATCCATCTACACAGATTGGTTGGGTAGAACTAAAGACTAGAGATAGCTTTTGTCTCAGTGATAAATGGGAAAGAAGGATGTCTTGGAGAATCAGTGTCAATTAAAATAGACAGGCCAACCCTAGATGTTTTCACATCTTGTGAATTCTTGAAGGCATCCCATTGGCCCTTGTGAGAAAAATAATTCAGCCATGTCCAGCACGGTGCTGTTTGGAAGTTACTGGTTTACAGCTTATTTTTCTATTGTCATAAGCCATACCAGCAGAAGCTGCAGCAGGTACATTTTGTGACTCAACATCTAAAGTATATAAGGCTGGGCAATTGTTCTGATCTAGCCAAATTCTTCATATATTCTAACATCCTGTCATCATTTAGCCATACATACCAACTCTCTTCCCTAAGGAACATCTGTCTAAATAGTAGATAGCTGCTGATTTCAGACTGAACTGTGAGAATGACATTGACCTAAGTACAAGAAGCAGACACAAGATATAATCAGAAAATATACTCAGGAAGTGAAACTGCAATTTGGGTTGGGCAAGCTGGATGTCCTCCATGATTGGCTTAAAATAAAAGCCCTGGCAAAAAATATTTTTGCATGTGTCCTGCAAAAATCAAGTCCTTCTTGCAAAAGCTGAGCCTGACATGGAAAAATAAACAATGATGACGTTTAGTTTTGCCATAACAAAATATCTGACATTGTCAATTTCTACTAAAGCCTGAGAGTTTATAGAAAGACAGTTAACACCGTTAAAATATCACTTCTGCTCCTCTTGGGATTTGTGCTCCGTAACAGGTCAGTATTTTGGGCCATTTTCTTAGAGTCAAGCATGAAATCTTTTTAAGTGAATCACTTCCCATTTCCTCTCTCACCACACAAGAGTTTCCTTCTTTCATTACCAAGAATGTCAGAATTTTGAGAATGCAGAAAACAACTGGAGCCACATGGTTCTCTAAAAATACCAGGTCTTTCTGTACTGGCAGTGACCAAAGGGTCAAATAAGTTACTCCCTTTTTCTCATTTTCTCACATGCCTATCTGTACAGGGCAGCAATCAATATCTTGAAATAACAGTACAGCATATGATTCAGTTTTGATCAAATAACAGCGAAGCATATGATCCAGTCATTTACAAGGAGAGAGAAAGTATTTTTTTGAAGAGAGGAAGATAAGACGCTCCCTTATACCAAGTCAGTTTATTGGTCCATCTAGTTGCATTGTTTACTCTGATTGACAAGCAGTTCTCCGGGGTTTCAGACAGCAATGTCTGCATTCAATTACGTCTGTTGAGATGTCTGCTGCAGTTATGGGATAAGATCATAAAATGGCTGCAACCTTGCTCCCTCTGTAGTAGAAAGCAAACTGTGAAAAGACTTCTTGTAAGAGGTCAACATAATTCCCATCCAGCAAGTGCTGAAAGCATAATAGGCTCATCTCTTTTCAGAAACATTCTCCATATGGAAACAGGCACGTGGAAGATGTACAAGGATAGTCACAACTCCATGTGATTATGCATTCAGAATGGAGGTCTCAAAGATGGATTTCTGTAGGTATTTTTTACATACATTTTTTTTTATTTTTTACATAACATTATTATTGTTCTTTAAAATAATCAAAACAAAAATACACGTGCATTTGCAGATACATGGAAGCAGGCCTCCATCTGCTGATTTTTAGCTTCTGGATGATTCTGTGATTCTGCAGAGTTCTTGTTAAGAAGATTTTCTTTGAAAATTATAAAAGAAAGACACATCCTGATTTTAATCAGAGCTCTGTAGATAGCTTATTGGGAAGACGATATGTGTCACTTCTCATTTTATACCTCAAACAGCTCTGAAAGCAAAATTTGCATTGTTTGGACTGTCACCAACCAGAAATTTTAGCCATGGGAGGGGATTGGGCAGGAGAAGCAGTGGCAAGGAGGTGAACCTCATTAGAGTAGAAATTTTCCAAGCTTACCCATTTGTTTCAGGTATTTGGGAATGTTGTTTTGATATTGCTTTAGTAATCATTGAATAGATTTGGAGGGACAATTCATTGATACAGAGAAGTAGAAACGCAAAACTTCAGATAAGAACATATCAAGATGACATACAGGGATAATAACATGTTATGTTTTTGCTTTCTTATCCTACTGGTTGGTTTATTGTGGGGAGCAGATACAGAGTTTTGGGATGAAGCTGTGTAGCTATAAAGTTCCAAGATGTGATAGCATTAGGCTAGCAAGGTGAAAGTACATGTCCTTCCTGCAAAGGATGGTAGAACTTGCTTATTGCCTCCAAAAAGGAAAGATAAAGTTAAAGTCTTACACATTCTCTTACACAGCTGGTTTATCATTGCTTCTTGTCTGAATGTTCTCCCCCTCTCATTTTATGGGTCTTGGTGGTCTCTCATCCCATACTAAGCAGATATAAACCTGCTTAGCTTTTTAAGATCAGCCAAGGTTAGCTATATGCTGCCATCTAGCTGGACAAAGGGGAGAGAGAGAGAGAGAGAGAGAGACAGAGAGAGAGAGACAGAGACAGAGAGAGAGAGAGAGAGAGAGAGAGATTGGGTTTCTGTTTAAATTTAACTAACTGCAACCTTGGATTTTGGAGGTAGAAGCTCCGAGAATGAAGTCATCTGTGCTTCTGCAATGCAGGATAGGCTACAGGGGGCTTGAAAGCCACAAAATGCAGAAATATAAACATTAGCTGATCTGGATGAATGCATATTTTTATACAAATTTTTGGTGGTCAAGGATGTGAGGCATGGCAGATAGCCCTGGAAATAGAGCCTAAACAGGGTGTGCCAAAACAGACACTCCAGCTATTCAGAGAGCTCTAGAGGACAGCACTATGACAAAAATGATCTAACTTAACTCCTTTTTCAGCTGAGAGATACAAAAGCTGCCAACAAAAATGTTAGGATTTGACAATACTTGGCACAAAGAGCTGAAACATAAATCTGTACTTGTAAGTCGTAAGGCCTTCCAGAAGATGTGACAAATCCCTTCCAAAGCATGGAAAAGTATGCCTGGCCTATACAAAAAATTACTTCTTCTGCCTGGACTTGCCAAAAGAAAGGAAGCATGAAAAAAAACGCACAGGAGATTTTCCAGTGCCAGACACACCATTTCATTTAATAAGCACACCTCATAAAACATTGGAGAAAAAATTAATGATGGTAATTTACTGTATACATAGTGACTAGTTTGAAAGCAGCAACATTAAAAGACTGCCTGAGGGACTGAAAGGTTATGGAGACTGTGATAAAAAATCCAAAGTAAAAAGACATTAATCAAATAAAATGGTAATAATATGTTGCTGTTTTACACTCAGACTGGTTTTTCATCTTTAAAGCCTTCTGGAACTGAAAGTAATGCTCAAGTTTTATGGTTACCAGGTAGAGGAATTCTTCAGTCTCTCCACATTCCACATGCTGCTTATTAGGTGCCAGGCCAAGACATTGGGTTGTTTGGGTTAGACTAGCAATGGGGTGCCTTCCGAAAAGTCAAAGTGCACTGTAGCCATGCCCAAATAGGTTATTTTGATACCCAAGCCAGAAATAATTCATTTCTCCCCAGCTGAGGCAATGAAAACACAGGAATAATAAATGAAATAAACATTTTTCAGTGCTCAGGATCTATAATACATAGGGGACCAATTATCAAGGAATTTGACCTGCCTACTATAAGGTGATTCTGCCAATGGCAAGGCCAGTCCTGTTAGAGACAATTGTTCCTAATGTTCAATTTAAGGAACATGAAAATTAGCACTATCACGTTCAGCTAATAAATTGTTTGGGCTAATAGAAATTTTCTTTTTCATTGAGTGAAATAACTAGTTGGCAACTTAGATGGTGACTTAGAAAACGAGACCTCTCTTCTAAGATGATGAACAGCATCCTAACAATGAACTGTTTTATTATGACATGGGTTTTTATGGCACTGCTGTGGGAGAATATAAGCACAGAATTCCATAATATACAATAATATATTATTACAATATAACAATAACAATAATAAATAATTAGATCAATTGACAATGCAATTTAGAAATCACAATTTCTGACAAACTAATGTTAAGAGCACCCTAAAAGACACTTCAAAGAGATGTATGAATAAGCTAAAAGTAAAGTCCTCTATTCACAGAACATAGAATATAGAATAATAGAGTTGGAAAAGACCTTTGAGGTCTTCCAGTCCAACCCCCTGCTCAAGCAGGAGACCATTTCAGATAAATGATTGTCCAATCTCTTTTTGAAAGCCTTCAGTGATGGAGCATCCACAACTTCTGAAGTCAAGTTGTTTCATTGGTTGATTGTTCTCACCATTAAGAAATAGCTCCTTACTTCTAAGTTGCTTCTCTCCTTGGTTAGTTTCCAATCATTGTTTCTCGTTTTGCCTTTTGGTGCTTTGGAAAATAGTTTGACCTCCTTCTCTTTGTAGGAGTCCCTCAATTAAGGAGAAGCTTCCTAACAGTGAGGACAATTAACCAGTGGAACAACTTGCCTCTAGAAATTATGGGCGCTCCGTTACTGCTTGTTTTGAAGAAGAGACTAGACCAGGGGCGTCGAACTCACATTGTCATGGCAGCATCATGTGACATATTGGGACTTCCCCCCCCTTTGCTAAACTGGGCATGGGTGTGGCCAGCACATCCAGACTGCGGCCCAGGCGTTTGACCAGTCACTTATCTGAAATGGTATAGGTTCTCCTGCTTGAGCACAGGGCTGAACCAGAAGACCATGAAGGTCCCTTCCAGCTCATTCTATTCTAAATATTGGAACACTGCCCTCATGTCTCCCCTTGTCCTGGCTTTATTATAGTCGTCACCTAAATAAAATGCAGTTCTCCTGGCCTTATTGCTGTGTGTAAATTCATATATTACACACAGATTTAGTTGTGTGATGAATTAATCAATCAAATTATTCTTCTTTGAAAATTTATCAAGCCTATAATGCAGTAGTCCCTGTGAGAACTACCCCAAAATGCCAGTTCTTTTCCCTTCTGCCCTACTAGGACGATCGCTGCAGAGTAATGGAGGTCAGCGAACCCCTCTAGTGTCACTATAGATGCTATGGATTACAGGCAGGAGATTGTTGCTCTGTAGCTGCTGCATTAGTGAGACAAGGCATTTCCTTCACAGTCTGATAGTCTTCCATTTAGAGTAGCAATGTCAATAGTCAATCAATCAGCGGTAAGTTATTTTCAATACTTTGGGAAACGTTGGGCATGTTAAGGCTGCCCCAGAATTTCTTTTGTGTGCATGCATAATCCACAAGAGCTCCCTCAGACCACACAGCCAAATGACAGTTTTCTATTTTCTTGATGTATGAAACACATGAAAACTGAAGAGTAAAACTGAAATAGGTTTAACCCTCCTTTGAATGAGGTGGCTACCACACCACACCCCCAATTTGGGTCACTGTACACAACCATTAATAGCTCTAAAACCATCTGTTCATATGCTAGCGAATGAATGTGCAGTGTATAATTCATCTGATTAAATTGATTAAAAAACCCAAAATAATGCTAAAACATTTTAATCTGTTGATAGTCCCATGCTTTATTTCTGAACTACCTCTCCATCATTGATCCGCATGTACAAAATAAAATGGATTGTAGCAGAGAGAAAAAATAGGCACAGTACAAGAAATTCAGATTGATTTGATTTTGTGACTCTGAGGCAAAATCTATGGGCTTCTACAATTACAGGAAAGTGCCCCAACATGGATGAGTAGATTAAGTATGTCATTTGAAACTGACCATATGTGTTATTATTTATGATTAGTCAAAATTTCACATTTTGCTTACAAATCTCTCTTCTTTGCTTTGCCTTTTTTCATGTCTCTTCTAATTTCCTGAGATTAAAAGGCAGCCTTTGCAGTTTATGGCTGTTTGTAATTAAATAATCCAACAGGCTACTTCTGGTGAACACAAAGGCTATACTGTCTGCAAAAGCCCAGAGATTTCAGATTGCAGGGGGTGTGAATCTAGCTCAAATACTTTGTAGAGCCACATATCCTCACAGGTGCATCTCTAACACAGCATTATGTTTTCTGTGTTGGTAGATATTACATATTTATACTTTATCAATCCCATGGTTTCCTCTTTGTTGCTTCTTTGTTAATATTGTATAGCCAGGTTGAGACTACTTTTCAGAGGTTTTTGTTCTCAACTGCGCCAGTCACCCCATCAAAAAGGCGTAGAATAATAAATCAAAATTTAATATCAGTGTATGGGAATAGTAACTACAGATTCAAAGTCCATTTCTAATATGGACTGGAATACTTTGAAATTATTTGTTATTTACTAGTTAAAAGTCCAAATGTTGGCCTTACTCAGAGCTTTGAAGCCACAGCATGTAACAAATATTGGTGCTGCAATGCCACATCATAAACGAAAATATATTTTCATTGGGTTTTGTGGGGAAGAAAGTATTAAGTGGGGACAATTTTGCTTTCAAATTTGAGGGACATTGCAGTCCTTTCCAGCCAACCATAGCATCTTTCTTGATGAATGGAGCGGCCTAGAAGAGAGGCTGATTTTTTGTTCACCCTGACTTTTTTAGCTTAGCTTTTATTCTTGAACAGGTAGATGCTGCTGCCTTGTGGGCTGCCTTAACTACCTGATAGACTCATCAACTATTTCATTTTGTGGAAATGGCCAGTGAGGTACCCTCTTGTCCTGTTTTTCTTCCAGCTCATTCTATCACATCCGAAAAGGGCATTTTCTCATTCTGCAAAAAAAATCTTTCAGCCAATATGTCTGAAATATTCCAAGGATATTGCTGATGATAGGAACCATTTTCACTGTCTCAAAACAAAAAAGTTATGTGTGTTAAAAAGAGGAGAAGACATATTCCCCTCTCATTCCCTGTGATCATCGATTTCTGTTAAGTTTGGCAGCATTTAGTTTTCCTCTAAATATATATTTCTTGGTAAAATATAAAAAACTATTTCAAAGGAGCATAACTTGCAAATTGGTGCACTAGCTTCTATGAAATTTAGAGCACTTCTTCCCTTTCAAAATGGTCTATTATTTTTCAGGAATTATTTTTAGATTTGTCCTAGAAGCAAAAACAAAATAGACAAACAATAGAAAAACTACAATCATTGACATGCTTATATTCCTAACTTACTTAATATTGGCACATTTTTTCTGACAGTATCTAGAGTATGAATGTGATTAGGCTGCTTCAGAGCAACCCAGGTTATTTCCAGAGCTCTGGAGCTAGCATTAGAATTGGACTGGACAATTCCTTGGCACTTCTGATAGCTACACCAGGGATATGGAGCAAGAATGAAAATGAACAAGATCAAATGCTTCTACCGTACACTCCCCAAGCTTTAGCTTTTCTGTAAAAATAACCTGAGAATCGATAGAATTCAGGAGGGAAGGGAACACAGACTATACAGTTCTGAGTGAAAAATCACTCTTTTATGGCTTAGCTTGTGGGAAGAAATATAGAACTCTGAACAGTAACTCTGCATTTTGCCCCGCAGGGGAAACAGTAAGTAAACATTTATGGATGGAAGACTATTATTTATCACTGGAAAATGGCACACGGGGAAAAGGTTACAAAAGTCCCACTCTCAATGCTGCCATTCCAAATCAAATCCTCCCTCTCCGACCATGACCCTCCAAACATAATTAGATTGCAATTCCCATCAACCCTGATTATTTGCCCTTGCTAATAGGGCTGATTGGAAGGCCACATGTAGCCTATTCTAGATGTCGGATCCTAGACAAAAGCAAGTTTTTGTCAAAGATGGGACAATAATTGTCTAGCTTTCCAGTTTGTCACTTGATACCGATGGTGACAGAGGCAAAAGTCAGACAAAACAAATCTCTCAGCCAGAACATTAGTTTTCTTTCAGGAACCAAGGTGTTTAGCAGTAGAATAGAAGAGTCTGCTATTAATGTTGCTGAAGCCAACCCTCTAGTGGCCAGAGAATTAAGCAAAGTTTACAGAATTTGATGAATGCCAACAGATCCTTGTGCATGTTTATTTGTCTAGAATTTTTAAAAATCACACATGAGTTGAAATTTGCTGCTGCCTAGATTAAGGTAATTGTGTGAGACAGTGGGTGTGTATGTGCACGCAGAGAATGAGGTTTCCAGAATATTGTGCTGTTGAGCCCCTTAGCCTCGAATGCAGCATAAACAGAGGAGCTGGCCTGACGTGCATCTTGATGACTTGAAGTGGTTTTGGAAATGAAGTTCACATATGTAATAGCTCTTCTCAGTTTTCGGCGAGAAGATTTATTCAGAAATAAATTTAGGTAAGAGTGGATGGGGAAGAGAGAAGCAGAAAGGGCATTTGGAAGCTGAATGAGTGCCAAGAGCTGAAGCTACCAGCTTCCATAGAGACAGCTGCAACATTTCAGGGTGTAAAGTCAGCAAATTTCCACAGTCCTTGCTGCCAGGGACCACAAAATGGTTTCAAACAACAGCTCACTTCATGATATTTTTGTGCGCTGTCTTCCTCCCACCCTCTCTCCCTCTTTCTCTCCCCCCCCTCATTTTTTTTTAGCGGTCCTTCCACTGCTGAGTGGGCAGCATGCATTAAGCTAGCAGATTAATGAAAATGTTTCACTGGCACAAGATTTTTTAGGTGGCCTCAGTGCAAAATTGCTTGCAGATTGGAAAACAGCATGTTTCATTTCAAAGTCATTCTCTTCCCATACATTAGCACTTGTCAATGTGGCCATTAAGCACAGTCAGTGCAGAAATTTAATTACAAAACCATTTATTTTATTGAAAGAAAAATAAACTTAAGCTACCTCAAAATGCATTAGGTGGGTTCAAAACTTGTTCAGCTGATAACACCCAAGGGTAGAGAGGCTGCAGCAGAAATAATGTGCCTTTCATGTGTGGTAGGGACTCAATATTAGAAACAGCTGCCTGTAAGTCACTCTTTATTTAAGTTCTATTATGAATTTAAGATCAACCAACTTAATAACTAAACTTTCTGGACCTGCAGTTAGAGATACAGCTGCGGCGTTCATGCTATCATTGTGTATATATGTGTGTTTTTATTTGGGATTAAACAAAATGAGTTTAGATTTTAAATGTAAAGAAAACAAATAGAGTTATCCAATCATCCTGGCTGCTCTTAGCTCATGCTTAGCTTTTGTTTGAAGAATGTGAGATCAGTTGGTGGTGTAAAAAGAAGTCACAAAAAATATGCTTGTCAATTCACAAGAAAAATGTCTCAGATGTGGGTCTCTGGTAGATTACAAAGGCCTTATAGTAAGTAGGCAACAGTGAACAAACACTGACAATATTGTCAATTTCAGTTGTAGAACATTCTGAAATTATTTGCCAAACTGCCTCAGTATTAATGAACTACCAATAATGGATCCATTGGGTTGCTCTGCTTAAAGGAGAAGAGATTGAAGAAAGGTGGTTTGAATGGATGGAAGGATGATTTAATATACAGTTCCCATACCACACAGACACATCTGAGCCACCATCCATATTTTCTCACAGGCATCTCTGAAAAAGAAATGGTGTTAGTATGTGGATTTTGGAGGCAATGGAGGTGTCTGATTGATTTTTTGATAGTTCTGCTAATCTCATTTAAAATCGTACACTATGGTGGATAAGAACCAGTCAAGGGCATGTGAAATGAGTGACTGCACTGAAAAGTTTGATTTTGAAGTACAACACAAGCATTTCAGATGGAGGCTTGGATGCTGGAAATCTGGGTTGAGTCAAGATGCCTACAAGAAATGCCATTGATTTTTAAAGCCTTTTTATTTCCAATTGTCAGAGGTTGGTGGCTACATTCCTTTATGCTTCTAGATGCATGGTCTCTATTCAAATGTTTGTACATACACCTCATTGTCACATTTCACATATCTATTAAAATATCATACTCCCTCTTTCATTTTTCCTGCTTCCACTAAGCAGAGAATCCCTGGGAAACAAGATAATGTACCAAAATAATTAACTGTGCATCAACCTTGCTTGGAGATGGAGGATTTTCCTTTGTGGAGAGGGTTGCTGCCTTTGGCTATGTTTCCATCACTTAAAGTACCTTCACAGCATTTCTCAGCTATCCTTGGACTGATACAAAGTCTGTGCTCATTACTTTTATTTTGGCACAACAATGGTTGGATGACATGCTGGCTGGGGAATTCAGAG
Organism: Oxyrhabdium leporinum; assembly: GCA_032468155.1. Classification (NCBI taxonomy): domain Eukaryota; kingdom Metazoa; phylum Chordata; class Lepidosauria; order Squamata; family Cyclocoridae; genus Oxyrhabdium; species Oxyrhabdium leporinum. Next base: position 67,018 of record JANHFL010002130.1, read on the forward strand.
AGTTGAAGTTAAAGCTGGCAAGGTTTGAGAAACACTCTTCTAGATGCTATATATTTCTAGTGTGGAAAGGACCAAGATTGTGACTTGACTGTGACTTCTATTAGTTGTGGAAAAGCAGCCAACTGCCTGCCAGCCAGCTAAACATACTGTTCATCTGGCCAAAAGGGAAAAAAAAGATGAGAACCTTGTGGTCTGTTTGCAGCAGGGATAAAAGGTTATCCACCTTATATCCCTACTGCTCTGTTGTCTCTACTCTCACTGACTTATGGGAAGTGAAGGCAAGAAAACACAATTTGGAATAATGAAGGAAAGTGCCATGCCTCTTAGCCCCTGGACCGGCCTTGGAGTTTTTTCCACAAACTATTTAAGTTTCCCTGGATAACTAAGAAACATTCCACACCAATCCAGGGGAGTGTTGAAGATATCACCCACAGGTAATTCAAATTCTGTTAAAAGTATTAGCTAAGTGAAGGTTGTTTTCATCCTCGCTCTCTGTATTTGCAAGATACCATTTTTTAGAGCACCACCCAATTCTTTTTTTTTTTAATTTAGCCATATTGTCTGACTCAGCAGCCCATTGTCAACTGAATTTGAGCAGAGCATTGCTAGAATTGCATATTATGACTTTGGGGTCAGTTTTGTCCTTTTGATACTGTTAAAAAGTAACTTCATGCACAGGGTTGAGATTCAGTCCATGCTTTGGCATCAGAGTTCCAGCTCTGCTTTTGTCCTGATCGATATGCTTCTTTAAAATTCCATCCTCTTACCCATTCCCTGGAGCAGTGTTTCTCAAACTTAGCAACTTTAAGATATGTGGACTCCAACTCCCAGAATTCCCCAGCCAGCATCCAGCATCCATAACAGCCAGCATCCATAACATGCTAGCTGAGAATTCTGGGAGTTGATGTCCACACATCTTAAAGTTCCAAGATTAAGAAACACTGCTCTGGAAGATATGTAATCCCCAGTTTTCTTCTTGAACTTAATAAGATTTTAAAAATTCTCCAGTTCCTTCCTACCATCCACCAATGTATTAATCTCTGTGACTTAAAATAAATAGTGAAAAGATTTAAACAGTCTTTGTGCTTTTATTCCAGGACATTTGGGTAACTCAGGTTATTTCAGATGTGACCTAAGTTTCCATGCCAAATATGGTTGGTAGTCTGACGCCTTCCCCCACTTTAGGGGAGAGTCAAGCAATCCATCTGTGATGATTCTTAGTAAGTAGATATTCCAACGTAGATCCCAGTGGGAACATATTGGGATGTCTTACTCACATTAGATTTAGATTTCATAGGAACATAAATTCTAGCACCCAGATAAACTTTCATCTTCTTAAAAAAACACAATAAGCAAGAAAGTATATCCCCTTTAACACACACACATTATTACCATGGTATTCAGTCTTTCTTTTATTTTCAATATGTGTATGGTGTGGCTCTTCACAGAGAAGCTTATTCTTCTATAATGCTTCCTCTTCTTTGAAGATTGATTCATGTGATCAAATGGTATTGTTTGATGACATGGGCAGTCCAAGAAGTGTTTTTGAAATGGAAATTTGTTCTATGAAGAAACTTTGTGAGCTTGTTGACATACTGAAGACACCATTAGGTTTATGTAGTAAGAGCAACTCCAATCAAATTCATGCGCAACTCCAGTCATTGTGCTTATGCATTTTTAGAAATTATTAAGAACCCATAGAAGAATAAAAGCCAGTTCAGAATATTGTTTAACTAAACCAGATAAAGGTAAAACAAAATATATTATTTTTTATTTATGCATATATTGTTGCCAATAAATGCTTGGTGTACCCTTCATCCCCACCGCCAGCTCCTGTTGTATTATATAGCAAATGGGTAAACCGCCTGTCTTTTCTATGTTGCCAGCTGCCAACTAGCTTTGCCAAACAGACTTGACATTACCAGTGTCCTCCTCTTAATTATGAAAATGCCATATTCTGATGTCTGGAGCTGGATCAGCAAATTTACCTTGGTAGTGCTGAAAGGCAAGTTGGCATTGCGGGAATTTTAGGACTCAGTCCTTGCCATAGAAACCCAGAGGCCATGTTATATATACATTGATACATTTTTAATTTGGTTTTATAGAAAAACAAAACAAATTATAGATTCTTGTTAAGTGTTAAAATGTTTGAGCTGGTTGTTGATGGCACAGCTCATATCATGCTTTTTCTTCATTTCAGGCAAGAAATGAAATCAAAATCCAGTGGAACCAAAAAAGGAAATGGGGAAATGGGGCTAAAGCTTGTAAAAATGCATATGGAGGATCAGAGCAAAGGCAAGTTAATGCATTGTTCATCAAAAGAGATTTTTGTGAGAGCAGTACACGACTGGTTGGGAGAACATCACATCTCACTTAATAAAACTGCATGCCAGCATAGACTCTTTTCCTTGTATCCAGACTCTACATTGGCAATTTCAACTGTCTAATTTCAGGGCTTTTCAATGCATTTACCAATTACGATGAAATAGATTCTTCCAGTAAAAGTTAAGTATTTTTACAGGCATATAACTTCATCAAAAGAGGTATGCATAGCATGTGACTACCCTCATATCAAGCAGGCATAAATGATCCTATCCTTACAAATTCCACTCCAGGGTCTCCCATCTAAATTTATTTGCAGGTTAAAAGGTGATTAAAGTTGGATTTTGCTTGTTTAAATCTTCTGCTGCATTTTTCAGTCTGACACATTACATATGTCATAGTACATAATTCATATTTTAGGATAAATGTATTTATAAATGTATATTTTTAAAAATATGTTTAAATATATATGTATGGATTTACGTGTTTACGTCTACAGTAAACACAAGAATGATGAAAAAGACAGAATGGATTGATGAATATATGAAAATTGCATATAGACAAGAAAAAAATTAATTTCTTGTTTTCTTTCAAAATAAAAATACCTGTAATAGTATTTTTTTTTTATGTTGGACTTTCCTTGGAGATGTGTGGTATGTTAGGTAGCATTTAAGTTTGGGCTACCAGATCAGGGGTATAAAATTCTGGACAAAAACATCAGGCAGGAGATGCAGAGACTGCTCTGGATTTTTTCAACCCTGAACTGGTATCAAACACTGCACTGCAACTGGTAACTGTAGAGCAATAAGATTTGCCTAGTTTTACAACATATTGATTTACTGTTCATACCACACATATACAGTTGTATGCACCATATTATAATACACATTCACATACAGATATATAATTATAATATTTATTTAAATTTACGGAAGTACATTTGCTTCTGCATATCATTTCTATTAATTAAAAAGTAGGATATAAAAAAACTGAATGACAAAAATGTTAGGAGAATGTTAAACTAATCTGCTAGGATTGTAAACAATGTAAAGTACTTAATCTTGTGATAAACACATGCTATGTGTCATGGTGTGTTTAAATAATCTGACAATGTATAATATGTATAAAAATAACCTAAAATATTATTTAAAATGTCTGATGGATTAAATCAAGCCATGTATAGTTTTTCCATAATCTGGCAACATCTGGATTACAAACTATATAAGACTAAAACCATCTTGGCTTTTTAGTTAAGCTCCTGATGTGAACTGGGACCAGGCTTTATCCAAGAGATCAATGGAAGGAGCAAGACACCAGCCCACAAATTGAGTGCAAAAGATTCATGAAAATGTCTTAGGGGGTTTTCAAATCTTGAAGAATTAGGGGCAGAAGTGATGCTCTCTTCTTGTTATTTGAGTAAAAATAAAAAATTGAAAGAAACATCTTTATATTATATTGGAGGTATTTACAGTGGTGATATTAACTTACTGGTTGAGAGTAAATATGCCTTTCTCTAGTTTTCTTAGCCAAAAAGCCAATTAATTTGAATTCAGTACTATGCTTAGTAAATACTAGAGTATGACAGCTGTCCATCATCTTTTGCTTCCAAGTTATTTTTTCAAGCAGAGCACTAATAGGGCCACTGCAATCTGGCAACTGTCAGTTTCATGAATACTACTGTGGGTTTCCTTGCATAACTGAGTGAACATAGGTAGACTGTTAGCTGATAAAGCATTGGAGTCTGACAGCTGCCACTCCACACTTGGAAAGGTCTTTGCGGTAGCTATCAGAGTTTGAAGCAAGAGGCCCAGAAAATTCTTGAACTGATACCTGTAGTGAATAAATAGTACCAGCATGTGTTCAAATCCTGGAGTGCAAAACAGCAAAGTCAAAGAATTTTGAATTTCATAAATGAAATGAAAGCTATTGAACCTGCAAGGCCCAACTTAGGCAGTACTAAAAAATGGGTTTTTTTTTGCAATGAATCATTTTGGAGAAGTAGGTGAAAAGGGATAGAGACAGACTATTTCAACACAAATCTGTGTGATTTTTGCACATCTGTTTTACTTTGCTTCTGTTTTCTTACCTGGGATGCCATTGTTGCTAAGGAGTTTAGCTATTTGTGCAAATATTATTATTAAAGAACTGTATTTTTCAATTAAAAATATGCAGGATCTTTTTGAACTTTCAGCAGGTACTTTGGTAGTACATCTTACTGCAAAAAAAAATGAAAGTGAGTGGTGTATTAACTTTTGTTCCTTCCCAGGTCCAAGATTTTTGAGACTTTTCAGATTTTTTCATAGCACTGGCAGCTAGCAGAGCTCTCAGACCTTCATGTCCCATTTTCAGCTTCTAAAACTGCTTTCAGTCACTGTCCTGCTTTTCCAGTTATTCTTCTGCAATATCATCCTCTTTTCTCTTGTCATAATATTCATGCTTCCCTTTCGTTCTTGTCCACTTGCCTCTGATCTTGCTTTCTCCATGGCTTACAGTATGATTTTGATAAAGGAGCTCAGGGTTGAAATGAGAAGTCCTTGGTGCTCTTTGAGCTTGATTATATTCTTGTAGATATTTTATTACTCAAACTAGGTAATTAGTATGATTTTGTATTACAGCCTTACCACCTACTTTCATTCTTGCTGGTTCTCCAGCTAATTGATCATAACAATCAGTCTATAACAAAATGTCAGTTAAAGTCAATGTTTATAATTAGAACACTGCAGAAAGGGAATAATAACAACAAGAACAACAACAACAACAACCATCTAAAAATTGACGTGTAGAAAAAAATAATTTTAATCAAATAGTAAGTAATCATAACATCTATGAATTTGAAATAGCTGGCAAATCTTCATGAACAATGTAGCTACATACAGCCAGATTCCATCTAAAAAGCTGTGCTAAATCCTGCTAAGTACCCTCCAGCCATTAATTCCTTTTGAAAGAACCAATAAATATTGTATTCCAATTTATAGCTTCAAGACTGTATTTAAATTCCTTGGCTGGAGTCAGCAAGTTCTGTTAAATTTACATTCCCTTGACCATTATGGCATCACAATTTCAACTAAGGCTTAAAAAAAAATCAATGTGTATTGTAACATGAACACAATGTATTTGGAAAATACTTCAGTAGGATATTATAAACAAAAAAGAAAGAAAGAAAGAAAAAGAAAAGATTATACTGTGACAAAATAAGCCAAACTATTTTCATAATGCATGAACTTGTGAAAAGCAAATAAAAGATTTGTCTACGCTAGTTTCATAGCTGTGTATTATTCCAAAATACATTTCTTGGTGAGTTGTAAAAGCGACTGTATTCTGCATTTAAAAGCATGTGTAGTCATTGACTTTGAAGCAGAACTTTACAATCCAGTACATCGTTTGGATTCTTATATTTATATATTATCAAGTAACCATTCTTCAGGGCAACGTAAGACAACAATTTCCTTCCAAGCACATCTTCAAAAAGCATGCTTTTGAAATCTGTTTGAACATTAGTGGTTTTCAAAATTTTGAACTCCAGTAAACACTTGCATGACTGCTTGGCAAGCAAAGAATCTCTGATCATCTGCCATAGAATCCCAGTGCACTGCAGAGACTTCTGGGATAGTACAGCCTACGCTTAGAATCCAAGATGATACAAAAGTATATAATACAAATTTCCAAAGGAACGTTTGCCACCAACACTGAAAAGCACATTTTATTGATTATGCTTAATCCATACTAGGCTTTTCCAAACCCCTACCTTATTTTCTTCTCTCTTTTTTTTAGCATATTTAAATTTTAATGTTTCCTAGAGTTTTCTAATACCTCCATCTACTGTATTATTACCCAGAAAATTAAATGTTTTATTAATATAAGCAATTATTTAAAATACAAAAATGTTGTCTATTCAGACTATTGGAAACAATGCATCAAAACTCTGTCAGATACCTAATCAAAGTTATATATATAATCCTATTCTAGTACTCAACAGATTTGAAACTCATCCAATTTGGTACAAAATACATTTTGATGGAGCATTTTGTCCCAGTACTCAATGTCTGTTTGGTACAAATTAGAACTTGTCGGTGTTGGCTGACTTGTAACTCACTACATTATTGCTTATGGGAAAAATTTGTTTGGAACCTGGAACCAATTAACAATGAGTACCAAGATGCCACTGTATCTGAAAAATATATTTAACAATATATTTAATGAGAATATTTACAAGAATAATGGTTTGGGGAACAATCCTATGGTGCCAAAGACATCCTTGAGGCCTAAAATAGTTTAAGTTTTCCCCTTCAAAGCAATAACAGGGGGAAGTCTAGGACAATTTGTCTTGGCTCACTTGTCCCAACAACTTGCCCTGCCAACTTGACATGGGACAATTCAACGCAGGATAACTGAACATGAGAAACTGTACTGTTATCCACCACTGTTTCTTCAACGTTATTTCAATATTTGTCATTCACAATTCATTTTGTCCCTCCTTTAGTACCCTTTCTTTAATGATTTTATTCCACCATTTCTTTGATATTAGTGTAACTTTTATATTTCTCAATTCACTCAGTCCCTTTTATAATAGGGGTGAACCGACTGCAGTGAGCCTACTGTGGTGAGTTACCTCACTCCAATCTGGGGGTGGGGAGTAGGGGAAATGGGACAGTCTAGCTCATATTCCCATCCAGCCTTTTTTGTAGGTTTATCAGGCTCTTTCTAAAGATGGGAAAATTGGAAAACACCAGAAAGATGCACGCAAGGAACGCAGAAGGTTTCAGTAGATCTTAACTCTCAAACTTCCATCATGCTGGTGTCATAGGTAATTTCTGGCACAATGCAGCCAATGGGAAAGGCAGTTGTGAGGTTCTTTGTCAAACTTAAGGATATATCTGGATTTGATGTTATTTTATATTTTATTGGGTTTTGTCATAGCGTTTATGATTATCATTCTTATTTTAGGCTTTCATTGCATTGACTTTTTTCAGTTATGGAAATACACACATATGCACACATACGTGATATGCAAAATGCTTTAAATTGTAACAATTTTGAACTCCAAACATGTAATTCCAACTATCAGAAATGGTTCCAATACTGTTCTAACCATACCTAAAATGCTTCTAGATTAGGAAAATTATTTAAAATTATTTCAAGTTCAAAATGTTTTGATTTGAGAACAGTTTTGCATGTCCCTCAGACACAGTCTAATGTCTGGTGCAATGTGTTAGGGTGTTGGACCAGGACCATAGACCCAGTGTGTACCATGGAAACACATTGCATCAGTGATTGGCTCAATCATTCTCTTGAAACCAACCTAATTCATAGGATTTATGGCAATAAATCACTCTGAATTCCTGGAGCAAATGTACACTATAAATAAATCAGATAGATAGATAGATAGATAGATAGATAGATAGATAGATAGATAGATAGATAGATAGATAGATAGATAG
>JANHFL010002130.1:84167-108831 GCA_032468155.1 Oxyrhabdium leporinum
GAAGCTGACATGGCTGAAGCCATCTTGGAGCTTCAGTGTTGCCACACTGGAGTGAGGGATGGGAGGGGGGATTAGAGATAGCTGGGGATGTGTAGTCAAAATAAAATATTTTCTCCTGGGAACCAAGGACCTTCTCACACCTGGCCGGAGGAAGGAGGAGTGATGTCACCAGACCAGCAGACGCTGCATTGATTGGGGCATGTGACTGATTGTTTGGGGCTGGGGAGAAAACTTTTACTTTTAATTAGGTGAAAATCCAAGGGGCCCTTCAGAGTTGGTTTTCACCAATATGTGCCAATTTGATATTTCCAATAAAGCTATTCTTTGAGGAATCTCTCTGCCTCGGAATTCTTGCTTGCAATGGATTTATTATTTGGAACCCTGACAATAACATAATCAGAATTATTTGCTACAGTCAAAGCAGTTCTAGTACCCTGGGTTTTTTGAGGGGTGGGGGATGCCTTCCAGTCAGTATTGATTCTTGGCAACTTCCTGATCTAGTCCCTGCAATTTTGTTGGGGAAGTGGTTTACCCTTGCCTGCTTCCTAGGACTGAGAGAGAGTGACTGGCCTAAGGACAGCCAGGTGGCTTCATTCCTAAGTATTCAAGCTCTCAAAGTTTGTAGCCTGATGCCTTAACCATGACACCAAACACTATCCACACAGTTAATCTCTACAATTTGAAGGTTACCACCATCATAAATGGGTCAAATGTCAAGGATTTGATAACACTCCTTTCTTCTCTCTGCTTAGAATTTTTAAAAAGTGATGGAAGGCAAATAATATTCATACTTCCTGAGCTGCACATAAGGATGGCCTGCTGCCATCTAAATGTTCTGATATAGCATAAATTATTTCTAAGACTCATCTCAAAAACAGCTTGATTCTTCTAGAGCGGCATGCCAGAACGCTAGTAAGGGCATGACTCCTATTGTTATAAGAACTGCTACTCACATGATGGCACCTTGCTCAGGACAAGAGGGTGACATCCCCGCAGGAAAGAAGCATTACGTAAGCAATTATGTCACATGGAAAGAATAGACGCTAATTCCTTTTGCTTAAATTATCCTGAAGATCACATTTGCTTCACTCTCTGCTGTTAATTCTTGGTCATGGCTCCCGGCACTTGTCATTTATGTCTCATCAGGCTTTGTTTATCTAATATGGTATTAAAGACTAAAGCTTTGTATTTTCCAGTAAAGAGTATTTAGAGTCCTTGGAAATATAGTCACTCAAATACTATGTGAAAAATGTGAATTATTAGTTATTTTTTTTCCTTGACTCTGAATACTGAAAACCTGCTTCAAAATATTCCTTAGTTATTTTCTGGACTCAATCATCCACTTCTCAGCTAAGCAGCCTTACAGAACTATCACAGGTACCACTAGAACAGGGGTTTCAAACTCAAGGCCCGCGGGCAGGATTCAGCCCGTGGAGTGCTTAGATCTGGCTCGTGGGCCCACCCTGGAAACAGCGATGGATCGACCCATGGTGCCTCTGCCAGTGAAAATGGAGCTTGAGGAGGCAGCATGCAGCCCGCATGGGCTCTGTTTTTGGCTGCAATGGCATCCTACAGCCCTCTACCAGAGAAAACAGAGCCCGGGTGGGCTGTGCGCATCCTCCCAGACCTCCATTTTTGCTGGTGGAGGGCTGCAGGAGCCCGTTGTGGCCGTAAATGAAGCCTCAATGAGTGATGTTGAGCTGGCCATGCCCCCTGGCCACACACACCCAGCCACTCCGAGGTCAAACACAACTCTGATGCAGTCCTCAATGAAATCGAGTTTGACACCCCTGCACTAGAACAAACATAAGAAATCTGTGGCCCACCAAATACAGCTCCTAACAATTCTTGACAAGGCTTTGAGTTAAATGTCTATGGAGTTTCTCAGTCATCCAGGACATGGTTGTCCCAAAAGTGCTTTTTCAACAGGCAAGTGGACTTTCTGGTTTTTGTTTGAAGACATTTCGCTTCTCATCCAAGAAGCTTCTTCTGCTCTAAATGCTTGGAGTTATGATGCAGCAACTTCTGGAGGAGGGTCAGAGAGTCCTTATCCTTATGCTAAGTTAACTTCCCAAAGTAGACACGCATCAGTCAGGTCAGATGACAATGCCCATACGTCTCTAGCCAACGATTAATGTCAGCATGGGACAAAATGATAAAACTGTTAACCCATTTAAAAGTATCAGTAAAAGTAAAAATATCTAACCCATTTAAAGGTATCAACTCAGGGAAATCTGCTTTCACTATTCTAAAGCAGAGTTCCCCAACATTTTTGGCTTTGCGAATTCGCAGGAGGTAGAGAGGGGATGGTTTTGCATAAGCAGCTGGCAAGCATGCATATGCAACTCCATTTGTGCAAGCGGCATGCACGTGCCCCTGCCACTCATGCAAATGGAGCAAGCACGCACACGGTCTTCCGCTGCTTGCACAAGTGAAGATATGTCTGCACATGCACACGCTTGCCAGCCATTTTCACGACCTGGTTGCAATCCCTTCACAGCCCAGTAGTGGGCCATGGCCCACACATTGTGGACTCCTAAAGCTGTTAAAAATTCATTATATAAATTTTAGGGCTGCAACATTTAGTCAATCCATTCATTCTTAAAAAAAAATAAAAAGTATTCCACTAATAACTGTTTAAAGTCAAAATTCAGTAAAAGCAAAAAATATGGGTGATGTTTAAAATCTTACAACCAAACTGTATCTAATGTGTGAAATCAGTGGCCAGATTTCCTATTATCCATGTTTAGGGAATGTATTTTCTAACTTGACTTGCTGCAAATAGATCTAAGCCTTATCTTAAATCAAAGAGCTGCTTTTTTTACTTTTAAAATGATTATTTCTTTGCTTGCTGGTATTACCAGTTGCATTAACTGTTAACTTATTCTCTTATATTTATAAGATTTATTAATATTATGCGATTACATACAACAATCAAAGGATCACAGAATCATAGAATCATAAAGGTGAGAAGGAGCTTTCAGTCCTTAATTTAGTGCCTTTATCCATACAGGGTACCAAATTAGGCATATTTAATAGATTAGTGTCCAGTTTCTGCTTCAACACAAACAGTGAAGAAAGCATATTACAACATTACTGAGCAGTAGATTCCACTATCCAGTGGATCTTACTATTAGATTTTTTTCCCCTAACGGTCAATCAAATGTTTCCTACCTGTAACTTAGGCCAATATTTGATTTATTTCAATGTTTTTCTTAAAATAAATTTAACATAATTTATAACGTAAAAGAATGTCAACCCGCTATTTTAAAAAGTCAGGAAAAAAGCAAAATAAAAAAATAAAAAAATTCAGGCCCACTTGCATTCATTTTTCATCATTTTCTGCCTCTGCAGCTTTCATTTCTGCAAAAAGAAAACTTAAAACTAAAAATATGGTGCTTCCAAGACTCAAAACTTTGCATACTTCATTTTATATATATATAACAGCATAATTGGTACAAAAATATTACGAAGAATAATCGACAGAGCAAAAAGGTTATTTGCTCCACTGGGAAATTCAACTCTTTATTTTTAAAACACTTATGGTTTCTTTAAAAAAGAAATTATGCTGCAGTTACCGTTTCAGTATGAAAACATCTTTCAAATTTCAAGGAAATGTCGAGATTGATTACCTGAATGTGAAAGCTACTAACTCATATACCTGACAACAGGTCATAATTTTACCAAAGCAACATTTTCCCATTTTTCTTGAATGTCATAAAGTTGAAATTCCTGCAATCTGTTTTAGCATTTCAGCCAAAATGTCCATCACAGATGTCTTTAACATTTTTGACTGTATTGTGTCAAAAGCATTTCTCATGTACCCAGTACGAGGCCTGTTAGACCTACTAGCTGTTCCTATCTGAGATTTAAGAAATTTCTACAGGGAAATCTCACAATATAGCATTTTTTTAACACTCACTTCTGGAGCTATGTATGAAAAATTCTGTCCAAGTTCAAATTAAATCTATAGGCATACACATGATTAAAAAGAACCTTAGTGTGATAATGGGAAATCGATAGGGTAAAAAAACAAGCATAAATCTGGAATTATTTTATTATCTAACATATTTAGAATTTTTTAATTTTCAGCATTAATGAAAAAATATAGCGTTTAAGAATGCCAATCGCACATAGGAATAGACTTATTTCTACAACTGTCAAGAACTTTAGGAGCTGTACATTTTAACCTTATAACTTGATTTTCAAAGCAGTTCTCTGCTTTTAAAACTTTGGATCAGCAGGCTGGAATCCTGAAACAGAATTAATTACAGATTGCATAGGATGGTTTACAATATGTTGGCTAAGTTTATTGCTAAATTTATAGACTCTTTCTTTTTCTCCTGCTCAAGATTTCTAAGTCCTCATTGATTTGGTAGGAGAGGCTATTTTCCCAGGATATTTAAATCTCTATTTTATTACAAGACTATTGGATTTTTGTTTGACCTGAAGTTCTATTTTCTTACCACAGTATTTGTAGAAAGTCAAGATAAGTAACACCTATCTCTAATATAGGTATGGTTATATTTTTATATTAGAGTATTATAAGTTACATGGCAGTATACTGAAATAGGAAATTATTCACACACACACACACACCACAATATTTTCTTACAAAAAGGAACTCTAGTATGTAAGATAAATAAGGAGAAATTCTGCACTTAATCAACCTAGGTAAAAATTTGTTGAGATTTAATTAGCATACTTAAAAAAAGTTGCTCCCAGTCAAAATTTCTTTAAAAAATCCCCACACACAACTCCAAACATCAATATTCATAACCCCAATCAGTTCTGTAAAATATAATAAATGTCCTCTGTAGTTTACCAAGATTTCTGGAGACTGACTAGTTTCAGCAATAAATATATTTTCTAGAACTTATTTGGCATAGTATCCCTCTGAAAAAAATGCTCAAAAAACCCCACGTATATATAATATGTTTTAATTTTTAAAAATTATTTTAAAAATTCAGTCGTCAATAAGAACATTTTATGAGTTGACAGTAATTATACTATCTTAAATTAAAAAGCAGAAAAAGAAATTCAATAACAGAAAAATGCCTTTAAGTATTTAAAATAAAGATTAAATTAGTGATTGTTATCCAATTCTAGGCTTCTGAGTTAAGTATGTGTTTTATTGAATAATCACATGGTCATTTACTTAAAGCCTATAATCAAAATACCGCTAAAGGAAGAAACACTTCCTTTGATTTCTAGCATGGCTCTTGACACTATAAGTATTTACAAATATTTGTTTTTAAAATAATCTTACAAATTAAAAAAACTTCTTGATTTCAAATCTAAATGTTTTAATTGATTAATGTAAAATGACAGTGGCAATGATTACATTGCTTTATTTTATGAGCATCCCTAAAGACCCACTGGAGCAAGGTTTTGACATATTTCAGACTCAAACTTTCAAATATATTCTGAATGCCTAAAGAAAGTTCCTATCCTGAACAGTTATTTTAATTTATTTTGACATACTTGTATGAAACATAATCATTGCTAAGTGTTTCTTTTTCTCTACAACATTTGGTTCCACTGTATGTTATCTTTATGTTCTGCAGCTATTAAAAAGACATCTTTTTTTATTTAAAAATATTAGGACACTGCTGAATTCTATTTAGTGAAAACTTCTGGGTTTGACTGCTTCTCCCCACCATTGGTCATTTGTTAGTACAGTTGCACATTACACAAAAACCATTCGATTCACAATTTACTATAATATTATTAAAACTGTTAAGGCATATGTCTTTCATACATGCATAACCACACCATGGAAAAGCCATAGAGATTTGTACCAATTTGTGGTACACAAATTATTAATGTTTGCTTGGTGTTCTAAATAACAGAGCTGGAAATAAAATTCCTTATGTTTTAATTGAAGCCTGATTTCTTGAATGAAGACAAGGACTTGAAACACAGTTTTTACATGCATACTGCATGTAGTTTCCTAGTTTTTAAAAATCTGTAGATTTTCATTCTATTATGAAAACAATGATCACAAAAATATGGATATTACTGAAGATCAGTATGAACAAATACTCAGAGCATAAAGGAAAATTGCTTTCAGAAATGTGTCCTTCAAGTAAAAATGTGTTGAAATGGCACATTGCCACCACACAAGTAAATATCAAGATGGCAGAATGGTGATCGTGGTTAAGAAAGAGGTTTTGCAAGGATTGGAACATAATCCAGACATTCAAGCCAAGAAAAAAAATTGGAAACTATCCAAAGGTAGCTAAAACCAAAGGAAGATGAATGGGCTGGCCAAATTTCATTCTTTTCCCAGGCAGAAGGCCCGACAGTTTAATGGAAAATGAATCATGATGGAATGCCAATATAAAACAAGCCAAATGAAATTTTCTTGGTTACAGTACTCAACTCTGCCTTGTTTGTGGTAAATGCCCAACATTTTGAAGGAAGATTAATGTCTGTCTGTGGAGAGATTAATCAATGAATTAATCAAATAGATTCATTCATTGACTAACTCAGGAGTACACAACTCTTTACACTGAGAAGTGTACTTGGGTTGATTGTCTGAAAATCACTCCATCAAGAAGTAATGGTCAGAAATTAAGACATGCATAGAACTGGGCAAAAGGAGATTGAATTAACAGCATCATTTCATTTAATACATGGAATCAAAAAGCCATAAGGTTGGAAAGTACCTTGAAGTCTTCTAGTCCAATCCCCTACCTAGTGCAGGAATCGTCAGACCACTGCAGATAAATGGCTATCTCGTCTTTTTTTAAAATGTCCAGTAATGGACACCCATTACTTCAGAGGAAGTAGACTGTTCCATTGCTTAATAGTTCTCAAATCCAGGAAATCTTCCTTATTTCAAATCTGGATCTCTCAACCGCAAAATGTCCATCCATGGATCCTTGTCTTACCTTCAGATAATCTGGGGAATAAATTCACACCTTCTTCCTTGTGGCAATCCTTCAAGTATTAGACAACTGCTATCACATCTCCCTGGTTACTCTTTAAACATTTTGTATTTTATAATTTCTCAGCTCCAAAGGAGGAAATCTTGAAACAATGTTCAAAGCTCTGGGCGGAAGTTGTCTATGGCACAAAGAACAGCTGGAGGTGCTTCTTCCTAAGAAGATCTTGAATTACTTAGCACTTAATGTAAACCAATCCCAGAAATTTTAAGATATGTAGACATTAATTCCCAGAATTTCCCAGGTACAAAGAGAAAAAAATTGCTGAGGTTGAGAAACACTGATCTAGCTAAATGCAAGTACTGAGGAACAAACAGAAAAAGACTTAGACTGAAATGTGTAAGAAGTATTCTTTTAAATGCTGTGTTCCTATTGTATTTACTCTTTTATACTTTCCCTTTGATCTCTTGGTTCATGATGGGAGCTTCTAATATAATTGATGCACTGATAATTGTCAAGTCTACCAATTATTTTCTGGCCCTTCAGGAACAAGGCCTGGTCAGTTGATGGGCCATCTAACTAAAATTTCCTCTTGAACATCTTCCCATTTCCTAAAGACAAATTTGGCCGGATTGTCCTTCTTACTCTCTGAGCTATTCCACTATTTTTAGAGTTCCCAGATTGCTAGTTTCCTCTACCCACAGTTTTGGCCTCTTGATTGATGATTAGCTGTCTTCATACACATTTATTGATTCAACAGATATGATTACTAATTTTCATTTGATTAATATTTCTAGGATCCAAGGTTTCTGGTAGAGGAGATTGCAGAATTATTTTGATTTCTTGTGTCTAGATTATTTCAATTGTCTCCTACCTATGTTTCTCTCTCCAACTTTTTTCAGAGCAGTACCTTCACATGGTTTTGGATCTCTCCCTCCCAGTGCACACAAATCAGTTCCCTGTTTGAGCCAAACCCAGTTTAAATTATTGGTGCTTGTGTTTAAAGGCCTATGGTTACAAACTCTGCAGTGTCTGTCATGCCTTCTTTCTCTCCGTATAAACCTATTTGTTCCTTACATTGCTCGGAGCAGCTTATCACTCCAGAGTCAAGATCAATCTATCAATCAGAATAGAGCTGGAGGGGATATTGTAGATCTTCTAGTCCAATCCCTTGCTCAAGCAGGAGACCCTACACCATTTCAGACAAGTGCCTGCCCAGTCTCTTCATAAAGACCTCCAGCCCCCACAAGATCTTCAGCTTCTGGATAATTAGGAATCTTGTTCCACAATTGTGGAATAGCACCCTTCCTTTGTTTGTCTTTGCGAATGTTTGATGGTCTTTAAAAGGTATTCAAAGATTCTTACTTGATAAGGTAATTTAGAATCTAGAAGTTACCTTTATTTAGCTAAAGATTGTAGGATATTATTTGTTTTAAATTATTATGGATTAACATGGACTCTATTATATCAGACTATTGTATTAAATGTATTGTTGTGTTTGTTATATTAATGGTAATATTGATTTATTTAATTCTAAGCTAATTTTGTTGAGCTGGGTTTTTAATTGTATGGGCTTTTTGTTTGGTTTGTTTAGCAATAAGCAAATAAATAAATAAACAATACAGAAATAAGCACTTAAGACTTAAATTAGGCAGTCTGCCATCATCTATCTAACAGCATATACATAAGCAAGAATTGTTGGATGAAAATGACAGATAATCAATTGAAAATCCTACATCTGAATTGCAAAAAAAATCCAGGCAGTGATTAGATGGCAGCAACATGATACTCACCCCACCCTCTCTCTCTCTCTCTCCCTCCCCCCCCCCTTTCTCATCTCCTTGTCAATTGAAATCAGTGCTGAGAAGCTGGCATTTTTTTCATCAGGCTAATAGTGTCTACAATTTCCCCACTATACTCTCGACCATCATGATGGCAATGCAGTGCAGATGTTGCTTCACTTTCTTATTCCAGAATGCAGACTCTGGTTCTGATTCAAGTAAAGAACAACACTATTTATGGAGACAAAATAAACAGCAATATTAAACAGTGATAGTAGATTGTTTGGATGAATTCTACAGTTTGTAGAAGAATAAAGAAGGCAGATGCTTCAAAAGCATTCAACCTGAGGCCAAGAACACTTGTAGCTATTGTCTACTGACTGACCAATGCCAAAGAATGGAACTGGGGAAGAATTGAGGAAGTGGAATGGACTTACTGGAACAGTACCGTAATTGCTTGTAGTTGTACAACATCTTGTAAAGAAATACAAGAGTGCTGGCAATCAGCAGGTATGTTTTCAGTTTTTCAGTTATTTCAGTTGGACTAATACATGAGCATTGTTTAGTAGTTAGCAACTACAGGTCTAGACTAAAGTGCTTTGCTCAAAGCGCACTGCATTAATCCAGGTAGTATTTAACTTACTTGTATAAACAAGTGTTGCTTGTCTTACAATTATTCAGAGGTTAGCACTTCTATTCTTCTGCTTCATGATTTGCTTCGTAGCTTGAAACTAGATACCTACATCCATATTAATATCACCATGTCACATTAATATGTTTTAAAACCTTGGATACTTGGCAATCCACAGCTTGGATTATGTTTTTGTTGGGTGGGAGACTAGCCTATTTAACTTAAAGCCTAACACAAAATGGGCCTTATCTGATTACAGAGCCACGAAATATTTAGAATAGGCATGTCTCATTGAAGGAAGTTGTAAAAACTCAGGCAGGATTGATTTTCACCATACAGCCTTTTCATTGTTTTGAATAATAGGCACAGTACACAAATTATAATAGCTAAACTAAGGAAAAAGCACAATCATATAAATGAACAGCTGACAGCAATCTAAAAATATTTCATCAGATATTTAAATTGCAGTGACATCAAGCCTACCACTTATTTGTCCATGGAAATCTCACATAATACTGTCCAAAAGAATACACTATGTAACCATAAAAAAAATCATAAAGACAATCTTAAATTGAGCTTGACTTCTGTCAGACCACATGAATATGGACGTGGCATTTTCTTGGTAACATTGTAGAATTTTGCTTCAGCCTTTTTCTAGGATTGTTTTAAACTTTCCAATTTAGTTTCTATCCATGGTGTTCTTCTATCAAAGACCATCCAGACATTACTTAGCTGTTTCGAGATCAGCCTAGGTAAACTAACATCTTGATATGGCTGTAGTCCTATATGCATTATCCAAATCAGCAAGTGAATACCTAAAAAGGAAGGTATTTTGTCAAAGACTCTTTAAGTTCTGATCTCTGTATTGGAGTATTTCAGGCTAGATCTGTACAATAAAGATAAAGGTTCCCCTTGCACAAACGTGCTAGTCGTTCCAGGGTCTAGGGGGCGGTATTCATATCTGTTTCTAAGCCGAAGAGCCAGAGCTGTCTGATGATGATTCCATGGTCATGTGGCCGGCATGACTAAACGCCAAAGGAGCACGGAACGCTGTTACCTTCCCACCGAGGTGATCCCTATTTTTCTACTTGCATTTTTACATGCTTTCAAACTGCTAGGCTGGCAGAAGCTGGGCAAGTAACGGGAGCTCAGTCCGTTATGTGGTGCTAGGGATTCAAATCACTGAACTGCCGATCTGAAAGATGGACAAGCTCAGCATCTTAGCCACTGAGCCACCATGTCCCCGTTAGAATAGAATGAACATTAAGTACACTTAACTTAAAACTGATCTTTGATTGCACTTATACTGTACCAGCAAAATGTCTCAAAAATTACTGCTGTATATGGTAGAGGTGTGTCTATATTACTGCTGTATATGGTAGAGGTGTGGACTTTAAGTCATAGAATTCCCCAGCCAACTTACCACTTGGGAAATTCTGGGAGTTGAAGTCTACATTTCAAGATGGCAAGACTGAGAAGCACAGGTCTAAGTATCCTATGTGACAAAAATATCAGGAGGTTGGCAATGTCATAATTTCCTACTTAACAAATGTATTATGTAGCATGAATGTTGATGGTGGAATCAATGTCAGAAAGTAGCAATCAAATGGCATTCATTCATTTTCTACCTGTTGTAAATAAATATTTACTAATAAGCACTATTCCATATGTCTCCTATTCCTTTGTTTCAGTATAGAAATAAGTCCAACTACTTCATCCACCTGTTTGTTCAGTTGTCGTTCCCTAATAATGCTACTTGTGTTTGGATAGACACTTACTTATGGAAAGAGATGTTTTCCTTTCCATCTCATTCTCCTCTTCCTTCTCTCCATAACTACTCATTCATGTCTACACATATGAGAGATCTTTGATTCCTTATCAGAATGGGAATATGGAAGCTTTGGAAGAAGGAAAATCTTTTCTGTTTTTCCATTGGCAGAAAGTTACTTCTGCAGTTTTCACCAAAGTCATACCTCTGATTACGTTGGGATAGCAAACCCTGGAATTTCAGAAGCTATTACTGAATATGCACGGATCATTTCTGTATTAAGAATTTATGGCATCCTATGTTGTTATTTAAACATTAATGTGTGGGTATATTGTTAATAAAAATGGGGGTTTTGTTACTGCTCTGGTCATGGATGGATGATGTGATAAATTAGCAATATTGAAATGATTACAGAAATAATATTTAATACTGATCCAGTTTCAAGGAAAACAAAAGACAGGGTTTCCCCATTATTTGTTTCTATTAGAGAAATAATAAGTGTATTTTCTGCCACTTAAAAAGTCAGTGTTTTGAGACCAGGAGAGCTCAGATCGATGCAAAATATTTACAACTGCCAGGAATGATCAATGCACTCAGGAACATAATTATTTACTTTAAATTAAAAACTGATGGTTTACTTAACCTTCCGTCTTCTGTGCTTCCATCCTCCCTTGGCTGTTGTTCATGTTCATCCTGCTTCATTTCAGTATCCATAGTCTACTTTTCAAGTTTTAACTATTCCAGGACAGAAAGACAATACACAACAAAATAGGAGAGTAGAGATTATTTCAAGACCTCCCTAAAGACTGGTCTGTCTGTTCAATAGCTTTATTTTGGCAAAAGACAAATTGACAGTAATTAGTTTTGAAACCTCTCTCAAGTATGCTTGGTTTGATTTAAGACGATTTGGATAATGAACATGCTCTTTGTTAGTGATTAAATACCAATGCTGAACATTGTGGCAAAGAGGGTAAAATATCAACATAATGCAATGTAGTGTTTTTGCTGGATATTTTCTTCATCCAAGTACAAAGTCAGCCCTGATTTTTCCTTCCTTGAAAGTTTTGAGCATATCAAATGCTTTCTTAGTTTGGAAAGCTCAATCTGTACAACCCAAGAGGTGGCAAATATTCCTGAACAGTCTTCTGTCAGAGTGGGGAAAAAAGTATTTTGATGCAAAGTAAATCCTGACTCTTCTAGACAGTTTAAAGATACTATCACTGAATTCGAAATATAAGACCTCCAAAACTGGTTTTTATTTTTAAAGGAGAGAGAGACAGAGAGAGGGGGGAGTGAGGGGGGAGTGTGTGTGTGTGTGTGTGTGTGTGTGTGTGAGAGAGAGAGAGAGAGAGAGAGAGAGAGAGAGAGAGAGAGAGAGAGGAGAAAAGGATCTTGATTTGCTGTGGAAAACAGGAAGTGCTTACTATAGAGTCTTTAGTCCGCTCAGCATCCATTTCACTGAGATACACAGACAGCCTATTCCCTGGTGACAGTTCTCTGCACTTTCCAATCCCGCACAGGATTTCCTTCTGTCTGAAAGTGTAAGAATCGCTCCAGTAAACACTGTGCATATGCCTTCCAGCTGTTGCGCTCGTTCTGCCACTGAAGAACAGTGACAAGAAAAGCATTATTTCCTCGTAAAGCCTTTTAATCTCCAAGCAGTGGAATTTTCATAAGCATGAATTTTTATAAAGACGACCCTATGAAAATTCTCCCAGAAACTTTTTCTCCATCATTAATGGAACTCTGACCACCCCGGAATGGTCCTTTCGTTCCCTATTCCATAAATGAAATATTGTTTATCACCAGAGGGCAAATTATAGTTCCTGCATGGAATACTTTAGCTGTCAAAAAAATAAATAAATAAAAGGGGAATAAGTCAGTTTTTGTGATTTAAAAGAGAAAGAAAAAGATCTGATAACCACGGCCTAGCGCAGGCTAGTCATCAGGTTCAACACTGTGAACAGTTCTTTACAAAATAGCAAAACACTGCACCTAACTGTGTGTTTTGTAGCGTTCAAATAGGGATTCATGGAAGAATAATTGGTTACAACATGCAGATCAATACAGAAGCTGAATGGAAAGGGATTTTAGAAAGAAGCAAATGAAAAGAGTATTGCTTGAAAATAGATCCACCCACTGTTGTTCACAGTTTCCACAATGTTCATGCACGATTCTGCTCAGCCAGCTATTGGTTAGACATTTGTTTTTTCAGAAGCCCTTTTCAGTTCTTTACCCACTACTTCATGAAAAATAAAAATAGGATTCAAGGACAGGATAGCTCCGTTATGAAGAACAAATAAAACTTGAAAAAGTTGAAATGTTTTGAGAAGTTTTTATTTATCAATGTCTTGTTTTTAATATACACATTACCATATTGTTGTGCTGATTTCTCCCATCAATTCATCTATGCACAATGTGAATTAGTATCTACTTTATAAGTAGCCTACAGTTAATAATTAGAAAGATTATTGATTATTTCCTATCAACAATCAGGGAAAAGGCTTTGTTCAGCCCCTTTCTCTAAGTATTCTGGGCCTGCTAAATGCTCTGGGCAACATTCTCCTTATAGCGAAGGATGTTTTCCCTTTGAAATTTGTAGGGAACGTCCATGGTTCTCTCTTCAAACTAACAATTGATTTAATTAGTAATCAAATCTATATAGGTGTCCATCTCACCAAAAGTGACTCTGATGAGTGCAGCATTTACTCTCTCATGTAACTTCCACCTCTTACCAAGTACATTTGGTAGTTATTTATCTCTCTTCAAGTTCTTTGGCAGTTTAGCAATAGCTTAGACAAATAGGGATAGCTTAGACAAATAAGGGAAGATGAATCCTTTTGAGTGTGAGTCCAAACCGCCTTGGAGTCGATCTAGTGCCATAGCTTAGCAGTGAAAGATCCCACCAGTATAGTAAGGCAGTATTGTAAAGCAGCACGGTTATAGTAATAAAAAAATCTACCTGTGTATATACAATATATTACATCAAATATCAAAGGCATTTGGCCTTTCAGCAAAGATGGATAATTTCAGTTTTTCCCATTTGCTTATAATTTTGCTAACTGAAAATAAATTTAATACTTGCAGCACAAAGTTGGTACTACTCAAAAAGGAGGAATGGCTGGTGAAGATATGGGCACTTGATGAGATTGTTACATTGACTTGTTTGATCAGAGAAAAGACAATAGTGCAATAGTCTATCACAGTCCAATTCTACACTCTAGATTTTTTGTGGACTGGAAGACCTTTACAAACGTTTTGTGTGAAACAGAAAAAAAATGAACTAGTCATGTATGTTCTTGATGATCAGACTATAGAAAAAGGAGAGTTATGTTGCACCCATAGAGCAAGAGCTAAATTTATAATTGTACTTAAAACTGCTATAAAGAAGATCAGAAACTACTTTTGGTAGCTTTTTTTCTTTCATTTCTGTTTTACTGTTTCTTCTTTAGTTTACTTTAGCTCTCTTTTTTATTTCTCCTTTTTATTTTTTTCTCACTTTATATTAGTTTTTATTAGTTATCTTCTTTTTAAAAATCTTTAAGAAATTATATTTAAAAAGTTTTATCTCATTAAAATACAAAATGTAAGACATACTGTTTATACATCAAGAATTTCAAAAAAAGGAAGCATTAATTATAAGAATTCATTGAATCCTGTTTTTACATTGTTTGAGACTTTGTCTATTTGCTTTTCTTATTGAAACATTTTGGTATACTATTTGTCCAGCTTAAAGCCTTTTTTTTGCATGTTTTAGCCTATTTGCATTTTATAAGTACAATTGGAGAACTCTTATCATATTTTTGCATTTTTAAAAGAGGGATGTGTTTTGGTCAATATATTGTTTAAAAATGCAAAATTAGGTGTGTGTATTGAAACGCAAACTGAAAGAAGCTTTGAATGTTTTTAGCTCTTACAGGGAACAAGCAGAAAAGTCCTCTTGCACACATAAACTGCTTTTGACTTTCTCAACTCAAGGCATTTAAATGTCCCCTATAGCTACTCTGATGCAGCTTGATTCTTATATAGGTGGAGAGATAGAAAATTAAACAACTATGTTTCCATAAAGCACATGGAAAAAAAAGTGCCAAGGGAACCATTTATTTTTTTCTCTGAACTACAACACTATATTGTGGAACAATTTTTTGCTTTTCCTGGTCAATTCTGGACCTAGAATTGTATCAGTAAGGAGCAAGTGGATCCAACTTATACCCAAAGGTAAGAATTGGCAAATGTTAATTTTCAGTGTCAGCTCTTTTTTGGGAGGTGGGGGGGGGGGAGGCGGATGGGAGAATGTTTAAAAAGATCTACTCCTGAGTTTTCCAATCCATCTCTGAAAGGATCTATCAGAGTCCAGTTGGAGTAGCAAACCATTGTATATGCATTAATAAATACAGTCCTCTAGTAGGGACCTAACTTCTGTAATTAAGTGGAAAACATATTAAATACAGTCCTTTAAAGGTTTTAAAGAGTGTATTAAAGAAACACCTTTAAGGATGATGATGCTTCAGTGTGAAGAAACAAAAGGCTAAAGAGAACGAATGACCCCAAAGTTACGTCCTAGAGTACTACTGATACAGAAAAAGTAATGCTATGGTTCAGAGACAAAAATTAGTACACTTTGGCGAGGGTTAGGGATCTCATTCAATTGGAAAGAAGGAAAATCTGGGATACCTTATTATGAATAACTTGTGGGTTGTTTGCTCTTGCCTTTTGTTGTCTGATGGTCCTATGTGAACATATATGCGGCCTCTCCTTCATTGTATAAATACCTGTCCTGCAATATGCAACTTCCTTCACTTCCCTTGTTACAATAAAATTTCAAGGACTTTTTCAGATCTGGAAAGACAATACAGATAGTCCTGGACTTACAACAGTTCATTTAGTGACCCTTCAAAGTTACAACGGCACCGAGAAAGTGACATGACTATTTTTCACACTTATAACCATTGCAGCACTCTCATGATCATGTGATTTGGATGCGTGACAATTTATATTTATGATGGTTGCAGTGTCCCAGGGTCATTCCATCATCTTTTGCAACCTTCCAACATGCAAAGTCAATGGGAAAGCTGGATTCATTTAACAACCATGTTACTAATTTAACAACTGCAATGATTCACTTAACACACGTGCTAAGAAAAGTTGTAAAATGGGGCAAAACTCACTTAACAAATTTATCACATAGCAACATAAATTATGTGCTCAATTCTGGTCGTAAATCAAGGATTACTCATATCATAAAATAAAGTGGGGGAAGGGAGCAAGCAGTCAGTTGCAACAGTTAAGATTATTTTTTTAAAAAAATACTAAAATAGACTACAAAAATTCCCAAACATTTTTAAAATGCATACAAGTAGAGTCTTTTCATGAGCAGAAAAAATATATATAGAGAGGGTCAAATTTAACAGAATAACAGATTTGCTATAATGTTAAGTAAAATAAAGCCCTCCAAAGAAAGAAAGACACTGAAGGATTATTTTTAGCACATGGAAACATTTTGCAGAAATATATTCTGGCAATGCAGTATTTAGTACAAAACAGTAAAAGAAAACTCAAAGAATCATTGTTTTAGCGTTATTCCTTCTCATAAGCCATTCTCATAAGAAAACATCTTCATTTCATGCCCCTTTCTCAATACCAAGGAAAATATTTTAGTAGCAGTTACCAAATATTTTACTGAAGTGGTTCAGCATTCTGGTGGTATCTAAGTTTTCTTGATCCTGAAGATCATTCCTGAATTCCCAGCTCTGGTGGTTAAGATGGAAACAAAGACCACAATGGCATCAGTTAGCAAACATCTTCATCGACAATGGGCTAACTGAAACCAATGCACATAAACTTTCCAAAAATAGAGAACTGTTGCCAAACAGTGACAGATTTACTGGTCTCCAAAAGGATCATAACCCCTTCTGGCCCTAGGAAGAAGAAAAAAAAATATTCCAAACTTCCAGAGGAGGGCCCTTGGCACTAACAAACAAACAAATAAAATAAAATAATCAAATATCTTCAGGGCCAATTATATTTTATGCTCCCGGCGAATAAATTGGATTTCCCCTTCGGAAAGCTACTTCAGTTGGGAGTAGTAGACGATTCAGTCCTACATTCTGAAGGTTATGAAAGTATGTTCCCAACCTCAGGTCAGAGTTCCCTATACTGATATAATTCACTCCCTTTTTACTACCATGTATACCACACAAGCTTATTTTAATCTTTTCACACATCAAGAGTAGATAAGATCTCAAAGAAGCAAATAAGAGTGTTAAAAGAAATTCAATTAAAGGGTTTATAAACTATAAAACTAGTTTTAAAATTATCAAAAGGTGTGGAAGGGAATTTTGCTTCCCTTAAAGAAAACACAAATATCAGCCTGTGGAGGCATTTTAATTATGGAAACCTGACCCAAATGGAGCATTTGCAATGGCTGATGCTGAAGCTCAGGCTTTGTCAGCTTTAATGCACAGTGAATTTACCAGTCTGTCTGTTTTCCTTAATATTGTTTCTGAATTCCATTTCAACAAGGCACTTCAGACAGCCCATTTCAAAGGGATTATCATTGCACTTACTGTGTGATTAAAGCCATTCTGCCTCTGCTTTGTGCCTATAATGCCACCTTAGGCATGCAGCAATAATCCAGAAATCGCTGGCTGTCATGTCTTATTCCTTAATTATATTGTCACGGCACCACCCTTATGAAGAGTCATTTGCAGAGGTTCCAAAAGAAACTCAGGAGGAAATGGTCCTCTATTCTTTTCGAAATCTCTCTGTCTCGCTCTCTTTTCCTTTTCAAAACATGAGCATTCTTGAAGAAACAAACTATGTAGCCACAGGTTCCAAAAAGTCCCAAGCCTCAGGTTGATATTATCTATCTCCCAGATGGATGACAATTTGGTTTTGGCAGGACTCCACTCTTTTAAGTCTCAGCCTTACCGCTTATCGCAATTATATCTCCATTACAGTACTTGCCCACGGTTGGCAAGCTAACTTGCTGTGTGCATAAATATGAAGTCTATTTAAAATCAATTCGTTTTAATGTGTTTTTTTTTAATCCTACCTCTTCAAAATAAAGAGAGTGGATTCTTTACAAGAGGGACTTACCACTCTGAAATATTTTTAACTATTACACTAGTAACCATTGCCAAAGCTGTAAAATAGAAAAGTGTTGGATTTTGTCTTAGATGCCTCTGGAATACCCTTGCAATGAAACCACCAGTGTGTACAAAGATAATTAGGATCATGCCACAGTATCCAAAGAGCAGATATAATGTATAACCAGCATGCTGGAGAGAAAGTTCATTAGAAAAAGAGAGCAAAGGACTCTCCAGCATTAGAGAACAAGAGCAAAGGATTTCTGTAGCCATGAACTTGAAATCTCTTATGTGGCAATTCAAACACGTCTTCTCATCTTTTCTTTTTCTAAAGACAGAGTAAGTTTAAGGCAAGGCAGGTAGGAGCACCATTTATATCACTATAACTGATTCATTACATATGTTGGATGCTTGAACATCAAAACCATAAAAACAGTTAAACTTTTTCTTCCTGTGGCCCTAAAGAACTCAAACTTGATCATGTTCAGACTAACATGCACAATAATGACATGTCCATGGTTGCACAAGGAATATGACATTTTTTCTGGTTAATGGGTCCACTTACCTACAGAATCTAGCTGGATGCATCCTGATAACTCATGAGTTCAGACTGAAAAACCCCCCAAAAACAAAATCCAGAGCTACTAGAACTAACAATTTGCCCTCTCAGGAGAGAACATTCTTAATTGAGAGATAGGCCAAGATCTATATTTAGCTTCAAATCTTATACCAAAAATTGCACAGAAGAGGCATTCAGACTTCCAATTACTATCTTATCTATTTAGGAATAAATATGGGAGGGACCAGGATATGTAGCATGAGCACCTACCTAGCTTTCCCCTTTTATAGTAAAAATGTGAAGGAGGAGCAGGTACATACCTGTCCCTCTTGCTATTTATTGCACTTCTTTTTCTCTGAGTAGAAATTTATAACTTAGACACGTGTTAATACTGGATGTTTATACACTTGGAGAGAATTTGGGTGAAGAGGAATGAACTGTAACTATAGAAGAAGTCATGGAATTTCTAAGAATAGAGGAATGAAGGATAATTATGAGTCACAACATGAGATATGAGCTTTCAGAAGAGAGGCTTCCCTTTGCAGACTAGAATGGGGTTCTTTGTCCTGGTATTTCATTTTGAAAAAGTAGTGTTAAAGTTCCTGAAACATCACTCAGAGGTTTGAGAGAAGGGTGATCTAAAAATAAAACAAAACCAATAAATTATGGTCTGTGTCTTTCACAGACTATCCATATAACTTGGAGAAATAAGCAAGGACTTTTGCATAGACCCACCCCAATGGAGCAGACTTTCCCCATGCTATGCCCTTATAGGCTATATTCGTAGCAACATTATGCCATTTAGATCCAACCATCTGTAAAATTCCAACAGTTGTTTAGCCTGAACTATGAATTTGCCAAATAGGAGGTGTTAAATTACATTATTCTCAGTCTCAATGAAATAGTATAACACAATTAACGGTTAGCAGCTTTCTTTTCTTGAAGACTATACTTTACCTGAAGAGGAAGTAGAGTTCTAATTATTCACACAAGACAAAATGATTTTTAAATTACACCCTAAAAGGCTAGTAGATCGTTACTCATTTGAAAGTATGACAAAAAGTAATTCATTGTAGTCTTTGTGCTTACATAAATAGAAAAGGCTATCTTTTCTGTGGCTTACATCAGAAATGGGATTTTTTTAAAAAAAAATCTTAAAGTGAAAGTTCCATTGATAAAAGTATGC
The DNA here is from genome assembly GCA_032468155.1 of Oxyrhabdium leporinum. Classification (NCBI taxonomy): domain Eukaryota; kingdom Metazoa; phylum Chordata; class Lepidosauria; order Squamata; family Cyclocoridae; genus Oxyrhabdium; species Oxyrhabdium leporinum. Next base: position 104,071 of record JANHFL010002130.1, read on the forward strand.
TTTTATGATTTTAAAAAGTATTTTAAAAGATGCATATATTTAAATTTCCAATTGTAGCAACTGCAATTTCAAAGAATTTGAAAAAATACTTTAAAAAATTTCGCTAGAATACTTTCAGTTATCAAATCTTTTAAATTAGTTAGTACAAGAGTTTCAGCACAATTTAGAGACCTAATCAGATGTTCAATGATATTGTATATGCTCTAAATGTATTTCAGATGAATGTAGTATGCATTTTTCCAAAAGTGGGAAGGCAAAAAAGCATGGATTTGCTCCAAATGATTTGTTCCATATTAGACTTGTGCAATATATCCATACTTTTCATTTCAAAACACCTCCTTCTGTGTTTATTTCTGCTGACAGGTTTCCTATGAACAATGGGATTATTTGAACAATGTCAGGCTATTAGAGCAATAGGTGATAGGTTGTAGGTGATCTCGTTTCAAAAATCTGAAATAAAAGCAGTAGCTTCTGCATGACATGTTCTGTAAAAATCACAGTGAATCTAATAATTAAACTTTCATGACATTATAGCAGCGCTGGCTAGAACAAACTCAATCATCAGTTTTTATGTTGCACTTGAGCATTTAGAATCAGGGTGGAAACAGGAGAAAACCCTGTTAGTAATGCAGAGACAGAGCAGCAGCAGTCAGCTATATCTTTCTTTCTATGATATTTTAGAATGCATATATCAGTATTCTAGTACATTTAAAAGTGATTTCTTTTTAAGATTCATCCATATGCAAATAAAACTGATAAGTGTTCTGAAATCATACATGTTTGGGACCAAGATTCGAGAAGTATTTATATCACGGATGCTGCCTATGTATAATAAAAATGTTATCTGGAGGCACTATCAGACTGGGGAAAGTTGCTCTGTATAAATATTTTTACATGATGGTTGCTCAGACAGCAATGTATTCTACATGGGGCTGCCCTTGAAGACTACCTAGAACCATCAGTTGGTCCAGAATGCTGCCGTATGAGTTGTGATGGTCATTCCATTGTGTGCCCATATAACATCTTTACTTTCCAAGTTGCATTGGTTGCCAGTTTGCTTCCTAGTAGATTCAAGGCACCTATAAAACCCTATATGCTATAAGAGCTGGTTGCTTGAAGGACCAGGATCAAGTACTGATCTCCAGTTCTTCTGTAACTACAACTGCTATACAATAGGCAAGCTGATTGGTTTGTTCAATAGATATTATTTTAATCGTTGCACGTGCCTTATTCACATCCTTCTTTATAGATGCCAGGTCTTTCTTAGGCACTACTTTCAATGCTGGCATTTTATCTTTCTACTGGTAATTTTGTGCATGCCATAATTTTTCTTGTTGTTGTTGGAGTGGGGAGTCAATGTATAGGTTAATTCAGTGCTGGCCTATACTAGTTCTTATGTTATCACATCTTCTGAATTATCATTTCTGTACTTCATATCAACTGTTTTCTTTATATTTTTAATTGTTTTTATCTGAATTCCTTCTAATATTCTACTATTGTTTTGAGGTCTTCCATTTTCACAATTTTTCTGAATTTCTTCCAGTTCTGTATCCCTCAATATTTTATTTCTGGTAATAAATCTGCTTTAATCTACTAATTTTTGTTCATGGATATTTGAGTTTGGATAAATTATTTTCCACCACTCAAACATTTGCTTTAAATAGTCCCACTTTGATGGTTCAAATTTATAATAGCAGACCACATGGTGGGATTTTCAAATCCTGTATATTTTTGTCTTCTCTCTTGTTGTTCTTCCAGTAATCCTACAGGGATATCTCTGGTTGCCCTGATGGTGGTAGTTCCTGAATCCCCTTGCCCACTTGTTGATAGGTGCCCAGGAACTCTAACATCTGATGCAGTTCTTGTTGATCTGGGCAATGACCGATATGGTATAGGATTCTTTTTCTGTTTTCTCACCATATTAAATGGGTTAATGGCTACATTTAGTCTAGTCCTTTTGCTAAGATCTATCTGACATGGGTGGCCTTTCTGGTAAAATATCGTACCATCAGCATAGTTTTCAACCTAAACCTCTCCCCTACAACAAGGGGCAATCCATGGAGGGGATGATGATGATGATGATGATGATGATTACAGCTGGTCACACGGTCAGTCACATGTTCAGACTGGATTTGACTTTTTTAATCCACCTATCAAGTCCTTCCCAATGTTTGATTATCTTAAAGGTATCATAGCAGGATATAAGCTGTTCCAAGTAAAACTGCATTTTGCAATTGATTGATGGTGACTGTGTCAATGCCAGTGATAGTCAAGTGTTGCTCTAGATATTTTGAGGTTGCACCGAAGGCACCTATCATTATTGGTACTACCTTTGCTTTCAATTGCCACAATTGTTCTACTTCTGTTTGCAGCTTTTTGTATTTTGTTATTTTCTTCAATTCCTTCTCTTCTATTGCTCCGTCTCCGTGCATTATTATTATTTAGAGCTTTACAGATGAAAAAATTTGGGAGCAGTTTTAAACACTGTTATAAACACCTGATCTCAGTTAGTATCTTAGCTGCTCATTTTAGTACTAGATTTAATTTCAGAATAATCTTTCAAAGGTAGCTCCACATACACATTCCGATAAGGCAAACATTAAAGGAGTCAGATTATAACATTCTAGGTGATTTGCAGCTGATACATATGACTCAATTGATGATAGTTGTTTTGTGCAACTCACATCAGCATTTAATATTAACAACAAGTTAATTTGGTAGAATTTTCTGTAGGCTAAAGCATGTTTTCCATCTAAAAGATCATTTGCATCAGAATGAAACCATTAAGACACAATAGGCTCAATTCAATGTTACAGATATACAGTGGAGAAAAATAAAATTGTTGATTGCCTAAGACTGATCCAAGATGTTTACATTTCAGGCCAAAAATCAGACTAAAATAACTCAAAAAATTGTCCAGGAAATTCCAGAGTGTAGCAATCACCCAAATGGGCATCTCTCTGAAAAAGACAATAATTTGTGATAATAATAATTTCCAGAGAAGCTTTTTAAGAATACCCTTTCACTATCTTCTTTTTCCAGAAAGCTGAGATAAAGTCCTTTGCAAAATAGTGTTACCTGCTCAAACTGGAAGTCAACTTGCTTAATATTACCATTCTGAGTCAGGAGTAGCAAGGTTAGATGAGCAGATAGTCAAACACATTATTCTAATAATGTCACCACTAGAATTCAGTAATTAAAAAACTGAACTAGATGATAATCTGAAGTTACCATATATTCTATTTTTTAGGGAAAAGCAAGTAATTGAAATCTATACTGTATTTTCCTCCCCACATTGGATGTCTTCAGTTCCGGATATAAGATTGAACAATGCTTTTAGCAATTGTGGTGATAAATGCAACTTCATTAAGTCAGTGACATTTTATAAATAGGCAAAATAAGAAGAAAGAATTTGAGCTTTCCTTCCTTTTGGCACAAAATTTCTTGATTGCTATATTGTTTGTATATTATAAGTAGCCTGTTAGGCTAGTATATCTAGAAGTTGACTAATGTATACAGTATAATGTCTAAAGGACTACATTGCCTTCATTTATGTTGAATGGACATGGGCTTTACAGGATAACACAGCAAAGGCTCCCACCTCCTTTGCTGCAGTTGATATAAGTACTTTCTAGCCTGAATAATTTCTAAGCAACTTGCACAGCCTGTGTGGCCTACAAAACATCTGGATAATCAGATGTTTAGATAAACAGGAGTGTTAATAGCATATCCATGTTTTAGCTGTGGCCTACCTAGGACAACTGCCAGCTGTGTTTTTCAATATGCATTTGATTTATATTTTATTTTCTTAAACATAACATTTCCCACAATATTTTAAAAAGGGAAACAAAATTATTGATAAACGATACTGCTCAGGAGCATTATTGAGTTATCTTTACAACAAGCCAGGGTTATTATTGCTTATATTACAGATTGTGTAGAAGAAAGGGCTCAAGGGGTGGAGAGTGGAGATTTATTACATTTGTTTATTCCTTCCCTTTTACAGTCTACAGGATCCAAGCATGGGGAGAAAACAGTTGATTGAAACCTACAGATACAGAGGATGCCAGCCATAGCGATATAATACCAATCTGTTCTGGGAACGTGAAAGTGAATGCAGCATAGATATTATTCTTTGCAACCCACAAACTGTTCTTGTAGGTCATGTTGAATGATTGCTAATTAGCCTGGGTTCAATAACCCCACAAATGCAGAAATTCTACTATGTATTTATTATATTTTCCTGTTTCTATGTCTTCTGTTCTTTTCCCATTACAAATAAATGGTATTGATTGTTTTACAGGAGCAAAAACTAACACTTTATAGAACACTAGTAAATATACAAACTCTTCTCCTAGTTTTATAGGAAACATTAAACCTCACTGTTTGTCATTGCATGGTGAATCTCTCATTAATCTCTGACCTTTCTGTTTCAGTTTCACAAAAAAAGGTAGGATATCATTTATATGTAGTTTTGAAAGTGCACCAAGCACTTTACAATAAATCTGTCAAGAAGCTTCTCAGTTTCAGATCCTGAAAGTGAATGGTTCCTCTTACCCCCTCTTCATCATTTGTGCCTTGAAAAAAACAGGGGGCAACAAAGGGGAAGGGAGGCTGGTGCTCTCAGGCCAAGGATGAAAAGAAAACTAGAGAGAAGTGGGAAATTTTCTTCAAGAAATATGCTGAGCTATATCTATCTATCTATCTATCTATCTATCTATCTATCTATCTATCTATCTATCTATCTATCTATCTATCTAT
>JANHFL010002130.1:108931-119144 GCA_032468155.1 Oxyrhabdium leporinum
TCTATCTATCTATCTATCTATCTATCTATCTATCTATCTATCTATCTATCTATCTATCTATCTATCTATCATCCATTTTAGAAAAGGCCACACTTTATTCTTTCAATAAAGTGTTTTTTACACTGAAGGACAGCAACCTAAAAGAGCTTGGTCTTCAAAACCAATAATTCTCTACCAGTCGTACAACGGATTCAGAAGTCTAAGTGAACCACAAGTTTCTGAAATATTAAGTCTTTAAAATGCACCATGAATTATAATTATAACGAGTACAAAATGCATGTAAATTTATGAATATGACTATTTTTAGGAGTCTTGGTTATATTGTAATATTATTTTATGATAGTTGTGTTTTTTATGCTTTTTGAATTATGATCTTCCTGGAGTTACATGGTTGAGATGGATAGTTATGTAAATAAATAAATTTCACCTTTACCCCTTATCCCAATTCTCAGGGGTAAGGTGTGTGTCTGTGTCTTTGTCTGTGTGTCTGTATATGTGTGTCTGGAGGCAGAGAGAGAGAGAGAGAGAGGGAGAGGGAGAGGGAAAGGGAGAGAACATCAAATATTGATTCTTTGTTATATAAGGTGCTTACATATCCAGCTTGCAATCTGCAAATATAAGTGCAATTCTGGTTATCCACAGAAGTCCCTCCCTTTCCCCTGTGGATTATTTCAAATATTATGAAATCCCTAAGTCTTCCGTTTTCCTGTTTTTAGACAAAACAAGTATGTTTCTGATTTTACATTAGAGGGCAAGTATTAATTCAAACCAAGAATCCCAGAAAAAACAGTTGGAGTGAAGAAAAAATAGGAAATGGAAGAGAACAAAAAGAGAAACACTAGGTGTAAGTCTGTGACTTGCTCATAACTACAACTCAACAAGTAACTCAGTGATCCAACTCTGATCTTTGGTTTAAGTTATCCTATAATTCCTGTAAATTCTCTCTTAAATCTTCTTACATCTGAGGTTAATTCAAAATGTCCACCAAGTGTATTCCCAACTTGTATGCAACTTGGCTTGCTGAGTGTTAATATATTGGCTGCTATCATGAGCCTTTGTGTTGTGCAGTGTGGCCTTCAGTTTATCAAGCTGAAATATAGGCCTCATCTTTTAATTTATTGTGGGAATTCCTAACATAAATGTCATACCTGGGTGATTATATACCACTGCTAGAATGTTATTAACTTCATCCAGTAAAGAGAGAGAACAAGGTCAGACCTCATTTACCTCTGATTTCTTAATTGTAACTGTAACTGTGATTGCTGAACTTGACTAATATATTCCTTTAAATGAGCAGGATTCACATTTAATTAGGAATAATAACACTTCTTGCTTTTCTGGTCACTGAGCTTTCTGTGAATTGTATGCAAGGTTCAGGTTCTTTCAGAAATATGACTTTTTGTCATTGATTTGTGGTGTTCCAAACTTTCCAAACTTTCCAACACTATCCATTGACCAAAACCACAAGAGAAGTCAATATAGTCCAGAATTGCTGCAGCTTGTATCTGTGCTTTGGTTTTTGTGTCCTCCAACAATACTTACAGAAAGAATCCTTGGATTTATCATAATAATAAAAAATTAAAGTCTTCCCAAATATTGTTTCTCAGAGATATTACATGCCATTAGATGTGTCAAGTAAAGTTCAAGAAAGATTTGAAGAAACCCTGCCAAAATTCATGCCTGAACATATTTATTATCAAAATATGCGCACACAACAAGTCTGTCTGACAGATTAGTTTTCTAGACACTACATGATCTCTTGTAGAAACTCTCCATTTGCTGATGGATTGGATTTTTGAACATTTATGGCACAGAGATAAAAGAGTGGAAAATGAGTGACAAAAGCTAGAAAATCACTTGATTAAATTCAAGCAAGATCATAGGAAAATGTGAAAGTAAACAAACAAAGCAGAGATCTTTTAATATAGTTCCAAGATGTCACATTAATCCCCAAAGCATAATTTTGAGATAATGGGCATGAGCCTGGTCAGTTCCTGCATTGAGTTGTTTTTTTTAATTGTCACATGTTGAAACAAGTAAAAGGTAAGCTTGTCAATTGGCTAGGAGAAAGAATGGATTAAAAAGGTTTTGATAATAGTTTGAGATCCCAATGCAACCAGATGACCTTTTCATAGCCTGAAGCTAATGTCTAGAGGTCAGCTTGCTACTCAAGAAACAATAGCTGGTGCTATCACTTGTTGGTAACACTAATAAATGGTATTTATTATCCTAGAGCAACTTGGATAGAAACTTGCTTTTCAATCAATTACATTCTACAATCTTTTATTAAAGCAGGAAAAAAAAGACTCATCCTTGCCAGATAGTTCCTGAAGTACCCTTCAGTGGCGGTCAACTTGATGGAGTGCTTAACCTGTTGCTCCTAGAGTCCCCTGTCATTGTCTTTGCTGACTAAGGCCTAAGGAATTTGAAATGCAAAACATTCTCTACCGATTTTAAATTCTGATGGAGTTCTGGCCCATTCATTCTTTCACCCTTTTTCCAAAGCAGCCTAACAACAAACCTGGCTATTGATTTTTTTTTCTTCAAACTAAAATAAATTCATATGTAGTTATAAATATTTTTAAAATTTATACTGTATACTATCTGCAATAGAATCACATTCTTCTTTTGCGGACTACATAAAATGTATCATTGTGATCCCCCCCCCCTTTTATTGTAAAATCAGAGCAGAAATGGGGAGGAAAAATCAACTTAAGAGCACTCAGAGTAATGAAATGATGCCGCCAGCCTATTTTCTCAAGAAAAGCAATTTAAAGTGACATTATGTTAATGTAAGTCAATCCAGAAAGAAAAACAGCATGTTCACCTGCAAACAATCCCTTGAGACTGATCAACACTGTCTCACAAATTGCTCAGTGTTTAACCTGAAGTCCATTTGTTAATTTTGTAAACATTGCTGTTTCCATTTCACATTGACATGATATTGACAATATGACTCTAATCCTGCCAGGAAGGAAGTATTGGATTTCAGTCAGGTACAGGATGCTTCCCAACTCAACTTTTACTTGAAAGGTCAAGGTGAAATGTTACTGACTTAACTGCCACAGAATGGGCTTCAGGCTCCAGGTGAGTTGACATTTGCCAAAAGTTCTGCAGAACTACTTTAATCCTTGGGTATTCTTCAATGTACTTTATTTTACAGATCAGCTTTTCTTTCCTTCCTTTGGAGAAGACAATCCTATGATGTCAATTTGGGCAGAAATAATTTCCATTCTATTTAGTGGTGCTTTTAGATCATATCCCGATGCTTGCCATAATTTTGTGCTGGTTTCTTCTTCTCTTTGTGAGAAAGGATATAATTCAATGAGAAAGATCTTGAATGCAGTCTGGGCAGCTCTGAAAGTTGAAGCTTGGTGGACCATTGAGTTCAACTGGTACAAGGTTCTCTCACATTTATGTTTTAATTTGGAGGACACAAATGCGTATAAGATGGATAATTGACATCCTGATGTCAATTCAGTTCTTTTATATATTGAATTTTGATGTGAAATAGTCCAATATATGGTTTGCTTTGGGATTTTAGGCAAAGGAAATATAATTATTTAAAGAGGATGTGTTCTGTACTGCCATTTTGTCAAGATGTTTAGCATAGGTGATATACCTAGTCACTTTTGTTACTTTTTAAATTGATTATTATATGTAAAAGTATTACAGAACTGTGAAAGCCATAGAAAGGAACACTCACACCATCAATTAAAAGATATAGACCATTGGCCTAGATTTTACTAGCAATACAAACAAGGAATCAATCTAGACAACTAGCACTGCCCATGTTTGAGAGGGCAAATAAAACTAGCTTTGAATGCTAACCACCATGGATGGATAATGTGAACTTAAAACTGTTTGTTTGTTTAATGAAATTTATAAGCAGCTGCTATCTGAAAAGACTTGAAGCAATGTACAAGAGCAACAGCAACACAAGCCAATGCAGAACAATAAATATAATACAATCAACACAAACCTCTAATATTATATCAATTACATCTTTGCTTCTACAACAGTCTAGTTCTTTTTAAAACCCCTGGAAGACTGTAATGGTGAGAACCACCCTTGTCAGGGGAGGAGAAGTTGTTCCAGAAAAGGAAGTCCCCACAGAAAATGCCCACCTCCCCTTCCTCTCAACAGAGAAAGAACTACTCCAGGCATTTTTGTTCCTGGATTGGGCTGACAGAATCTATAAAAGAATCTATACAGCCTTATAGTGCTGGCTTTGTGCCATAGATCATTGGCACCCGTAAAGAAATAGCTCTGTGCAAATCTGGCTGCATACACACTCGTGCCTAAAGAATAGCATATGCAGTCTCAGTATGCCAAAGCAGCCTTTAGACAGAGCTGATCAAAAAGTTTGCAGGGGCCAGTAGCCTTCCATGCCTCTAAAAGAAGTAAAGTTGAATATGTGCATTTTGTTTTATTTTCTATGTTGTGCTGAAGATCTGTTCCCTTACTGCTCACTCCAAAACATTGCTGCATTTACTATTGTCAGCAATGCTGGTCCAAATATTTATTTTATGGATCAGAACAAAAGGTGTCATTCTTATTATGACGTAGTCTTATAATCCATGTACTGTAAATTATTTACATCAGTTATTCTGATGCTGTTCTCTTGGGTTACACTCCTCTCCATGCTTCCAGATCTTAAATAAAGTAGATATTTTTCATAGAAAAATGTAAGACTGGTATCAAGGAAGTATACCAGGAAGCATCTATTGAAGTTTAACTTAATCTCCTGGCTCTTCTGCCTTACTGTCAAATATCTTTCTCCTGCCCACAGCAAGGACTTAGGTGCTGGAGGAGCACTCTCTAATTACGGTACCTTGCAGTCTCCTGGTAGGTAATTGGGTGGATTATGGACAGAAAGCAATTGAATGGCAATAGCAAGGAGGAAGTAAAATTAATCTAGGAGAGGCTCCACCAAACCCCTCCCCCAAGTTGCAGCTGGCAACAGAAAAAAACATGTTCTTTCAAAGCAAGAGATGTACTTTCCATCATCAAACAAACCAGGCAGAGTGTGGAACAGAAGCCCAATTGCTCAGACTTCCGCTTCTTGGTAACCATCAAAGTGGATTTCAGTGGATTATTTTGCCTCCAAAGCCTGACATGCATCCCCATTGATTTTTGAACATTCCCACTTCAAATGAGCTTCTATTTTCTTACACAGGAATTAAAAGACTTCCCTGTTTGTGGAATGCAACTCACTAGAGCAAATCTATCATCTGGGCTCATTATATTCTGTCACTTTCACCTTGACCCTTCAGGGTGCTGTGAATCAGCCCACTCCCCACCCTGTGATCCTCCCTAGGATATCAGATTACTTATGTCATCTGGACTCATCAGCTCAAGTCACTTGTTTCACTGCTTAGGTGGCTTTGATGTGAGTGGCTTAGCCTCATACCAGACAGCCCTCAACAAAAGCACACATACAGGTGTCTCCCTGGAAAGGAAGGATGGATATAATAGCTGGTCTTTCAGACCATGGTCATTTTATTTATTTTGTTCAAAGCCATTCACAACTGTAATCACTATCTTTGGGGACTTTCCTTTCTTGTTTTTCTAAAGCCCTTTTACAATAACCTGCCAGGTGCTTTTGTTCCTTTCGATAGACATATGCTCTGCTTGACTGAAGCTGTCCATGTGAATCATCTGCCATATAATTTTCTTCCAATTATGAATTTGTTTCACTCTTTGAAGATGCTTAAAAATATGACCTGCTAACACTGATTTTAAAAACCTCAATTACAGCATTTTGTGGTTAGCATTAGTATCTGAAGTAACAGAATCTTTTGACCCTTTAAAGAAGAATATATTAATTGTGCATTTTTTTCAGATACAAAAAAACTTAAATTCACCAAATTGTATTTTATTTATCCTTTTCAAGTTGGAAACGATAGAATATAACAAACTGGTAGGTTGGATTCCAGCACTCCAACAAACTCAGTAGTTCTTATCTATTAAACTTAAGTTCATAGAACCATAGGGCTGGAAGGAACCTTGGAGTTCCTTCAGGGGTCCCCAGCACACAATCCATGGACCAGCACTGTGCCACGGCATGCCAGAAGCCAGGCCGCGCAAACAAGCGAAGTCCCATCTGCAGGATGCTGGCAGAAAGCGAAACCATGGCCCCATCTAGTTCGCAGAAAAACCTTTCTCTGAAAGTGTTGATAAGTGATTTAAACAAAAGTACCTCATTTTGTTGATCGATTTAATAAGAAAAAAAACCGCACCTAGTGATAGACTGAAAAAGAAGACAGAATCAGAGTAGGAAAGAATAGATTATTATGGTTTTTAATCAATCAAGTTGTATCAGTGAAGTCTTTGTGTTGCACAGCAAAAAAAAAATATCTTCAGATGTGTGTGAACTATGCCTTGCTCAGGCTAACACTCCAAGCGTCCAAGTAAGTGAACAGGGTCCTTAGAGCCGTGTGTTCAGCCATCTGATTTTCGGATGCATGCCACTCCTTGCTGGTTAAAACAGCCCAGGGAGTGTATTCTGAGTGCTTTTGCGATGGTTAATTTTTGATTAAATGAGGGGGTTTGTATCTTAAGGAGGCTTTGATTTGCCCCCTTCTCAAGAAGCCATTGCTGGACCCCACTGTACTGGACAATTTCCATCCAGGAACTAACTTCCTCTGATTGAGAAGGTGGTTGTGCAATGGCTTGAGAGGACTTTGGATTACCTGGATTCCTTTCAGTCAGGATTCAGACCTGAATATGGAACAGAAATAGTATTTGTTAGGGTTTTGGATGATCTCTGGTAAGAGCAGGATGGAGGTTGTGCATCTCTCCTTGCCATTTTTTATCTCTCTGCAGTTCTAGGTCTATTCCACCTTTGATGCTAGATGGGATAACACTGCCCTAGACAGGGCAATCTGGACATCCTCATGGACTTACAACTCCTGTTCAAAGAGCAGGTGGCAGTCATGACCATGAGGGCTTTTGTACAGCTTCATGTTGTATACCAGTTATCCCCATTCGTGGATCGAGGAGCTCTGCTTACTTTCACTCATGCTCTATTCTCCCATTTAGTTTTCTTTAATGGGATTGCCCTTGAAGAGTGCAAAGAGTGTCCATAAGCTTTAGCTGGTACAAAATGTAGCAGCATGAACAGTTATGTGTGCCCCTAGAGTGGTACATGTTACACCATTGCTGCATGAACTGCATCAGTTGCCAGTTTGCTTCCAAGTCCAAATCAAGGTAGGAGGTGGGTCTTCTGTATATTATACTTCTGGTATTTAACAGCAAACCACCAGATTATTGAGATATGTAATTTTCTGGCTAAGAAAGATGAAGTTTCAATAGAAGAGTGTATCTGTAGCTCAGGGTTGAACTGTAGAGCCTTTTGTGATCTCTTGCAGTGGTCTGCTTGCAGATATTTCATTATCCAACTAGGTAGTATAATCACACTGATGATGGGATAATGAGGTCTTGGATAAGCTTTAACTTAAGTATCTATTTCATTTTCATTTTAAAAAAGCCCTAAACTTGAAGTCTCCCTAAAATAAAAACATTAAAATTCTGATCCAAAAGAATAGCATTATCTTTTTCCCCCTTTGTCCTACTTTACTTTGAATGAAAAATGTTTACTAGGTGTCTAGATTTAATTATACTTAAAGCAGACTCAATAAAATGAATAAATTTTTGAGTGGAAATATTTTGAGCAAATCAACTGAAATCTATATGAATTAACTTAATGTCTTATCTAATTTAAATCACATTGATTTCAATAAATTTGCTCTAAATATGAAAATTCTGGTTATAGTTATAAATAACTATATTTAGAGAAGGTAAATAACACCTTCCAGGTATCCAAACCCTAAATATATACTCAGGTCACAATATCTGTCAAACTGGTTGAGGCATTTGTCATATAGGATTTTAATTACCGGTACCATTGATTTTATAAACATTTTAAATTGCTTTTTTCAAACTAAGCATTAACACTTAACAAGGTTGGGATGAACTACATGGCCAATTAACTTCCTTGTTTTTATCAGTACAAGTCTCTGGTGTCTCAGAGAAATTATGCAGCAATAAAAAAAACAATACCTCATATTCCTAAAAATAAAAAATAAAAAGTAACAAAACTATATTTTTGCAGGCCACAGTCCTATTATTTGAAAATAGTTCTAGCGACATCAGTAGGACTTGCTTAAATCTTATAAGCCCAATGTGATATTTGTTCAACATTGGTGAAGAGCACTTTTTAATGGCAGGTTACCTCTATGTTAAGATGTTGATCTATTCAATCAAGTGCTTTTAATATATATGGAGTCATAATGCTAAACGCCTAGAAATATATGAGATCATGCTAGAAACATAGCATTCCATCAATTTTTCATAGCATTCTATTCCCTATACATATAAAAAACACAGCTCAGAAAAATGACTCTTATTATATACCATAAACTCTTTACAAATATCCCAAGCATTAACATCATTCCTCAGAGTGCTCCCTGACAAACAATTTTAGGAAGAGCAAAGTTGTGGAATTTCCTTCTGTTACCTCCAACCTATATCATAATGCCAAGCTCTTTTTATGGTAAAGGAAATGTCTAGGCCTGCTCTCTGGATGGAACTTTATGTGTTGTCAAAAATAAGATTGCTACAAAAATGGTGACTCCACCTTGAGCTCCTTCTTCTCTGTTTAGGATCTGCTGCTATGAAAATACATGAGACAATGTCTCCACTTTTCTCCGCCCTGTCTCATTATCCCCTGCCTATGCAATAACAAGGGAAGGGAACTTGATCCATAGTCAGAAATGTTCTGCATTCATCATTATGCCTGGCTTTGTCTTCTATTGGGAAGTAATTTGAAAGAAGAGCTTTGATTTAAGATAAGCCAGAATGTTCTATATTACTAAAGTGTCCATTCTGTGGTTCACATTATGGCATGTCCCTTCTTCCCCACCCCACAAATACCAAGGCAGGGCTGTCTCCTTTGCCTCAATTTTAAATATTTTTTTGGCTTGCCTTTGAGATTCCCAGTGAGTTCATTTCCGCAATGGACTTCGCCCCAACTTCTGGTGCTAAGCAATTAATCAAAATGGAAAGGGGACTTACTCCAGAAAGAGGTGCTTTTATACTCGGGATCTCTCCCTTTTTCATTGTTTCACATCTCCCCTTGCTCTAACTCCTCCGACCATCAATCCACACATGAAACGTTTCTTCAAAGAAATGTTTTGACTAAAATATTCAATAAAATTTCAACAGGAGGTATTGCCTTTTGCAAAGAATTATTTTCTTACTCTGCTAAGGCAGAACAATAGCAGTTTTGTTTCTAAATCATGAAGGTAAGAGTTAGTCTTGAAACCACCAGCTATTTTTGAATGTTGAAAGAGATGTTACAGTTATGCCTTCTCAAATCTGAAAATAGTAGAGTTGTTATTTGGATAAGACACCAGAATTTAGCTAGAAACAGAAAAAAAGAACCTCAATAAGCCTTACAAGTTATGAAGTCACACAATTCCTCCCAATTTTAGAGCCAGCAAAAAGGCAAGGTCACATAAATTGTATTACCTTCACAGGCTAGTTTTACTTACCAAACAAGGTCAGGTTATAGAGTTACTCTTACATAGTTTTATGGAGGGCAGATTCTTAATAATAATATTGTGGCTTTCCTGATTATTTGGCTTCCCTTCCTTCCCAAAGAGCATTTCCAACAGGAAACAGCCAACAATCACCCTTAGCAATGCATGGAAAGGAAAATAATGGGGAGGGGGGAGGAGGGAGAGATCCTGGCAACCATCTTGATGAAGGAGTTGTTGGATGGATTCTCCATATTAATGTTTGCTGTTAACAATTCTGATTGATTGTCCAGTTTTCAGGGGTATGAATTATATTCTTTTCACCATAACCATTAGAAGATATTTTCTTAAAAATTAAAGCAGCTTGGTTGAAAACTTGATTTTGGGTCTTCTTAAGTGTGTGATGCTTCTGTTTGGACAGGATATCATGTTTTTATCTGTGTGATTCCATACCTGTGATGGATTAAATCCATCAAAAGTATACTTAAGGAAATACATTTTTCTAGTACCAAAAGGCGTTGCTTCTCTTGCCGTCTACCTGGGCAGGCTTTCTGGGTCTGGATTTCATCTGATCATGTATCAACAGTAGAAAGCAAATGTTGTGTATTGGTTAAGGCACCAGGCTAGAAACCATGAGACCATGAGTTCTATCCCACCCACTCCCCCCCTCT
>JANHFL010002130.1:145439-157329 GCA_032468155.1 Oxyrhabdium leporinum
AAACAGACAGAAATATAGAGATTTCTCATTCCTCAGAGTTCAGCAGATTTTACTGCATTTTATAACAACTAAATAATTAAAGTGAATTCTATCAGCAAACTTATAGTAAATTTACCATATATATTTTGAATGTAGTTTTCTGTGCAATTTATGAAAATAGAACCAATAGTGTACATGCTTTGCTATGCTACTATCCATAAGATGTGGTGGGGCCCACCTGGATTTCAGCACAATTTTGTGTGTGTGTATGATATAAATAAAAATAAAAGTGCAGATACATGTAGACATACTTTCTTTGACCACATAAATCTGTTTAAGAATCTTCTACAGCTTTCCAGTAAATAGAGATTCTAATATATGCATATTTATATACTTGTAAAACATCAACATTAAATACCAATTATCAATATAAGCAAACCAAATTAATAAATGCAAAAAGTGATCACATATTTTATTGCATTCATTTAAATTTCTCCAAAATGACCGTTCCATTTGGGAGAAAGAAATCATTTTTATCATCCTCAAAATTTCCAGAAATGTTGCATCTTAACAGATGCTATGCACCCCAAAGTACCTGTCTGTGGATCTCCTAAAGGAGCCCTGGTGTCAGACACCACAGACTCTACCATCCCCATAGAGTGTGATTTTCTAGCCTGAGACAATAGGGAAGACAATGGGAAAGACGATGTGATCACCTGGTGCATCTGGTAACTCTCCAGTTCAGCTGCAGGTTTGGTACAAGGGAGCCAAAGGCATCAAGAAAACTGATCAAGGGAGATGCCGTCTGCCCTCTCATATCAAAATTCAAGAATTCTTTTTTTAAATCCCAACTTGGAGGTAGTGTTTATTGTCCTTTTGGGAATACTGTCCCATCACCTGCTTATCTTTTAATTGTTCCTTTTCCTCAACATCTAAAGCACAGACTTTCTTTCACAGCTGCTTTGGAAGTATAAAATGGCCAGCCACCACATCTCAGGTATGAACCAGCAACATGAAGCTAGCCTCTTCTGCTATATCAATATTGGTCTGCTCTGTTGTGTGCAGATGTTTGATCACAAAACTACAGAGGACTGACAGATGATCTTAGCTAGGTCAAGACTGTAAATTTGGCATTACAAATCATAAGGGTTAATGCCTGTCATCTATTAAAATAATATTCAGTTAGGAATCTATTCACTATGGAATACTGTAAGCACAGTTATCTAATGTGGGTGAATAATGTTCAGCTAGAGGCTAGGAAGAGATACAGAGCCAAATATTTTTTCATTCATCCTATTTCTGTAGCCTAATACAACATAGTGTATTCAGTTACTAAAAAGGGGGGAAATCAGAGTGATGTAACTCTCTTTAGTTTCTATTTACTTACTTTCTAAGGGAAAAAAATCGAGAGGTAATTCTGGTAGATGGAAGGAATGGCACAGTTCTCATCTCTGAACTTTGAAAAAATTAATTATTGTACTGCAAAGGTTGGTTTTATAAAAGCACTTGTCATACCTATTCAATATAACAAAATAGTGGACTTGTACCATATGGACCATTTATCCAAATTATCTGTTAAACAACCAACTCCCCAGAGACCATTAGAATTAGGGGGCCGAATCAAATGGTTTGCTATACCAACTCTGTACTATTTGTAGAAAGCTGCATCTGTAGCACAGCTGGAGCAGCTGTGTTGGAAAATCAATCATTTTCTGGCAACTGAGCAACTGATTTTCCATCAATCACTACATGAGGCATTCTGTTTGCTTTATAAAACACATAAATTCTGCAAATGCAATAAGTGTGTTCAAACTGATGCAGCAAGAGATAAAAGGCAGCTTGAAAGCTGCTATCAGAGTTAATTTGAAAGATGGTGCATTTAGACGTACCTGAAATGCTTCATTACAATAATAAACAGATGAAGACCTCAGATGTTTGGGGGAAGTGGGGTTGGTACAGAAAATATTAGAAACAATAGTTCTTCTCCATTACAAGAATTTTGTGCTACATGACAATGTAACTTCTCTTTCTCATAAACCAGTCATTCAGGGAAAGGAACTTATTTCTGGGTAGACCAAGAACTCATAAATCCCACAACCTTGCACAAACTCCCCCAACTCAGAGTTTAATAATTTATTGGCCTATCTTTTCCCATCAGGCTGCCTATCAAATCTTACCATCCTGCTTTCAGGTGCTTTGGAAAATAGATTAACTCCCTCTTCTTTATGGCAGCCCCTTAGATTTCTGCTATCATATCATCCCTAGTCCTTCTCTTTGTGAGGCTAGACATACTCAGTTTTCACAACTGATCATGATACAGTTTAGCCTTCAGTCCCCTAATCATCTTTGTTGCTCTTCTTTACACTCTTTCTAGAGTCTCAGCTTCTTTGTATCATGGTGAACAAAACTAAATGCAGTACTCCAAGTGTGGTTTTACCACTGATGTATAAAGCAATACTAACACTTCACATATTTTTGATACTATCTTTCTGTTGATGCAGCCAAGGACTGCATTGGCTTTTTTGACATTGGCACACTGCTGGCTCATATTTAAGTGATTGTCCATTGGAACTCCAGGATCCCTCTCACAGTCACTGCTGTTGAGCCAGAGATCACCCTATATCTGTTTATTTGATTTTTCTTGCCTAAGTGTAAAATCTTATTTTTGTCACCACTGAATTGCTTTTTTTCTGGATAGGGCCCAATGTTCAAGTCTGCCAAGATCCTTTTGGATCTTGAGCCTATCTATTAAGGTGTTGGCTATTACCCCCAGCTTGGTGTCATCTGCAAATTTGATGTGTTTCCCTTCTATCCTTTCATTTATAAAGATGTTGAAGTGTAGTGGGCCTAAGCAGAACCTCCCGGTACTGCTGCATGCTTCTTTCCATGTAAAATCATTTGGGATGCCTCTTCAAAAGGACAATAAATTGAAGAGTGTGTCTCATGACACACATATTAGAAGGAGAAACAAATTTAATGCAAAAAAAAATATTATCAGTGTTTTGTTTATCTCATTATCAATCAGACAGAACTGAAGGTGTTTGGTCAAAATGAACCTTTGGAAACTTCTGTAGAGAGAAAGTCTTGGGCCAAAATTGTCCTGTTTCAGACCAGAAACTTATTCACTCTGAGTTCACAAACAGTTTTAGAGGAAAAGACACACAGAGTGCAGGCACAGCGCGCACAGACCAGTGTTCACAGGAGAATCTAGTCCCCTTAATTGGTTTAACCCAAAACCAAATCAGCATACAGATCTAGAAGTAATAGGGAGATATCCCAGGAGTTCAGATGTCACAAAAGGGTAGTCAGATGGTCTGAGATTAAAAGGATGAAGTTCAGGAAGTACATGGTTATCATTGATATGAACATAGGGCCATGGTTGAAGCAGTTGTTCCCATTCACTGGATAGTTATTCTGGTATAAACTAGCTGATACTAAAGCCATAAACACTTTTGTTCTTGAGGCATTTTCAGAGTGTCGTCAGATTGTGTAGTCGTTCTGAAATTGGGATTTTTGTTCTCTGATCTGTCCACCTCTGCTTCGGTTGATTGCTGATGGAATCAGCCTCAAGGGACTTAATCTTTTTTTAATCTTGAAGCTGATATGCTAATAGTCCAGTCTGCTCCACCTCTGACTTCTCCAAATCATGGGAGACCATGATGAAACACTGCAATAGGCAACCACATAAACCAGTCTTAGTCACTATGACCTAAAGAAACAAAAGCAGGTTGTTTTTTTTCCTTTTGGGAACAGGCCAAAATGAATCTGAGTGCTCTGCTGGAAACTATGCTTCAAACTGTAGTGGACATATTTCTCAGTCTTCAGAGCTCAAGAAAAATAAAAATGCATCCATTTCTTTCATTTGAATGTTCTTTGTAGATGTATTCATGAGTTGTGTGTGTCAAAAAGTCAAGATGGTGGCCACAAGCAATGATCAAAGTCCTGGCCTCTTTTACAGGCACCTTTACATATTTGTCCCTCCCCATGGACATTTACAACCAGAGGCATCCACCCTGGTGGGTCAAAGTCTGTAAAGTGTAGATGAAGCATTGTGGTCAGATGCACATGTGCCGAGAGATGGGGCTTCAACTGCAATCTGTTACATCTTGAAGATTTTGCAGATGTTGCAGATTTTGACTCCCTCCCTCTGTAGATGTTCCTGATTTTAACATTAAACAGGGATCATATATTTCCCATCACAAAGGAAAACAATGTTTCTTCCAATTCAGTTAACATGAATGATCCTATTTCTTTACTTTGACTCTTTTTGGGTTAGTAATATGAAATAGTAATAAAATATCACTTTAATAGTATATTAAACCTTTCTATTTTTTAATTCTTTTTAAAGAATACTTAATTGTTAGGATTTTAATGTTTCAATGCTGGAAACTACCCAGAGTCATTTTGTGTATGTATGTATGTAAGTATGTATGTATGTATGCATGTATGTAGTTTCCATCATTGAAACATACATACACACATACATACATACATATGCATGTTTTAATGCTGGAAACCACCCAGAGTCATTTTGTTATGAGATGGGTGGCAAATAAATTATATATATTGGTACATTGAAGAATTGTTCCTGTAAAATTTTCATACTCCTTTTTTGCTTCTACCTGTTCAGGTTTTAGAAGACAAAAATATGTACCCCAAAAGACCATTTTTAAAAAATGTTTTCTCATTTTCTTTTATTTACTGTTTTTAACTGATTAATAAAATCCATTTGATTGAACAGCTGCATATAATCAACAGCTGGATTTATTTTGTTTATTATAGAACGTAAGCTACATGTTATGATTAAACAAGAATAGATTCCAATTCTCCTATGGTAGAGATAGCTGTCAAAATGGCATATCTGGAGATAGGTCACCCACAAGGATTGTGTCAAAAAAGTCAAAATGGAGCTGTGACTCTGCACCAGAGACACACATCTTTTTCACATACACCATGTATGACCAGCTAGCATGTTTAAATGGAGTTGGGTTTCCGTTGTACAGTCACAACCATCACCATGAGTTTTTGACACCCTCCTTCAGATGACCTTGTTGTGGATGGAGGTGAGAGAGGAAGGGAGTCAGAGATGCAGTACCTTTGCAGGCTGTTTAAATATCCTTTAAGCAAATGTTTATACAGTGCTTAGATTCAATGTCTAGAAGTATTGATTTTTCCTTTGATGAAATAGATGAAAATTTATGCAACAAAGAACTGCTTAGTTTTTAAAGGAGTTTTGCCTCCCCCCTTGTCCTTGCTGCAAAAGACAAATAAAGCTCTTCCCTTTGAATGACACTTATTTCTGTATCAAAGTAAGTGTAAACCTATATTCTGGATTAGAACTTAATCAATCTTCCTTTCCAGCAAATCTGTTCTAAATATAAGAAAACATTGTGGAATCTTCCCATTCATTAATTCTTTTTAAAGGTGCAAAAATCATTAAGAGGTGTGAGTGTTCTTCTAGAAAAATAATATCCCTAATTTAGCTTTCAACCCCTCCCTTCCTCTGCCCACCCCATTTGTATAATTGTCAAATGTAGCTAAGGAAATAATTTGCAGATTTCTATGCTCACATGTGGTTAAGCTCTGCAACCCTCTGCTGTGCATAGGTAAATCTCTTCCCCTTTGGGACCCTGATTATCACATTATCTCAAAGATGTTGCATTTTTAATTTCTCTCCGTTTCTTATAAACTGTGTTAATAAAATCTGCACCCTGTGGAATCCCCTCTGCTCATTAGCTATGATCCACCCTCTGGCGACAAAAGTCTGTTTACATTAGAAAAGAGATGATAAAATATGCTTCTTGCAGCTAGCTGCCCCCTCTGAGGATTATATCAGGAGGCTCAAATCATCCCTTCCCTTGGCTTTCAGCTGCCCTAGCATAGATTTCTTTCATTTCACTCATTCGGACTTTTAACAAACCACTACAACTCTCTCCAATCAATTTCTTAAATCACAGTTTAATTATTTAAACAGAGTGAGCTTTTGCTCTCCATCGAAATCACAATCTTTACCCCTCGTAGAACAACATTAAATCATTGTTTAATCCTTATTACTGCCGTAGGCTTCTCTTGCCTAGTGCTGCACTGCAGAAACTTAATTTCAATATTTACCACTTAGATCACTTAAGGGCTGTCAGCTTTAATAACATTTTATCAATTGGATACTTATATTATTCTCAGTTTCATAAAAATAACAAGGCTGGGTTTTGCATTTCAATCATAGCTGGGCTAGTCTGCTGAGTGCTCAGGGACTTCATTAATGTTGGTCTGTAACGTGAGTGTTTTTCTTAAGTAATACAGATAATGCAGTATTTACTAAAGAGCAAATGGGTGTTGCTCTTTAGGAAGCACAATAGAAAACCACAAATGAAAAGCTGCAGCAAGCAAAGCAAGTACACAAACGTTTATTTTGGAATCGTTTTTGTTGTGTACCCTTATTCTGAAGAAAAAAAGGCCATATATTCTGTTTTTTTCCATTGTCCTTCTGATGTAATATGGTCTTCCATTGATGCATAAGAGACATTTCTAAGTTTGACAAGTATGCCCTGAAATGCTTGGGGAAAGGTCAAAAAGTTAGATTGGTGCTATATTTAACAAGGAAAAACCTTCCTGTATTTGTCTTTGGGGCTAAGTTTACTCCAGTGTGTCCCTGAGAGAAAGTTACAGTAAAATACTTCTCAATGTGAGCAGTGAGGACATCAAGTATTTTCTTTTTCTTTTTCAACAAACATTTGGATTTTTTCTGCTATGTAACAGAATAAGAGTTGGAAGGGACCTAGGAGGTCTACTAGTCCAACCCCCTGCTCAGGCAGGAAATCTTATACTATTTCAGACAAATTATTGTACAATCTCTTTTTCAAACTTCTAGTGCCTGTAGGCAAGTTGTTCTACTGATTAATTGTTCTAACTGTCAAGAAATTTCTCCATAATTCTAGGTTGCTTCTCTCCTTGATTAGTTTCCATCCATTGCTTCTTGACCTGCCTTCAGGTGCTTTGGAGAATAGGGTAACTCCCTCTTCTTTGTGACAACCCCATAGATATTGGAAGGCTGCTATCATGTCACCCTTCATCCTTCTTTTCGTTAAACGAATTACTGCAACTGTTCTTTATATGTTTTAGCCTCCAGTCTCCTAATCATCTCACTTGTTCTTTGTACTCTTTCTAGAGTCTTCTCCTTTTGCTACAACTCTCTCCAGGACTTCTCCTTTTGATAGTTTGTTCATAGTTTTTGACGCTTGATGTAGACCATTGTTATTTTATTGTTGTTATTATTCGGAGCCACTTTTTGTCATATGGAAAGAGGAAATAAATGGTGTCCTGTTTCAACAGAGGATACAACAATTCTAAATGGTTACCACTCAGAGATGAAGACGCCGACGCCGATAATACTGTCTTGTTTCCAGAAGCTGAAGGCAGAATATATAGTGTTCTATCTATCAGTGCTTCTTTACACCAAATGAGATAAAATAGAATAGGTTTTTACCATTTACTCCAAAGTCAACCAGAGAGCTTTCATGGCTGGTCAGGTTCTGGTTCTGGTTCTGGTTCTGGTTCTGGTTCTAGTATTAGTTTTAATCTGTCCATACATCTGTCCAGCTGCTAATCCATCTATCTAAATATAAATAAAAATAGTCACCAAAAATTGGTGTTGATGTACAAGAAAAAAGGTGAAAAATAAAAATCAGTGAAAACATTATTAAGAAACTAGTTGGTTACAAATTATACTTAACAATTCTTGTCTTTGTTGAATAATTCTTACTATGTGGTTAGTCTATTTCTGGAGTTTGAATGCATCATATCTGCATATGTAATTATCAATTTTGCTACAATCACCCTCCAGAATAAAAACCATTTAATAGGGAAGCCAGTAATAAAGTTGCTGGATTTATTGATGGGTTTAAATAATTCCATGTTTTTATCAAATTTTGACTTATAATTTGTCCTTTTGCCTGTTTCTTTATATCATAAATACCTGCAGATATCCAGAATACTGACATTCTGCTACTTGGGGACTTTATATATTCTGTTATCCACACCAGAGAATTTGTATAATAATATCATTTAAAATTTGGAAAAGTAAGTCTTTTGAATCTTGTAAAATTCTGAATTTTACTCATGTTTTTTCTCCAGTCCATATAAATCTACTGTCTGTTCTTTACCAATCCTGCAGGAATTTATCTGGGATTAAAATTGGTGCCATTTGAAAAAGTAAATGGGCAGCTCTATAAATTTGTTTAATGTTAAAAAAAAATAGATGAAGCATTATCTTAGGCAATATGTTCATTTTCACACTCACAACTCATCCTAACCAGGAGAGTTTTATTTTTTTTTCACCTTTCAAAATCTTCACCTTTCAAGATCTTTTATTTCTATAACACAGAAATGTCTTGTAACATTAGAATTATATACTTTGAAATGTTTTTATTGTTCAGGTACAATCTCAGATATTTCACTCAGTCTTTTATAATTTGACAATCAATTTTTTTGTGTGCATTTTGATGTTTTATGTTATGTTTTTGTCTCTGGAAAATGTTAATTGCTTTTAATCACCTGTTTTATTGTGCTTTGTAGTTGCATAATACTTAGTGTTACATCATCTGCATATTTCTATTTACATTCCTCACCTTGAATTTTGATACCTGATATTTATTTGCCCTTTCACATCTTGCCTGCTAATACTTCTAAAGTAATCACAAACAATAAAGGAGAGATTGGACCTCCTTGTCCAGTATTTTGTTTAAAGAAAAGTTTGCAGTTAGCTGCGATGTTTGCTGGTGATACATGTTTTTCTACCAGGCTTTTATATTAACCTCCAGGATTCATTTTATGTCATACTGCTAATGAAAATGGCCACACCGTGTTGTCAAAAGCAATCACATATAACAAGATTAGCACTGCTTTTTCCCCCTTATTAATATATTCCTGTGTGTTTATGGTATTATAATTCTGTGGTTATCCTTCATTCTCCTCTTGTGAATAAACTTCTTTGATCTATATGCATTACTTCTGCAAACTGTTCCTTAAATGTTAGCTAATATTCTCAGAAAAATCTTACAGGCAACTTTCAATAAAGAAAGTGGTCTAAATGACTGAAGTTTCTCTGGATCATTCTCTTCTTGTTGAATCAAGATAATGCTTCTTCCCATGTTTGTAGTACTACTTTGATATTTTTTTTTCATCCATTGCTTTTGTCAATGATTCCACCAATTCTTCTTCTAAACCTTGATAATATTGTACTGTCAGCCTGCTTGGGCCTGTTGGCTTTCCAATTTTATTTTTTTAACTGTTTATTTATTTTAATTGTTATGGGTTTACTTTGTATTTGTGCTATTCATTATTTTTTTTAAATTGCTGAATATTCAGTACATTTTTTTCAAACATGTTTTTCCAATATTAAATCTAACATATATTTTCTTGAAAAACATTATGTACAGAAACTTGTTTCCTTTTTTTTTTGCTGTCCATCCTTCCTTTTCTTTTCTAACTTGATACGCCCAAAATTTCCTTCATTCATTTGCATTCTCAAAATGATTTTGCTTGACAAATTTTACAGTATCTACTTTTGGAGTTCTTCATTTCAATTAATCTAGTTGTGGTTTAACCTTATTCAATTCTTTCACTTGTCTTTTTGCATTAATTATATGTATTTATTCTAATTGTTGAAGTTTTTCTCCCAGTTTTGCTTTTCATTTATTTTTTCCTTTTTTCCTATTTACCACAAGATATATGAAATTTTCTCTCATGTAAGCTTTGCTATCAGTTAGTTGCCTCTGGCTTCTTAGTATTCTGTTTAAAATTAATTCCTCTATGCATTGTTTAACCAGTTCTCAGATACGAACCCACATGATCAGACCAAAATGAAATCAATTGAGAGCATATCATCTCCTGCTATAAATTCCATGCTCCCCAAATAGCATGGCCATCGATCATAGGAATTGTAGTTCTAACATATCTGAAGGATGCCCATATATTATGTAACCAGCTGGAATGACTTAGCATGCCATGTCAACCCATTTATTGTTTTGCTTTTTGGAAAGCATTTTTTCTCCCCCTCCAAACAGCAGTTAAGTTATCATAAGTACCTGATGTATGCAGTTCTGTAGTTATGTTATTTGCATACAGAGGACATGCTTGACAAAGGCTATTAAAAGTAGTAGTCCTCTGTACTGGTACCAGAGTGGAAACCATCAGAGGCAAATACATCATTAAGAGTCTTGAGTTAGTTTCCTAAAATAGAGTTCATGTACTTTTAAGTCCTTACTCCCCGGCTTCTAAGATACCTCAAAGGAAAAAAAAGGAAAAGAAGAAGAAAAGCACTGATAAAATCTCCAAAATTAGACACCTTTCTTCAACACATTACACGCTACTAACTTTGCAAAAGGGTCTAAAGTTTACCCAGCCTTATTCAACCAAGACTAATAGAAATGGCACTGTTTTATGAGTTTTATGATTATGAATCATACTTTGACACCAAAGTGTTTGTCCTACCTCTCCAGAAACTAACGGCAAGCCACCTTCAACACATCTCCTCTTCTTAATGCAATACCCTCAAAAGGACATAATCAGGCCAGAGGGAATTTCTTCTCAAATTGTGAATTTCCTCAGTAACACCTAAGGATGAAGGCAAGCTAATACAGTGAGGGAATATGGGATTAATTTTGAGATTGTCTGATTAATGGATTGCTGCCCATCAATAATTGACTTAGGTTTTCCCCAAGGTGCAATCTTTATTGGAATCTGGCAAGAGCATCTGCCTACAGAGTCTCAATCAGTCCCTTGCAGGGAGGATCTTTGGAGAAGTCACAATTGTGAAGCTCAAAGGGGCAGGTACTTACACAAAGCAATATAGAGTCAGGCATATAAACTGGAACAATCCATTGATGGCATTTCCATTGCTCGCTGAGCAATGCTCTGCATGGAAGCTGTTAGTGAAATCCTGACTTTCACAATGAAGACTTTGCAACTATTTTTCCTTGCACAAATTGATGTCAGAAAAATGATTTAAGGGCATCTAGTTAAATTGCAGCAAGGCCTTATACAGAATTCTGGGCATTCTGCTTCTCCCTTAGGAAGAAATTTTATTCCCATGGTGTAGAAAAAAAATTAAAGCATGCAACAGATAAACCTTGCAACTAGCCATAAAACCAATTAGAGTATAAAAGAAAAATGAAACAGCAAGAAAAATAATCAATGACAAATCATTAAACATCTTTGCTTAAGCAATAATTTGAACCTTGAAAAACCTAAGGAGTTCTTTTCTAAGGCTCCATCTGAAAAAAAATCCACTGAACTCTTTTGGGCAGCTTGGATTGATTTCCCTTTCAGCCCTTGCTAAGCCAATCATGTGTTCCATTTTCCAGATTTTATCTAAGGAATAATGGGATTACAGATAAATACCAAGCACTATTTCTTAACAGCTAATGAAATTCTATGTTCATTGATTAATATTTATGACTATAATGCTATGGATGTTGGTTGGGATTTACTCTCTTCAAAGTTAGGGTGCTGTGTTCTTTGTCAACTTAAAGTCCTCTCCTACTGTCCTCTCCACAACCTACTTCTTGGAAAGCTAGAAAAAAGTGGGACAGATAGAATCACCTCCAGATGGATTCACAAGTGGCTGACAAACCGTACTCAATGAGTAGTCCTTAATGGGTCTAAGTCTACATGGAGGGAAGTAAGCAGTGGGGTGTCACAAGGTTCTGTCTTAGGCCCAGTGCTCTTCAATAGCTTCGTCAATGATTTAGATGAGGGAATAGAAGGGGAATTTACCAAATTTGCAGATGATACTAACCTGGTAGGAATAGCTAACACCCTAGAAGATAGGCTCAAGTTCCAGATGGATCTTGACAGACTTGAACACTGGGCCCTATCTAACAAAATGAAATTCAACGTAGAGAAAAGTAAAGTC
>JANHFL010002130.1:157429-170519 GCA_032468155.1 Oxyrhabdium leporinum
GCAGGAGACCCTATACCATTTCAAACAAGTGACTGTCCAGTCTCTTCTTAAAAACCTCCAGTGATGAAGCACCCACAACTTCTGACAGCAAGCTGTTCCTCTGGTTAATTGTCCTCACTGTCAGGATGTTTCTCCTTAATTCCAGTTTGCTTCTCTCCTTGAGTAGTTTCCATCCATTGTTTCTTGCCCTGCCCTCTGGTGCTCTGGAAAATAAGTTGACCCCCTCCTCTTTGTGCCAACCCCTCAAATACTGGAATACTGCTATCATGTTCCCCCTAGTCCTTCTTTTGTCTAGACTAGCCATACCCAATTCCTGCAACCATTCTTCATGTTTTAGTCTCCAGACCCTTAATCATCTTAGTTGCTCTTTGAGCTTTTTCCAAAGTCTCAACATCTTTTTAGTAGTATGGCGACCAAAATTGGTCGCAGTATTACTAGGGTTTTGTAAAGCGGCATTAATACTTCATGTGATTTTGATTCTATGCCCCTGTTTATACAACCCAGAATCATATTAGCCTTTTTTGGTGGCGGCTGCACATTGCTGGCTCATATTCAAATGATCATCCACTAGGACTCCAAGGTCCCTCTCACAGTTGCTGTTTTTGAGCCATGTTTTGGCTAATCTGTATTTGTACCTTTGGTTTTCCCTGCCTAAGTGTAAAACCTTGCTTTTCTCCACGTTAAATTTCAATGTGAATTTGAACTTAATTGAAAAGAATCCAAAGAATCCATCTCATCCAGAGCTTCAGAAACTGGAGCCCAATCTCAACTACATTGTCTAAAATAGTATTTCTACTTCTGACTCTGGTAAACATGTAGGACAAAGAGAACAAAGTTTCCCCATATTCTACTGCAATAGAGAAGCTGCATGCAGAACAGGCTGGAGCTGGGCTGTACTGGATGAACCCTTGTGGGGTTGCTTAGCTGGAGAGTTCCTAGCTAACCTGACTGATATCAAAAAGCTACACAGGTTTGGATGGAAGACGAACAGGAAATTCCAGGGTTCCAGGTTAGGGTGAGAAGTCAGAGGAAAGGCAAATCTCTTCTGCACTGTTGTAAAGAAAACAATATGGGAGTATCCATGATGCTGAGCTTAATTTGAATTTGAATAGATTGTTCTTTCACTGCTAATAGGAACTCCAGTGCCATCTCCAGTTGAAGGAAATGATTTTATAATTTTTGCCACATTATTCCCTTCATTTGAATTGTCCTGGAATGAAACATAGGTATACAGTATATAGTATGGGAATAGATCAGATTCCTTTTCTCTAACATAAACTATTTTAATTTATATTGGAATTCCCTGGGCTTCATTCAGTTCTTTAAATTTGGAGATCTGATCAGAACTGAGAAGAAAGATAAGGAGTGTTGCTGGATCAAAGCATCCATCTAGAACTTCAGCTAGTTCATGTATTTTTTAACCATAACCAGATGCCTCCAGGATGAAATCTTATAAGCAGGACATGAAAGAAAATGGCTCCTCCATCTGTTAGATTGCTTCTTTATTTGCCCCGCTTCTTCAATTGCTTAAAACATTTATATTAATTTTTTCAGTCCTTCCTAACCAAAAATTACAAAAAGTAATTGTCTCTTATTTTTTAAAAAAGGACATCGCACAAAAGGAAAAGTAGAAAAGGAGGGAAAAGGAAAACAAGACTGATTTGCTTGCATGGAGTTCTCATGTCTAAATAACTATTACCCTAGCCAGTGGATGTACTAGAAAACTCAAAGAACTTTGGATTTAGGAAACTGTGGCTGACGTTTAAGACTCTTCTGGCAGAGAAAAGTCAAAACAAAGCTCTGAGTAGATAACTTGTAACATTTTCTTACACTACTATTTTCTGATTGGGATGTGTATAGGTACCTCATCTTAGTTTTAAACCTAATACAAGATTCCCAGGAATCCCACACATTAATCCTCGTCTTCCCCACTGGAATGTCCCAGCAACTCCAGTACAATTCCTACTCCAGCCACTCTATCTCTGATTCAAAGCAATCTATTATTCTACTGCTAGTTTTGTTATTTTAATCTCAAACTAAATCCTTCCTAAAATGGAAACACTAGGTAAATTAATAGAACCTGGATAAAACTGCCTATAGATTAAGGATAAAACCAAATTAAAAATCTACTTTAAAACTCATGGTACCATTCTTTTTGGTTAAACTGTGTGTGGGTCTTCCTCAGGTCCAAGTTAAAAAGAAATCTTGAAAGTTCTTCTATTCTCCTGAAGGAATTAGATTTAGATTTAGATTAACAGGGTTGGAAGGGACCTGGTAGGTCATCTGGTC
Organism: Oxyrhabdium leporinum; assembly: GCA_032468155.1. Lineage (NCBI taxonomy): Eukaryota > Metazoa > Chordata > Lepidosauria > Squamata > Cyclocoridae > Oxyrhabdium > Oxyrhabdium leporinum. The sequence continues at coordinate 159,719 of JANHFL010002130.1, forward strand.
CAACCCCCAACCCCCCCAAAGCAGGAAACCCTACACCATTTCTGACAGATGGCAGTCCAATCTCTTCTTGAAACTCTGAAGAATTAAGACTTGTCTTCTTAGACAAAGAACGAGAGAGTAGACAGCAAAGAGAACTATCTCTGGTTTCTCACCAGAAGTAGATACAGGTAGTCCTCGACTTACAACACTTAGTTCATTTAGTGACCTAAGTTACAATGACACTGAAAAAAGTGACATGTCCATTTTTTATAGTTGCAACCTTTCCAGCTTCCCCATGATCATGTGATCAAAATTCAGATGCTTGGCAACTGGTTTATATTTATGACCGGTGCTGTATCCCAGGGTCATGTGATCTCCTTTTGCGACCTTCTGATGTGGAAGCTGGATTCAATTAACAACAGGGTTACTAACTTATCAACTGCAGTGATTCACTTAATAACTGTGTCAAGAAAGTTTATAAAACGGAGCAAAACTCACTTAACAAATGTCTCACTTAACAACAGAAATTTAGAGTTCAATTGTGGTCGTAAGTCGAGGACTACCTGTATATAGGAAGACACGTAGAGTGAGATGCTTCTCTGAATTTTTCATTTTTCACTGATTCTTAAGAATCATTATTTTTCCTAAAATGCTGTCTCTACATTGGGTCATTCCATTCCATTACTGTTTTTAGTGTACAATCCCTGAAAAATCAATTATTACCTTGATTTCTGATGACATCAAAACACATAGACAATTAGCAGAACACATTGTTTAATGGGTGTGTTATCTCAAATTGCTGCAAATCCTGAAGTGACAAAATCACCTTACTTCAAGTCTACACAAAAGGAATGTACAATTACAATGATGCACATCTCCATCCCTCTCTGTAATACATTGAACACTGTAATACATTTTTCTGGTTCAAGGTAAAAAAATCTGAGTGGTGCCTATAAGGGAATATTACACAGCTATCAAGCTACTCTTATCTTTGAAAGACTTAATAGTAAGCCTGGGAAATTGAAGCTGGGATGAAGCAAGCGTTCCTGAAAATCAGAAAATACAGTCCATATGCCCTACTGATGAATAAATTAACCATAGTCGTACTCACTAGCATTAAATCAGCTCACTTTAAACCAAGCCAACATCTTTGGATCGCAGACATCTGGAGATGGTTTCATACTAGCACACAGTCCTTATGGGAAAGTCCCTTAGGCAACAAGATGATTAGAAAACATTAACTCATTAACTAATAACTATGATGGCTCTATGTTAAATTTAGATTCAGAGGTTTCAAGTCTTTGACTGGCAAATCCTGGGGTGATTCAGGTTCTTCTTGTGCACTGGCTCTTCCCCTATACAGAGTGTAAGGTGTTCACATCATTTGGCAAATGCCAGTTGGCAAGGAGCAGCAGAGCAATGCAGTCAGAAATATTAGTGTATGTCACAGCCAGGCTGCTGGGTTCAGGTACAATAATGTGTCATTGCTAGCCATGAAGAACACCACTTCAGTCTTATTTATACAGTATGGAATTGAGACTGTGTCCTTGCCTTTGTCTCAATTGGAACAAAACAATATGAGCCAAGCCAAGGGCATTTGTTTTATTGAAAAAACTGCTAGCACAATTACCCTTGAATTCTCAGAGCTCGAGAAACACATGGCACAAGCAGTAATAATTAGGCTGTGATGACAGGAACCTGAACACTACAGTGTCTAAAAGGAAAATTGATTTTGAGGATAACAGAAAGTCTGATTCCGAACCTTTAGGCAGCAAGAAACAAGGTGCTTGCTATGGGATGGGTAACAGGACAAAGAAATCAAAATGATTTTCTGAAAGTGTGAGATCTGTTCTTTGATTGGCATATTGCTCTTGACATTTTGACGAGGAGAAAGTTTGTTAAAAGATGAAATGCAGGCAGTATGGGTGACCTGTGAGTGCTGACGAAGTTTGGGATTGGCTCTTTGTACAAATTGGTCTTCAAAAGACATACCTTTTTGGTCTCCAAATTCTTCTCTGGCGTGGACTGAACTATTCTTTTTCTCTCCCTTTACTGTACATATGCCATATACTAATTCTGTCATTTCCTTGGTGGTAAGTGGAGCTATGCAAAGTATAGAAAAGGTATGAAATAGGAAGCCAAACAAATTAAGGCATGAGATAAGAAAATGAAAAAAATCTTTATTTTTTTTTTAAATTATTTGCTGCTCATTTCGCAGTTTGAGGCACTAGCTAAATCTAGTTGAAATTAAACTATTTGATACCTTTCCGCACCTTGTAAACCAGACATATTTTGACCACGTCCATACATCATTTCATACATTCTTTTGTTCTTTAAATTTCCTATCTCTCCCTTGCTGAAAATTATATTTGCTCTCAGGCTCCAAAAACCAAGAATAGCAATAGCAATAGCATTTAGACTTATATACTGCTCCTTAGTGCTTTACAGCATTCTGTGGGCAGTTTGCAAAGTAAATATTATTTGCATATTGCCCCCAACAATCTGGGTCCTCATTTTACCAACCTCAGAAGAATGGAAGGGTGAGTCAACTTTAAGCCCTGTCAGGATCGAATTTGCCTACAACACTGCACTTTAAGCTCTGCATCATCAGGCATGTTATGATTCTTCCAAGCTGATTTCCTTATTGTTCCTTACCCATTGTCAGGCTCCAAGAACACATGGAGTTACTTCTGAGTAGTTGCCTTTATTGTTCTTCACCTGAAGACAGAATCTTATCAGACTAAAGCAGACTACCAGCCATATAAAATATATAAACTGGGAACTATTAAGGAGGAGCTATCTTCATCCTCTTTCTCTCACACAATCTAAACTAAGTTGTTTTTTGCTCCTCTGGAATGCACTCCCCCCCCCCCAAGAATTCCATCACATTTATACCTGCTATCTTGACTTTTAAAATTCCCCTGCTGAAATGGTATGTAGGAATGACCTTGGGAGACAGGGAAAACATGTAACAGCCAGCTAAGCTCAGAAAAGGAATGTGAGTATGGCAAACAGAAGGATCCTCTCTTTAGTTGTAAATGCAAAGGGAGATAAATGTACTTTCAAACTTGCAAGATTCAATTAATATAATTTTACTATAAAGTAGAATTAGTCCATCTGGTCGTGCTTCCTATCTGAATTATCTCACTAGGCTGACATTAATTTTGCAAGTCTGAAAGTCTTCATCTTTGCAACCCAAGAAACTAAAGATATTTGCCACACCTACAATCCTTTTGCGACCCAAGCTTTCTCTTGTTTGACTGTTCCCCTGGATATGGCTCCCCCCCCCATCTACCAAGGTCATTCTTACATATCATTACACCTGCAAATACCCCTGCTGAAAATTGTGTTAACTGCATCTAACCAAAGCTTTCTTAGTTTTCACATCTCCCTGAAAGAATCACTCTTTATATACTTATTTTATTCATCCTCTCTTCACTGACCAAATCACCTCAGTGGCCCTCTCTCCAACTGGCTACTTACTTTTGCATATGTGATGGATGGTGTCTATGAGGGGAGAGGTCTATAGCAGGGGTGTCAAATTCACGTCATCATGGTGGCATCATGTGACGTATTGGAACTTTTTTCCCCTTTGCTAAACCAGGTGTGGGAGTGGCCAGAGCATGATGCATCCTGCCCAAGGGCTGGGAGTTTGACAGCCCTGGTCTATAGTGAAACAGAAAGGAGGGAGCACATTCCAAGGAAAGAGGTGAGACAAGAGGCAGCACAACCTGGAGCTGGATAGGAGACAGAAGAAGAGATTTAGGAGAGCCGCTCCCTAGAATTTCCCAGGATGTATCCATTACGGTGAGAATAGTTAAGTTTATTCTGGCAAAATTTTGTCCACATTGTGTGAGCAAATAAAGAACTGAAATTTGCTGGATTGTTCTATACTGTTCTTGGTCTGGACCTGACAGATTTCCATCCTATTCATTCAGTGCTTATTCATTCTTGATGAATAACTTAGAATAACTTAGAGCTCCCCCAAACCAATTGAGACCATCCTCTTGTGAGTGTTGCTTTGTTCAAAGAGTGAATGTGAGACAGAGTGGAAATAGTATTCTTTTGTTCAACAGCATATGTCTAAATCCTATGTGCTAGAGAGTAACTACTAGGAAAAGGTAATATGTTTGCATCCAGACTTTGAGCTTCCTAAAAGGAATTGAGTAGGCATTGTTGAAAACATGATATAGAAGTAGGAAGCTTTTTGGTTTGATTAAACAAGTCTCTTTTTACTTTTTTGTTTTTTTCAGAGAACTGAAGGGTGCTCAACTCGACATTTGTTTTCTAATTGTTATCCTATAGAATAGCATCACATAGCCAGTCCCAATCAAACCCTGTGAAGGAGGACTAATTAGCTGTAGCCAAAGTGATGTTTCTTCACTTTAAATTGTTTTCTTTGCAGGGAAGGCACATTTCTGTTAAACAGTCCTGGAAATCATAAAGACAGACCTCAATGTGACTACTTCTGCATCTTGCCAGGATAGGCTGCAGTTTGGCCACAAAAATCAGAAAATGCTTTTAGCAGCTGTTGCTGATTAGGTAGCAGAATCGAAGACAAATCCAGGAGGATCTTGAGAATGTAGAATTGCTGGAGCTGAGTAGTGGATAGAGGCTGTCTAGTGAAAGTGATACTTGCCATAAAAATAGTCATTATTCTCCCTCTCCTCTCTCCCACCTTTCTCCCACCCCCATTGTCTGAGCTTAGCTCCAGCCAGCTTGTCTTCACCCAGCTGATGATCTCATTCAAAGAATGTAAGAAGCACAGTAATGATAACAGTGTTAAATGTATTGTCCCATATAGTCACAACATGTGTCCTAGACAGGCGGGGTGAAATCATGTTCCAATAAAAGACCCTTTGGCCCAGCACCTAGACATGATAGAAGCTGTGTGGCAACTATCCAAAGCAGGAGTCTTCTTCCCTTCTTATCTTTGGATGTCCTCACATGTCAATTGTCCCACCCCTACAAGCCATAGGCGTCCAAATTGAGGAGGGAGCAGTTCCTTTACTGGACAATATTGGGGAGGACTAAAGATTTCACATACCCTAATGCCTCTCTTCTGGCATATAGAGCTTGTTTCTCATTGAGGACTTGTTTTCATCTTCAGTTTCTAATTCTGCAGCTTTGCCTTTGCCTGTGTGGATATCTCTATGAATGCGTTATCTATGCAGACACATGAATGTGCAGGTAATGGAGGACCATGCCTTCAGGTTTGGAAAAATGCAACGTCTGCAGGTTTGGAGAAGTGCAGTGCTTCACCATACTATATCCATAACACCGAGCTCCTCTGTTCTGTAAGCTCCATTCCTCCTTTCTAGGGATGTGCAGCAACATTCTGGACTGAAAGGAAAAAACCTGTTTCAGAACACATAAAGCATTTGTTTGCAACTCCTTGAACCAAGTACATTTTTTCTTAAAGAAAAACCGTAGCTACGGAGGGCAGCTGTGAGATACCAGGAAAGGATGCATTAAGAATAGTTTCAATGTGAGCACTCCCAAAACAACTTTTGTCTTCAGATCTGAAGTGGTGCAGAGTTATTTCTTATCCTTGTTGGTGAGAAATTGATCATTTCCCACTATTTTAACCAATGTTCTAAGAAAGAAAGAAATCCCCCACAAAAACTCAGGAAAAAAATGGATAATTCCAGACTCACTCATATATTTGGACATAGCTGACATACTTTGCATCATCCTACTGTATAGTCTGTCCCTTGCTGCTTCAAGAAACTTTGAATGAACCCTATTTACCCTGAATGAAATAAATAATACAAAATAAAAATACAAAGCATTTATTGTTACATTAATTAAAAGTGTATAAAAACATTTAAAAGCTGAGAGGGAAGAGATAAGGAAAAAAAATACTACCTTCAGCATTTCATCTCTGTGTGTGCTTAAAAACTTATTTCACTGTTCCAATTATTGTTCCAAGTATTGTTTTCCCTCTCCTCCCAATATAAGTTTCCCCCCCTACAAATGACCTGTCATGCCTCGTTGATGATGTTGGAGAAACTGGAATCTACCTGGTTCCTACCAGTTCCTTTAGGCTGATGTGGATATACCTCTTCCAACTGTCAATCACTAGACACTGCCTTTTATGGGCATTTTGGCGTAATGGCTGACTGGCAGTTCAGAAAGAGCTTTGACCAAGGGTTTCAATAAATAGCCCAATACTTTCACAGGAGTGTTAGAGCTGTGATCATAAATAGCTTAACAGGTTAGCAATGCCTGTGCTCTCCACACCAATAATGTGTCTTTCAGGCAATTTAAAAGTAGCTGGAACCTTTGTCCCAGAATTTTCCCACAGTCAGCCAAGTAAAAGGCAGCATTTGGTTCTTGTTTTTCACCCTGGAAAATTATGTTGTGGGGAGGGATGCAAGGGGGGGGGAATCTATCCATTACTGATACTATGGTGTCCCACATCAAAAATGTAAGAACATCATCACTAAGGCAGAGTAGGATTCAGCCATTAGGGGAGTGCAATTTATTTTAGTTTTCTGCTGACTTGAAGAAAGCATATTATTACACCTGTGAGGAAGAGATTATTCCAAAGAAAGTATGCTGCCACAAAGAACACTTCCTTCTTGCTGGGCTAGGTAACCTATGCCTACAAAATATATTCTTGCTATCCACAGGAGGCCTGCAAGCAAGGTCTAACACAGGAGTAAACTCACTCAACTGCACTGCTTTCAGTTTTGGAAGTAGCTTCCTGTAGAGCTGTTTACAGTAGCTATTAAGATTATTAAGGCTATTAAGTATTTCTAGCAGGACTACCAGGTTCTGTTAACAGCTTTGTTCCCTATATGCTATCCATCTGGAAAACTCGCAAGATTCGTTTTTTGCGCAATGTACATGTATACATCTGAACTAGACTGTATTGTTTCTTTGGGTCATATAATATATGTGGGTATATGCATAATTTTGTATTTATTTAGTCATGTTTATGTAGTGTATAATGGAGTTGGTGACCCTTTGAGAACTGTACGGAAAAAAAAATCATTTTAATGTATGCCGATTAGTATACATTCAACGTGACAATAAACCTGTTCTGTTCTGTTCAACTGGTAACTATCTAAATTTTTCAGTGCCAACAGTTATCTTCCTTCCTATCTCTGTGCCTATGTCAGTCTGTCTGCCTATGTACGTCTCTCTCTCTGTTTGTCTGTCTATCTATCTATGATAAAAATGCTAGTCCAGCACGTTTGATAGGCTGCACATCAGATTGATTAACAACTGGCCAAAGCATTTTTTCTACGTTATTGATTGATTTTAAATATTGCCAATTCAAATACTGTGATCTCACCAGTTTCAAAAACTAAAAAAAAAAAAGTCAAAACCAGGAATATTAAACATGAATTTAGAAGATCAACAATGAAAAACCTGTCCAAAGAGAGGTGTTTACAAGATTTTTAAAAAGCAATCTCAAAGACTGTGCAACAATGGCCTTCCGGAGAGGTATGGTAGCTACTGAAAAGGTTGGACCTTTATAGGTGAATCTTTTCAGTAGATGCTATTTTCTGAGGTAAGCTGAACCCTTTTATGTGTAAGTTATTTTACACACCAAAGGAGCCCTAGTTGTCTTTGGTTATTTTTCATAGTAGCCTATGTTCGCAAATCATATCAGAACTTTTCGTCAGGTAACCTTTTGTATCATGTACAATGAAAAAAGTTAAGCTTAGATATCAGACTGAATGCATACATTGTTTTGAAAAAAACATATCTTAAAATAAACAAGATAAACATCTAAGTAAAGCTTCCAACACATTTTTGTCATGTTTTATGCACATTTTTCAAATTACGAAGAGTTTGGGTATCTTTTTTTAAAGCAAATCATATTCTCAGTTGCAGCTTTTCATGAGCTGTGAAAGTGAAGGGCTAGCAAAATCATTATTTTATTTGTCTTAAATGCCGCTAGTAAATTTTTCATGCAATTTTAATATCATGACCTCAAACTTAATCTATATGGCTGATCCCTAAATATATATGTAGATGGTATGAAAAAAAAATATGACCCTTTTCCTATGGAACAGATAGTTTTGGCAGCTGTCCCAGTTCATTCAGAAGTTCAGTTCTCTGAGATAAAGCTTTTTAAAATCAGCTGTGTATTATTAAAATTCAATTTATTCTGCCTTACTTTCATTATAGATAAGTGCATGTGCTATGTGCTAAAGGATTTAATGAGTCTCTAATAATGAATGGTTGATTGATAACTTTGCTATCTCATGTGTTAAGGTAGGTTATCTGGTTGCACATCGAAGAAATTCTTTAGTCTTGGTTAGCAAGATCTAAAATACAGTATAACGCTAAATCACAGTAGATACGTTTTTATGCTAAGGTAGAGCTAAAAACAAACAAATCAGTATGGTTGAGTGGAAGGTATTAACCAATTCTCAAGTAAAATTAGGACTGGCCCCTGAATAACACTGACCCACAATTTATGTAAACCATACTTTGTAAGCCCACATAAAATTATGCCTCACAATATGGTTTGCAGTCAAGTAATGAATATATATTGAGGGAAGCTGGATTGGAAGAAGATGAGTGTGGTTTTAAAACTGGAGAAAGAAACATCAATCACTTGCACTATGCTGATGACATTACTCGCATAGCTGAAAAGGCAATTGTAATTAAAGCCAAGAAACACAAGGAAAAAAATGGGACTAAATATTAAGACCAAATTAATGATAACAAGTACAACAACCAGACTCAGAACTGACAATGAAATTGTTTATGCTAACTGATTCCATATCAACTCTAGATAGCTAACAGCATAAAACAAAACAAAAATTATACAATAAAAACAAAGAAAACACATAACGTCAAAAATTCCAGTCAGCAATAACAGATCATAGAGCCCACAAGGGGCTCCACTGGAGAGGGCCCAATGATGATCTCTTAAGGAGGAGTGACAACTACATCCTCTCCCACACTGAAACATTCACCACCATCTGGACCCAACTATCAGTCATTCCTAGGGAAACTTGATCAGTCAGGAGGATCAGGGATCTACAACAAAGAATGAATTCATAGCACCCAGGATCCTGTCCATTTCTTCATGGCTGACAGGTTTGAATTCTTCCCAGATAACTGGGCCACAAGCTTCAAGCAACTTTAACTATACAGCTGATTCCAATTCCAAAATGAATCTGAGTACGAGTTTCCCCAACAGATGACTACAGAATGGTCCCCATAGAGTCCCTACATATATTTCCACAGCCTCTCCTTACCAAAGGATCGGGTACACTGAAATGGCCACCCACTAGCTCTCTCTGGACACAAAAAGAACTGAAAAATAGAAAAAAAATTCATTGCCCTTATTGCTGAATAAACTCCCTTCCACACAAGCACCACTCAGGAAAGGTATGTGAAGTATTTACCTCTGGAGCCTCAACATATAGTCTCTAGTATAAGTATCTCCAGTTAGCCATAATATTGGAAAAATGACATATGGTAACAACACAAACTCTGTCCTTAGGTATTTGTTCATGATATTTGATGCCAGTATGTTTCAAATATATTTAATAATTTGTAAGCTGCCCAGAGTTAATCAATCAATCAATCATATTCTTGTTTATAACTTTTACTACACATTTTAAACAGACACAGAAGATAGAAACTAAAACTAATAAAAAGAAGGAAAAAAATAAATTAAAAAAATATCAAAAAGTGCAAGAAAAGAAAAAAATGAAGTAAAATAGAAAGGAAAGAAAAAAGGTAGGAAGAAGTTCCTTCTGATATTTATTTTATTTATTAAATGTTTACGCTGCCTGTCTCACTGATACAGCAACTCTTGGGCAGCTATTCTTCACAGCAGTTATAAAGTACAAATATATTTTAATCTCTCTTTAAAGTTACATTGTACTATTCTTCTTTCTATAATCTATCCCGTCTCATCATCAAAACCATAAATCACATTTTTACCCATAAGAGCCTTCCAGTCAACAATAAATGTAAATGCTTTTTCTCTAATCAAAGAAGCCAATTTATCAATTTCGGTAACGTTTGTCAACTTTACCACCATTCCTCCATAGGGGTAGTTTCAAATCTTTCCATCTGTGAGCATAAGTAATCTCATCTCAGGAATCATATATTGAACATCATCATCATCATCATCATCATCATCATCATCATCATCATCATCATCATCATCATCATCATCATCATCATCATCACCATCATTCTCATCTTCATCATCTGCCCCCTGCGCATGCCTATAGTATTTAGTCTCCCTGATACTAATCCTAAATGAGGAATGTGAAAGAAGCATAAATAATAAAAACAATCACAGTTGGTAAAACTGTTCCCACAGCAGAGTTTACAAAGTAGTTATCTAACAAAATTATCTCTAAAAACGTTTGTACAAAAATGATTATGTGCTGATTTCCAATAATAATTAAGACAAAAAGACCTTTCAAGCAAATTTATTTTTTAATAAACATGTTTTTCAAGGAAACATTGGTCAGTTTTTTCTTAATGAAAATGCTGTTTATCAAAATTACAATGTATTGTGTAACTCAATACATATATTAAAAAATCTGTACCTGCTGTTAACAATTTTTTCCAGGTTGAGATAATATAACACTCCCTATAATTTGGGATCTAAACAAACTTGCTTTCCATTGTTACTATTCTCTTTTAAAAAGGATCAGCTAGAAAAAAATAAAATAAGCATAAATTAAAATCTTTTAAAGAAACATTTTTAGGAACAGATCCATAGAACCACTGCTGAGGTGAGACTGCAAAGAAAGGACAGATTCTCTCTATAACAAAAACAGCCAATAGTTACATGGAAGCTAATAAAATTTTACACGTAAAATAAGAG
>JANHFL010002131.1:8529-19322 GCA_032468155.1 Oxyrhabdium leporinum
ATCCTCCCCCACCCATGGCTGCTGTTGAAACAGCATCGAAAAGCACCTTAATATGAGTTATACATAGTAATACTCAACATTCAAGACATGGAATTGAGGTTGCATGGCCTTCAAAGGTTAAAGTCAGTTAAATTCAATAGGCAAGACTTAAAAAATACATTTGAATGGTTCAACGAAAATCTTTTAAGAACATAAGAAATAGCACCGTATGGAAAGTTCAGTGGTTCGGACACACGAGAAAACCAAGAGGATTCTTAAAGAACTTTTGAGATATGTAGAGATGAAACATCCCACTGCGTGATATAAAGACAGTGAGAAAAAAACGTTGATTGTAGCTTTCTCTCTATAAGAATATAGTTTGTCTCTTCTGTTGCTGTACCTGAATGCGGATTACTTACAGAAAACATCTCCTCTACTTATTAATACATTTCTACAGATTTTTCCATCGACAGGAAAGACCGAAATGATGCATCACTCCAAATCTTAACCAAGAATGGAGCGTGCTCACACAACGCTTTCGGAAAAAACAAACGCTAACCTAAAGACAAGTCTTTGTTCGACCGATGATTTGGTGGAACTCGGGAATAAGGAAGTCCTCACCAGAACCATCCGGTTCTCTTTGCAGGAAGCAGGAAGTTTTGAACTGACAATGTATTGGATGGAATATAAGAGAATGGGTTCATCAAGCACTTGGAAGGGGCAACCCAAAGGTTTTTGTTGACTCTTCAGACAACACGAGCGAGGCTTTCTATAAACAACCTTATCAGTTCTGTGAGGCCCCACCTGGAACATTTCACTGTCATCTCCATCTCACCTATGGCGCTCCCATTCATTTTTTTTTTTAAAGTTATCATTTCAACGCGTGGGGGGAAAAGAGATTGCCAACACGACATTTCTAAGGATGAACGTCCAAGCGACAAATAGCAAACTGGAAAGGCTGAGAAAATGAGGCCGCGTTGGAAGTCATTCTCCTAAATGCTATCAGGACGTGGTGGTAAACAAAATGCTGGTTATTTTGTATTTGGCATTTAAAAAGCTTATTGTTATTACTGCTAAAAGTGTGCTTGGTAAAGGCCCGTGATATTTATTTCCTACCTGTGATTGCACAGCAGGCCACGAAAACAAGTCCTGTACGCAACTTGAATGGAAGATTCCCACGCTCCAGTACCTCAGATAATGGGGGCCGCAGAAAGCACCTTTCCACTGTCATATAGAAGCCAAACTATTCCCGCAAGCAGAGAGTCCTGCCTTGCCTGCAGCAAAGGCCCCCACTGCGCACCATATTTTTAACTGGTCCTTGACTTACGACCACCGTTGGGAGAAGAATTTCCATTGCTGAGCCAGGGGATTGTTAAATGAGTCACGCCCGATTTTACCATCTTTTTTTTTTTTTTTGCTCAGCAGATCCCCGTCGTTTGTTAAGTAAATCGTGCGGTTGTTCAGAGAATGCAGCTTCCTCTTTTGACTTTGTGTGTTGGGAAGCCAGTTGGGAAGGTCGTAAAAGTTGGTCACATGACCCCGGGGAGTGCTGCAACAATTGTCAGTACAAGAACCAGTTGTATTTCTTTTCTTTTTTTTAGTGCCGTTGTAATTTAGAAACAAATGGTTGTAAGTTGAGGACTTCCTGTATTAATGGATGAATTATGTTGGGAAGGAAGGGGAAGAGAAAAGGCATGGAAAGTGAAAGTTCAACGCTGAAGGAAAGGACCCTGTTCCACTCTTGACATACTAGATGTACAAGTTGTACCACTATTCTCTTCCTGTAAAGTCAGATTCTATTAGTGGCCTCTCTCTTGACTTTGGCCCATGGGGAGAGGAAATGTTTTGGCAGGACTACCAAGCCAACACGGCTTCCAGCTTTTCCTGCAAGGGTTGCTACTCATGCTTGGTTCACCTTCCATACTGAGGCATTGTTTACTTCACTACAGCGTCTTGCGTAAGCTGTAGTTGCTAAGTCATATGAGTGTGGGCTTAGGTAATGTAACACGTACACCACATCATGGCTTAGTACAATTGTAAACCAAGATGAGAGTCTCCTAAAGATGTGCACCACGATATGCATGGATAGATGCAGTGATTGTAGAGAAGAGCCTTGCAGAACAGAGGGAAGAACCACTGCACAGCTCTTCCTTCTGCCTCCCAAGGCTCTCCTCTATACGCACTCCAAGTGATGTCTTCAAGTATACAGAGACAATATCCTAAGACTAGCCATTCAGCAGTGCAGGAAACTATGCTACCTTCACTTATCTAACATTCTAGACAATCTGCTTACTGAATGGGTGAAAGCCCCAACAGCCCCTCCCCCATAAATGCAAAGAGCAAATCCAGAATGGAACTTGATGAGCTCCCACCCAAAGGTAGGAAGTCACAAGCTCTAGAATGTTTTTATTAATCTTGCATTCAGTCCCATAATTACATCTTTATCCTTAAAAGTGATGGGTACTCTGGGGTAACCCATATTGAACTCTCTAATACTATTCTGAGTGCACCGCCTAACCTTAAACTACTTAACTGCATTGACACCGTTAGGAAGAATTTACTTATTAATTGTACGCTGCTAACTACATGGAGACTCATAGAATTCAAGATATTGCCATGAAGAACAAGTTCTTCCCAGTCCAGTAAGGTTTTACTGGATGGTTATTTCCAAAGGGTATGAATTGAAACAGGTTGTGGGGCTCTCCCCATTCCTCTGAAACAAGACAACAAGACAGAAGAAGGAAGCCTTACAACATCTAGAAGTCCCACAATATTTTCAGAGCGAGGCAGGGTTGAATGCTCACTTGGAAACGTCCTTCAAGAATGAAAAGCAACGAGATTTGGAAAGGACATCAAAAGTTCTCAGACCCTGTTAAGGGTGGAGATCAGCTCATTCTAAAACATTTTGCTTATTTCATTCCTGTTCCTACTGCAGTTGAACACGAGAATTGCACTCTTAGCCAGGAATGCTGTCACTTTCATTTCCTAAATCAATGCCCTTGGTGAAGTTTGGAAGAAAATTCAGCTGAACATTATCTTTCCCTGAGCTGGGAAAAACCATCCTAGAACTACCGGGTAAGAAGTGAAGATCCCTTCCATCTATATCAGGGGTGTCAAACTGGCAGTTCACAGGCCGGATGCATCACACGCAGGCCACACCCACCCCAGCTCCACGAAGGGAAAAAAACATTGCAATACGTCACGTGGTGGCAACGTGATGCCATGAGTTTCACACCTGTGATCGATACAGTAGAATCTTCATTGCAACACCTCACGCAATTTGGAACACAATGCAGCCCTGGGTTATAATACTGAAAGAAAACTGCCCACACTCATCCAAGTTACAGAAGACAGGTGATGGTGGATGGCATCACCTACACTGTTATTCCTAACATCCCTTAGCAACAATTTTCCCAATTCCCTCCCCTCCCCATTAACATTTCTCTAAACTACCCACAATAATAATAACAATAATATAAAATGCTTTTCCTAAGTTGCACCATTGACAGGAACTGTGTGGCTACACCAGCCAAATGCAACCCTTTTACCCTGCAAAGTCAAGATTCTTTCAAAACAGCCGACCTCAAGAGTAGAAAGTAAAAATTTGGTCCTCCACATTACGCCTCCTCTTCGCTACCTTGACCCATCATCCCCTCTCCCTCTTGATGTAGCAAATAACTGTTCATTGCACAGAAAAGTGCCAATGCTAACACAGCCAAGGAAAACACCAGTAAGAACTTCTAGAAAATGAAGAGGGGGAATTTCTGAAAGGCAGGTGAGATGCCTTCACCAACACACAACCATCTGCCTTGTGGCTCTACCAGAAAATGCCCCCAAAGTATTTTTGCAGCATTTTGTCTGGGGCAGCTATTCAGTTGTTGGACCTTAAAGAGTTGCTGGCTCAGATTTCAAAAAAAGCCAATGGAAACACCCCACATAGTGTGGACACTAAAGTGCGATACTGAATTTGGATCCATATAGTTTTTGTGTTCAAAAAGGACTGGTGTCTACTGTACAGCAATTCTCCTTGTCTGGGAGCATCATTTGGCATTTCAGAGGAATTGCACAATCTACCCTAACTGTGCCAATTAAACCTACACGGTTGTGTAAGATGCCTTCCTACAAAGGCACACACAGATATAAGATATTGGTGCCCTGCCCTCTGATCACTGGAAACCTTGAAGGCCAGGATTTCACCACCTATTCCTTACACATCATAGTTGACCTTTGAGCTCTAACAAAAGAAATGTGTGCAACTATTTTAAACCATTACACCAGCTCTATCCTTTCAAAAAGTTCACACAGTACATTTTGTGTGTCCTTTACAAAGAGCTCTTAATGATACACTTCATAGCCCCAATCTGCTCCAATGTCTACAGAAGACACTCTTTTCTCCATATTCAAAACTCATCCTAAAATGTAAAATGATGTAATGACTTTCGGAATTAGTCCAACCCAGATACTAAAATAAAATAATATAGTAAAATTAGCTGGGAAGTGGAAGTGTTAAGTGCCAACACATTTTTCAAAATAATTTTAAAAAATGCCTAGCTTATTTTTTTTTTCATCGTTAATAACTTTGCAGCTTAAACATCTATTTACTTGCTATCTCTTTAAATAGTCTTTTTCATCCTCTATTCCCATCCCCCCACCCCACATGTAAAATAGAAATCAAATTTATCTTTATATACTTTTATATACAACACAATTCTGGAATACTTGAAGAGCACATATTCCAAAGTCTGAACAGAAAACAGGACTCCTCTAAATAGTTCATATAAGGCAGGGGTATCCAACCTTGACAAATTTGAGACTTGTGGACTTCAACTCCAAGAATTCTGGGAGTTGCTAAGGTTGGACACCCCTACTCTGAGGTGTTATTTCTGTCACTCAAGGATATCTATATTTATAGGGGCCAAAGGACTAACAAAGGACTTCCTTTGACCAAGTGAAAGTCTACAGTCATTGCTGAATTTCTACATCAGCTTTATGTCTCTCAAACAGTCAGGATTTGCCCCCAAGAATCCTGGGAACTGTAGTTCTAGTAAAAGTCTTCCTCTCAGAATTCCACTCCTTGGCCTAACCTGGAGAGGCAAAGTATCTATTAAAGTGAAATTGAAGGCTGGGGAAGAATCATGCCTCAAAAGCAAATAGAAACTGCTGGACAAGATGGAACAAGAGACAGATGACATTAAAATAACTTCCTATAGAAAGAAGATAAAAGACAGAGTTCATACTTGTTCTATTTCCACCCAACCCTAATTTACAGTCAAAATACTTGGCCAAGTGAAATATTACCTCTTGACATTACTCATATAACATGTGCATGGAAGTCTCCACCATGTGGCAATTTAAAATCTATTTTAAAGTGATGCCTTTCATTTGGGAGAATATCCAGACATCCTGTTCTTCAATTGATCAATTCTTTCTTAAGCGCTCCATGCTCACGGTATCTGATTCCCTAACCCTTGGCTCAAAATTGTTTTCTCCCTGTCATTATTTTGGCTCCTGTTTCACCTTGTTGGCCACAGCTCTTCTACATCATGCATCTACAAAACTGCCAGAGTCCTTCAGATTTGATTATGAAAAATCTCTCTCCTACGGACATCTAGAAATAACCTAGAACACCTGCTGGTGTTTAACTGCAGGTGACTGAATGTCAGTGAAATAAATAAGAAATAGAAAGTTCTTGGAAAGTTTGAAATGTCATTGAGATGACAAAGTCAAGGATGATAGAGCAGAGTGGTGGCCTACTGGTGAAGACACTCACCTCCCATGCAGAAGGTTGAGAGTTCAATCCTAGGTAGCGGCAGATGTTTCTCTCCTAGGGAGCAAAGAAAATGTATCTACTGCGAACTCCACATAGGCATCAGGAAGGGCAGCCAGCCAGGAAATGCTCAGCTCCATCCACTAAGACCCTACTCTACCCCAAATTAAGGGATTTCAGGGTCATAAAAAGAGACAAAGGTAATGATGATATGACTGAAATCATACTGGAGGCAGCAGCTAATGTTAGTCTTCCCTATTTGTGGATTTTATTGACCTCTAATTCAACCGTTTGATGTGTTTCCTCCAAAAAGCACTGCTATTAGCTGAAAATTCCAAACACTCCATTTTTAAAGTGATCCTTCTCGTATCAAAATATCTCCACACAACTAATCTTAAAATCAGTTCAGTCCGATTAAAGTTGCCAGCCGTGTTTTGATTCCTGTTTTAATTTATTATCTTCCTGCATGCCCAACCATATTACTTGCTTCTGCAGCTGCTTGAAAACTACCAATTTCAAAGATCCCCCTGAGAACATCCAATCTCTAACGTTAAGATTTTCAAAACAATTTTCAAAAGTAGGACAGGCAAGCACAGTAAAAGTGATCTTCTCATCACAAACAGAGTTCATGACCAACAGCCAAAGGAGCTCTTACATGTCCAACTGCATGAATCCACAAGTGCAATGGAAACAACAAGCATTGGTGGATTAAGGGGATGAGAAAACCACTTTCCCTGAGGATCAAAAGAATGGTTGATCTTGTATGCTTAAGAAAGGAAGGATTTGTTAATTGCTTATTATCCAACTGATTGTGGGAAGAACACCTTAATTCAGTGGTTCTCAAATCTTTTCTTCACCATGGACCCCTTTTAAATATCTTTTGTGGCCGGGAATCATGGCCACGAACTTCCAAGACTTAACTCAAGATTTTGCCATCCTTCATGGCCTCCCCTGTGACAACATCATGCCCCGGCAGAGGTCTGTGGCCCATCAGGTTGAGAAACACTGCTTTAATTGATAAAAAGAGTCCTGGGTCCAGTAAACTTCTAGGTGTTTGGGATGGTCTTATGGACACTCAAGCCAGATTTTCCACTTCCCATGTCAAGAAAGGCTAGTTTACCATGCCCCCAGGGACAATCACTTACCATCTGTAAAACGTCGAAGGCACAATGTGAGCGGATACAGTTTGGGCCAATAAATTCCTCCCAGAAGAGTAGGGATCCCAAGGTATAGTGAACATGCTTAATAACCACAAGGCAAAAACTGTCCTGGAGACAACTTTAATTGTACTTCATCTTTGAAGCAGAGCTCCCCTCAAGTAAAACGAGAAGTAAAGCTATCGAGGAGAACTCCCTTTGTCAAAATAATCTAAAAAGAACCAAGGACATCGCCACAATCTGTGGCATAATGAAGTTATGAATTCCGTAAGGTGAACACAGTCACTTCCCTACTCTACGCACTCAGATCTGAAAGCTACTTAAGAGTCTTCCAGAAACTTGGAACTAGGAAAACTGGATCTGGGCAGACACTGCAGTCATTTTTCTTATCTCCTTCAGCTTGCTGACAACTCCATTTTGCCTGTCTGATGTTCACAGCTCAATGGATTTAAAACTTCGCCAAACCAGCCCATTGGTCTAAATAATCTTCTGCAGATCGTAGCAGTAAATCACAGTGAACTTCAAGGACAGACTAACACAGAAGGTTCAGTTCCCACCTCTGAGGGGGCTGTGTGCGTTTTTTTTTCAAAAAAGGTGAATTCCTTTCTCCTGATTCCCTTGCACATCAATGTTTTCTGCAAATACATCTAACTTCTTCTCTTGTCTTTTTCTTTGTATAAAGCTGTATAGTTCTTATACACATTCCTTTTCTTAAATAAAAACAACCCCTTTTTGAAATATCACTCGCTCATTTGTACGTACATCCACACAGACTTACATATTAAAAAAAAAACAAAAAACAAAACAGAACTGCCAAGCTCAAGGCTGAAGCCTGGCAAATAAAAGCATTTACACTAGCTTAATTTGGAATTGCAAGCTTTGATCCAAGAGGATGCAAACCTCAAGACTTTTAACATACAGGCGAAAACATGCAATTGGTTTAGCTGGGCAGCACTTCTGAAAATGTCCACATTTGGCTGATTAGTGAACAAAAGCATTTCCCTTGGAGGTTGGTGTTATTTACTTAGGAAAAAATATGTATTGTTTCTGCAGGTCTATGAAAAATTTGTATTAACACAGCACTGAAATGGCACCGAAGCAGAAAACCAAACCCGAATCCTGAAATATTCTACTTTCTTCCCTTGCATTTCTTCATTTAATTCAAGGGACGCTGAAGCCACATGCAATTCTGTTTCAAAGGCAAAATTAGCATGAGAGCAAAATTCCCACTCCTTTTAGTGCAATTCAATGTGTCCAGGGCACTTCAAAGCAACAAAAGCAGCTGTCAGCTTTCTGGTGACATTTGTTAATACGCAGCTGACACCCAAAATCTTGGAAGCCTATGAACATAAAACACTTAGCACCTTTAAAACTAAAAATGCTCCTGGGCTTTAAGGGAAGCTGTAGCTCTTTAATGCCCATTTGAAATGAATGCAAATGTTGTCCAGTGATGACGGCCTCTGCAGTTTGCAGAATGGCAGTACAAAAAAATAAAATTAAAATGGGGATAAAAGCTGGCCAAATCCTTAAAACAGTGACGCTACTAACAGCTGGGCAAAAATCTTCACTTTGGGATTTTAGCATTCTGCAAAGCTATTTCATCAGTCACAGTCGCAAGAGCTTTCCATATACTGTGACCACATGCATGCACATCCAAGCAAAAGTTATCAGACATCCACGAACGTGAATCAGGATCGCACATGCAAACATTCAGCCTCACAATCCTAATGTAGTGATTCTGAGGTCGGTTGGAAGTCCAGAGGCCCTTCAGCAACGTCAGGTAAAAATCTCTGAAAGTTGCCTTCTACTCCCTTTCAAGAAAACAACATGTTCTTGGGGGACAGAGTGATGAGGAATCTCAACAGACTTGGCTCAAACTGCCCTCTGCTCTTCACCCCGACTGCAAATATTCTCAAAGATTCCAGGGTTTTTCAGTCAATGGTGAGAAGCAACATCTGATAAAAGTAAGAATAGAGGAGAGAAGCCTACAAATGACTTGATTCCACCCGTGTGCCATGACGTGGTCTCTTAGAATCCATGTGCATCCCTTGGAACAGGTGTTTCTTCTCCAACCTGGTGCCCTTTGGATGTGATGGAGTTCACCTCTATCATCCCTCAGTCACCAGGGCCAAAGTTACTTTGACTGTACCTCATCACCTGCTCAAATGTGCAGAATTCTCCATGTAAACTCACCAAAGTTCAAAATGTTTGAAAGCTCCTTTCTCTGATCTACTTTTTTTTTTCCATTTACAGATAGCTCTTGAATTTTAAATTATCATATATATTTTTTAAATAAACCTTAGTGGTTTTAATTCTGTAGAAACGCACCCAGTTTATATCTGCAGTAAAACACAGAGATATGTTGTTGTAACTACTTGCCTCAGAAAATTGACTCCACTTTGATCATCTTACTATAGCTGTATTAGGAAACAATAATTATCAATGTCTAGTGGTGCTCTAAACACACTATGCTAAGATAGGATTCATTTTAACCACATTCAGCTGACTATAATATGCCATAAAGATCTAGTTAATACATGACACTAAGGGATACACTATGGTTTACAAACTATATTGGCCAGCATTACACAACATTCTATTCCTAGAGCAATGAACCACATCATGGCTTTCCACAGAGTATCAGCCCAACTCTGGAAAGACTTATTATTGTCATTTTGAGAACTCTTTGAGTAAATGGAGTGCCTTTTTCAAAGCTTGCACAGTTTGTAACTTAATTCACCCAACTTTTTCAATGCATCATAAGAGATTAAAAGATGGAATCCTTGGGACTCTCTGAATTTGGTGACTTGTTTACAGATGTTTCATTACCCAACTAGGTAACATCCTCAGTGTGAGGGAGTGTTGGGTTTGCTTCCTGTTTGTATGTAGGAGCTTGCCCTGCCCATCAGGTGAGGGTATGATTTTCTCCTTGATCCAAAGAGGTCTTCCTACAAGGAGAAAAATATGCTCCCACCAAAACAGGGAGGGCAAGCTACTACTTATGTACAGGGAACAATTCCCACACCCTCCTAGCACTGATGATGTTCCCTAGTTAGGTAATGAAATATCTGCAAACAAATTACCAAGCTCGGAGACGACCAAGAACTCCACAGTTCAACCCTGAGCGACAAATATTCTCTTCTATTGGAAGTTTGAAAGATGCTCAGCACACTTTATTGCACTTTGCACTACACATCATCAGGGGGAAAAGAAAAACATGAGTATTTTGGGGGCCATGGTACATAGTCAGTGGATTATACTTGCCTTGACAAATATCGATAACCCATTGAAACTTGGGGCCCAGAAAAATAATACAATTACATCACCCTTTCCATTCTCAACCAATGAGAGGAGAAGTCTCGTTTAGAGACTGGAGTTAAACACATTCTTGCTGCCGGTGATTTGTATTTTTATTTATTTATTTATTTTCATTTTATTTTCCTTGTTGGGTTTCTATCTCAGGGGTTTAATCCTGGCATCCCCACTGTCAATTTTTCATCACTACCGCCACCCTGTGAGGTAGGTTGAGCTAAAATGTCACTCAGTGAGCGTCCATGACCAAGGTTGGACTTAAGCCCGCAATTTCTCAATTCTAGGTCCAACTTCATTATTGGTGCACTGTGCTGGCATTTTTTGTTTTAGCCTTTAAAACTTTTTTTTTAAAGTGAAAAAGGCATACTACACCTGATCCTCCTTTGGACTACACAAAATGGGCCTATCCAAAGATGCCCTCCCCCAAATAAATAAATAAAAACAACAAAATAAACTATCTCTAGCCTCATTACGGGGAAAACAAAAGTGGGAAAAAAATATTCAATATAGCTTTTTTTTAAAAAAAAAAAAAAGAATCCCCCCCAGATGCCACAGAAGGATTGTGGGGGGGGGGGGGG
>JANHFL010002131.1:19816-36395 GCA_032468155.1 Oxyrhabdium leporinum
GGGGGGGGGGGGGGGGAGAGATTTGTGGCAAACCCAATCTGAATTATTACTGAGGATTGGGATTTCTGAATCCCTTCAATTCAGAAAGTTCAGTGGAATGGATTCAGAGGCTACCAATTCTGAATTCCCTCTTTGATCTAAACTGACCACTCCACTCCAAAATCAAAAATGTAAAGCATTGGTGACCAAATAATTACAACAGAGGTGGACAACTATGGCCTCTTTATGACCTGTGGACTTCAACTCCCAGAATTCCTGCTGGCTGAGGAATTCTGGGAGAATTCAACTCCCAGAATTCCTCAGCCAAGGACTGAGGAAAGGACAAGACTTAAAGTTGCCAAGGTTGGATATCCTTGCTTTGAAAACTCAACGCACACGCTAAAGGTACCCAAAATAATATTGAAATCCTGATATTTGCCACAGCTGATTTACTATTAGAATGATTAGTGGAATAGCCTCCAATGTGCTCCAAAGAGGTTGAACAAGACCGAGTCCCTCCTAGCAGGTCCATGCTGTGGCTTCGCAAGTGACTGGGTTCACATACGCTGCTAAGGCCTTGTTCCCTCAACCATGGTTTATTGAATAAACCATCACCAGCTGGGTTCCTGGACTCATTCTCTTCCGCTTCTCCTTCCACATCACCACAGAAGATTCACAGAAGCAGAACATGAATGGCTGACAAAGACAGCTGCCATGTTATACACTGGGCAGCCAGCCAATTGGGGGTAATACAATTTTCTGGGTGAACATATGCAGGAAGTTGTATTATCATAAAGCAAAGTCCTAGTTGAATAAAGAAAGCTTGACTAATTGACCTCTTGGTCCAAGAATCCAAAGCTTAACTCACTGGAAGATAATTCCACCAAAGGAGGCAAGAATTTTGTGAGTAAAACTCACAAAGGAATAGAAAATATCCCATCAGGTGAAACTGATTTCATACATGAGAATCAGTGTGGTACCATAATCAAAATCTGGAGTAGGAGTGGGTACAGCCAGATTCTAATGCTCCTGGAAAGATGGAAGACAGCTGGATGACTTAACAGAATAACGTAGTTGGAAAGGACCTTGGAGGTATTCTAGTCCAACTCCCTGCTCAAGCAGGAAACCCTAGACCATTTCAGACAAATGTTTGTACAATCTCTTCTTAAAAACGTCCAGTGTTGGAGCATTTACAACTACTGGAGGCAAGTCATTCCACTGATCGATTGTTTTAACTGCCAGGAATTTTCTCTTTAGTGCTAGGTTGGTTCTCTCCTTGATTAGTTTCCATCCATTGCTTCTGTCCTGACTTCAGTTGCTTTGGAAAATAGGTTGACTCCCCTCTTCTTTGTGGCAGCCCCCTAGATATTGGAACACTGCAATCATGACACTCCCTTATCCTTATTTTCATATATCCAATTTCTGCAACTAGTCCTCTAATCATCTTTGTTGTTCTTAATCGTCTTTGTTCTTCTTCTCTGCATTCCTTCTAGAGTCTCAACATCTTTTTTATATCGTGGCGACCAAAACTGGATGCGGCATTCCATATTACTTTTTGCCAGTCCCCCCACCCTCTCTCTCCCACTCCCTCTCCCCTTCTCTCCCTCTCTCAACCCACACCTGGCCAGCATGGTAGATCACAGTCCACAACCTTGAAGAATCCTTCATCCTGCAGTGGACTGATTTGAATTGATGGCAACAATTATCTAATGATAGCCATTCTTTTAATGGAAGCTTGTGCAGTTGGCAAACCTGATGGCATAACGTTGAAGAACACGCTCCAATAAGAAGATCAAGATGCTTGCTTCAACTCAGCCCCCAATGTATTGCTTTGGATAGCTAAAAAAAACCCCATGGTTTCTGTCCCATCTCCTGGCAATGTCAATCTATCTATTCATGTTACTATCCAATCCCCTCAGTAAGACTGCATTAGAAAGGAAGAAGGCTCTTGCCAATGACCTCAGTGGAAGACCAAAGATATATCAGCATTCTAAACTGATATGGAATTCATGCCAGCTCCATTGTCATAATCCTCCTTGCAACTGGTTGAAGTCAACTGATATTGTAGCCCTTTGGGGCAGTAGGCACTATTGCAATTGGCCGATGGTAGAGATCTTCTCTAAGAGAAGCCATCTTCTGCAGAAGATCGTATCAGAGGCTACCATAAATAAATGTCTGTCATTAAATCTGCACTCAGAAATGACTCTTCAGGAGTCATTTCTGGAGTTCTGCAGACTGTTTTAAGTCCTCTTTAGTCAAACATCAATGATCTTGAAAAGCTAAGCAGGAGTCAGACCTAGATGATGATATTAAGACATCCCAGGGAGTGGGCTAGAGTGGGATTTTTTAAACATTCTAGAATGCAACCCAAAATCCTTTCTGAATTTTTGTCAGGAAAACTAGATGGACGTGCCTAGACTAGAACTTGACCTCTTCTTGAAGGAAACATCATTATTTATTCCAAGCTGCCCAACAAGCAAATATTACATACAAGGAACACTTCAAAATAAATTTAACTAAAGAGCTAGAAGATCTGGTTAGGTATGTTCAAAGCTATAGAAACAATCTATGCACTGTTATACCCTATTTTTATAGTCATCTTGTTAGATGGGTCCAAGCAACAATACGTAATCTACAAAACCAAGCACACTTCTCCTTGCCCCTTGTGCTGGGTTTATAATGGTTAAGAAGTGATACAGGGATTTATTTCTGGGGTTCACTAAGTGTTGCTACTGACAGTATTCAAAGAAATTGACAGTACTATCCTTAATCCTCCTCACCATCCATCACTTGATTCTCTGCATAATCCTAACTGACAAACCCAGCTAAGTTAGTTTGGTGCTGATGCAGAGAAACACCCTAAGATGTTTGCAAAATTCAATGGTTCACCATCGTAGTCTCTAAATGTTTATTCTAGAATAACATTCATAAAAGGAAGCATGATAAGGACCTACCTTAAGACCATGATGAGGAAGGAGAGAAAAACAGACATAATCAAGATCAGAAGGAAGGGGCATAGTGGTAGAAAGATAGAAGGAATTTGGTTTCACTAGCTGCTACTTGAAAGAATTTCTGTATTCAGCCATGGAAGATTAGATTTATTTTCCAAAATTTCTTTTTCTGCTGCGTTTTTACTACTCTTTTTTTTTCTTTTCATTTTGCTCAAGTCTGTACCCAGAGCAAGTCATCCTGTAGCATCAGAAGGCTACAGAATGAATTGTATTTCTTTTAGACTGCAAATGGGAATCCTTCCAATTCTTCTTCTTTTTCTTTTAAGCAGAAATCCTTTGCAAGTTTTCAAAAGTAGTTCTAACTCCCCTCTTCGCTGAGCTCATTCCGCGCAGACAATTTACTTCGTCGAGAAAGATTTCCAAATATTGTCCTCTAATCTTACAGTCCTCTCTGCTAACCTGGGCTCAGCCTCTTCATTCTGTTGTAGATGAACACACTGCATGTATTTTATTATGCAGTTAGGAAAAACAACAACAACAAAGACTGAAATGGGAGAAATCCTTGCTTAAACATAAACAAAAGAGTTTTAAAACCTCCCTATTTCAGCAGAGCTAATGCAATGATGCTTTATAGTGAAAAGACTAGCCTTTTTTTCTAAAAAAAAAAAGTGTACTACAGTACGGATACAAGCATAGCAAAATTAGCATCTTAAAAGAAGCCCATCTAAACCTAAATTTTGCCAGAAAGTACAATTTGGGTTTCCCTGGCCACTGAGACAAACAAACAAACAAACAAACTGCCTTTTTCTTATTTAGTCGGTTATAAAATGTCCTACAGGTTTTGTTTTTCCCCAGTGTAAATTAAGAAAGTCTCCATAAATGATCGAACTGTGCAAAGTACAAGGCATACTCTAATCCTAGGTCTTCACCCAACAGATAAGAAAGTCAACTACACGTTGTATTTTCACTCAGAATATTCAGACATCAAAGAGGTATGACAGTTGAAACAAGCAGAATATTTTTGTTTTCCCCTTGGTGTGTTTGGATAATTTCTAATAACACACAAGTAAATATAAACTAACAGGTCATAACGCTCATGAATCTCAGCTCAAAATCTCGGTAGTTTTGCTGCATCCGATAATATGCCAACCAACTCGCTCAACTAATCCCGCGTTTTCTTCCTCTAGTGAATTCTAAATAAACACTACGTAAATGCACACCGTCTCTTGCTTCTATGGTTTCTTTTTCATATATACGAATACAGAAATATCTCATATATATGAATAAATAATATTGGGAGAACCAGGTTTGTACAATTCGATCAATCGTATTCCCCGTCCAGAAAGTATACAAGCTGAAGCTACAGCAGAGAGCAGGTGGTTGCCCAGTTTTTACCAAAGAACTCCTAGCTCTTCACTGCCCATCTCTGCGAGAGATCCAGAGAAAGTTTGAAAAGAGGATGAGGAGGGTTAAACTGAGATATTTGCTTTTTGCCTTCCCACATAGGATGCCTCCTCTCCTCATGGATTACATTATAGTACAAGACTATATAGAAGATGTAACTCGTTCCTCACAAAAGACAGAGAAATTCACCCTGGATTTTATCTTCTCACAGATCACATCAGAGTCACACGCATCGTGTGCTCATCACATCCCATGTCACCGATCAGAGACTGGATCCTGAAGGTGTAAGACACACCAACCTGTGCGTCAATTTCTCCGTCCACGCATTTGACCACAGAGAAATCTAAACTTGTCTTCTCCTTATTTCCCCTCTTCCCCCTGGCTGGTGTTATTCTAAAGTAAGGTTGCATGCCCGCTAGAATCGTCATGGTCTACGTTGTTCAGAATGGCTGTCTGGTCTTCAGGAACCTGGCGGTGACAGAGGTCATCCTTCAGGGCAGAGAGGCGGGCAAAGGGATCCTGGCGAGAGTGTCTCTTCTTCTTCCGTAGACAGACAGCTTCGTCAGGCCACAGTACCTGAGAGTTAGGATGTTGTTGAACCTGGGAGGCAGAACCATCTGGAGAAGGAAGCAAAGAGGAAGGAGTTGGTTAATCTCCGGCACCAGGATTACGAGAGGACATTTCAGTTTTTGAAGTCCTCTCTTTAAGCCAACAAAAAGCAGGCCTGCATCGCCGTAAATCAACACACGCGCGCACACACACAGACAACCTAAGGTATCACCAAGGTGCAGGTATGAGAAGCTTGAGCTGTAGGAACGTCAATCAGGAAGGCATGGAGGTGGTCTTGGTGAAGGTGAAGATGATTTTCACACTCATACCCACATGGTGGAAAAAAAAGCAGCTCTAGCAATTGCAGCAAGATGGATAAGCCTTAAAGACATAATCAAGTAACAAAGAAATAATAGTTTAAAAGAGGAGGAACCAGGAAAAGTTATTGAGGAGCAGGGGTCAAAGGGAGGATGGACTATGAGAAGTGTGCATGAGAGGGTGGTTTTAAAGACAGAAACCCCCCCTGGGAAATACTGGCTGTAGGGACTGAGGTTAGGAGAACTAGAAGCTAGTTTTGGTCTAAGGCAGTTTTCTCCAGCCAACAATCGCTGGAAAATCGCTGGACCACCTCATCAAATGCTACAGCCAGCATGGCTATTTTGCTAAGAAATCTGGGACCTGAGGTCTACACATCTACAAGGCACCCAGGATGCAGAAGGGCAGCCAAAGGAATGAGGCAAAACTCAAGGAGATGTTTCAGTTCTGAAGAACCAAGCTAGAGGGTCACCCAACAATCTCTATTCTGGGTTGTACCCAAAAACCACGTAGCCACGTTCAGGCCCATAGAGCGACAGAAGCAATTCCCATTACAAGTCATTGACTTCAATGAGCATTGTGCCAGGTGGGGAAGGGGCAGCGGGAGAGGCAGGGGAGCGAATCTGGTGTTCCTCGCACTCACTGCTTTGTTTTTTGGATTTCGACTTTTTTGGCTTCTTAATCCGTTGGTATTTCAGAGCTTCGAGCCTCTCAGGTGCGGCCGCATTCCGGGTTGGTGATGGACGTCTTCTAGAAAGACAAAGCAGAAAGCGCCATCAGTGGCCCCCTGCCCTATTCTCTCTCGAGGGAGGGTCTCTCTGATGGCAAAGAGGGCATTTCAACCTCCACCTGGTCTGCCACAGGGAAGGAAAAGATGGTGACAATCATAGCAGGGTGGATACCAAATCCACCCTATCATGTTCTGTGCCGGAGGTGAACGTAGCATCTTACCTCCTTGGTTGTTTTTATTTGTTTCCTCCCCATCATCAGCCCTGCATTCCAAGACAACCCCATCCAACGCAGCCCTTCCTTTAGCTGGCAATCTTCATTTTCCTGTTCTTATCATCAGAACTACTTAGGTCAAACCAGGCGAAGGTGATAAAAAGGGCACTAGGCCTAGCGTTCATGGGAACAGAGTCAACCTCTTGAAGACGGCTGACCTGCGGTTAGAACAAAAGGAAGGCAACAAAGCCAGATTAAGGCTGAGGGTCTGGGCCTGACCCATCTGCAGTGTTAAACAGAGGAAGAGGAAGAAGAAGAAGAAGAAGAAGAAGAAAAGGAAGAAGGGTTAAAGTGGCAGTTTCTAGACTGCTTTAAAGCACTTTTTGTTTTTGCTAGTTGCAAGAGTGAAAATCTTTCAGAAAAATCCACGTAGGGGTTGCAAGAGATTTTTAGAAGTCTGCCAAGAACAGATGCATTCACAATAACACATCTTTTAAAAGGGAGGAGAGGGGGAGGTCCTGTTGAGAGGGGACCCTTAAGAGTGCCAATATATATCTGTGTCCTTTATGCACTTGCAGTGATTAGCCATACTCATTACATACATCACCGTACACGGTTCAAAGAAAGCTCTAGCAAGTTGCCTTCAAAGATTAGGTTGCAAACAGCAGATCCTACGGACAAGTATAGTTTATGCAGTAAAGTGTGCCTACAAACAGCTGCATTTTCTCACACTTCAACCCCGTTTATGGGCAACCGCAACTTAAGGCTCAGCTGATGGGTTTGCCATAAGCAATACCACTGAATCAATGTAGCCACAACACAAGTTATCTAGAAACTGCAGCACGAGCCCAGTCCATCTGCAGCTGTAGAACTCAACCAGTTATCTTCTCCATTACAAACAAGATTTATGGGGTTTTTTTGTTGCACAACACACCTATGCACAATCTATTATTCAAACTCAGGTGCTAAGCCTATGTTCTTCTGCCACAGGGTGAACAAACCCTTTAGGACTGGGTTTGATGAGTTGGAAAAAAAAGTGGAGAAAGTTGATCCAAAACCAAGAATGACACTAACAATTGTGGTTTGTCGTAATTCTTCCAAGCTGAGTTCTTTATTGTTTCACACCTATAGACAAAATCTTGCTGGACTGAGGACTCTATTATTTGTATCTACAATATACCCTGGGAGCTATTAGGGAGAGGCTGTCTTCACTCTCTTTATCTCATACTGGTCTGAGCTGTCTCTTACTCCTTTGAAATACACACTCTTTCTCTTGGGAATCCACCTCCTCACTACCTTCCATCACAAAGATGGAATAAATGTCTTTCTAATTACAATAATACCAGAGTTAGCCAAAGAAGAAATGTATCCAATGCATCTTTCCCCACATCTGTGCCCCAGTTTAGCAACAGAGAGTAGATCTTATGTATAAAAGTGTGGAGGAGGTATAGCCAGGTCCCCATGCAATGGATTCTTAAAATTTAAATCTCTGAGATTTCCTGGAGGACAGTTGATGTCCCAAAATATCAGAGGAGAACATACGATTTTCCAGAGTCGTGGTGGTGCAGTGGTTAGAATGCAGTACTGCAGCTACTTCTGTGGACTGCAGGCTGCCAGCAGTTTGGCAGTTCGAGTCTCACCAGCTCGAGGTTGACTCAGTCTTCCATCCTTCCGAGGTTGGTAAAAATGAAGACTCAGATTGTTGGGGGCAATAGGCTGACTCTGAAAACCACTTAGAGAGGGCTGTAAAGCACTATAAAGCAGTATAGAAATCTAAGGGCTATTGCTATCTAAGCCATGGTGACTCATTGGTTAGAATACAGTATTGCAGGCAAACTCTGCCAACTGCCAGCAATTTGATCCTGACCAGCTCAAGGTTGACTCAGCCTTCCATCCTTCCGAGGTGGGTAAAATGAGGACTCAGATTGCTGGGGGCAATATGCTGACTCTGTAAACCATTTAGAGAGGGCTATAAAGCACTATGAAGCGGTACAATAAGTCTAAGTGCTATTGCTAGCTTCAAAAAGGAACGAATGAGAAGACAGAACATTTCAGACCTGTTATCTTAATGTCTATATTGGGTAAGGTCCTTGATCAGATTATAAGCAGTATGTACAGTGGTACTTCAGTACTCAATTGATTCCAGGAGGTGTGATGAGTGCCAAAAGGGATGAATACCAAACAAATTTTTCCCACAAAAATAATAATGTAGTGAGTTGCAAGGCAGCAAACATTGTCAAGTGCT
The DNA here is from genome assembly GCA_032468155.1 of Oxyrhabdium leporinum. Taxonomy (NCBI): domain Eukaryota; kingdom Metazoa; phylum Chordata; class Lepidosauria; order Squamata; family Cyclocoridae; genus Oxyrhabdium; species Oxyrhabdium leporinum. The sequence continues at coordinate 28,202 of JANHFL010002131.1, forward strand.
AGCTTATGCATTGAGTACCAAACAAATGATGAGTCAAAATGCATTGAGTACCAATCCAGTTAATTTCAAAGCAGTTGCATGCCAATGTACCACTGTACTGTGCTTGAATAGGCATGCTGCAATTAACAGGATACTTGTTCATTAATTGTCCAAACAAACCTTCTAATTGTCCAAACTAATTTTCTTTCCTCCTTTTTTTTTTGGGGGGGGGGGGTGTCTTTTAATGACCCCGTAATCCCTTGCATCGGGGTGGAGTCAGGACAACAGAATGGAGCTGAGTGTTTCTTGGCTGGATGCCCTTCCTGTCACCAATGCAGAGTACACAGCAGATATACACTTATTGTGCCCAGAGAGAAAAATATCTGCTGCTACCTAGGATTGAACTCACAGCCTCCTGATTGTGAGGTGAGAGCTCCACCTCTAGGCCACTGCTCAATTTTCTTTCCTCCTATGCCACTTACTAATTTAGTAGGTCAGAGGAACGCTATTGACACACTATAACTGACCCTTAGCTGAATGCCTCATGATTTTTTTTAAAAAATGATAAAATATACCCTAAATGATACTACTACTAGATGGACTCACAGTTGGCTGAATGACTACCCTCAAAAACTACTCGGCTGTGGCTACAGATCAGCTTAAAGCAGAGATGTGAAACCTTGTCAACTTTAAGGCTTGTGGACTTTAATTTTGCCAGCATGGCTGACTGGGGAATTCTGAGAGTTGAAGTCCATAGGTCTTAAAATTGCCAAGATTGGACATCCCTGGTTTACAGACAAATATCAAATGAAATGCCAGAGGATTCTGCCCTGGGCCCTGGGCTGTCCAACATTTTTTATCAACAGCTAGAATGAAGGAGGGAAGTTAGGAAGTTTTTAAGAAGTTAGGCAATTCTTTGCAAATGAGACAAAGTACCTCTGAAAAAACAGAAGATTCAAAAAGATAGGCTTGAGCAGCAGACTGAAATGAATAGGAAGTAAAATTCTGCATTTAGGTTGGGGGGGGGAACAAACCCTGAGCTAATTGAACATAATACTACATCAAGACCAACAGGACAGAGAGATTAATAACTGACATTTTCTAAGAGATGGCATAAGATAGCCAGCTATCAAGAGTGAGATGAGAGCAGAAAAGAGATTTAATTCAATTTTGTAGCCCTCCTGATTCTGCAAAGATGTTTGAAAAATTCAAAGATCTCTTCTTGTTTGCTGCGAAACAATCAGTCAAATAATCAAGAAAACTGCCTTTGCCCAGGAGATGATAAAAGGAGCTGAACGCTGATGTATTACCTGCCCTTTCTTAACATTCGATAATAAAAGTCAGCCAAACCACTAATTAAAAACATTTTCCTAAGAAGGCTTCAAAAAGGTACTACCTTTTTCAGATTTGAATGCCTCATAATTTTAGAGGAAAGAATGGGTACTCGAAATAAAGGGAATTAAATAAGAGTGACTATCAGATACCCCTTTTTCACAGGGCACCATATCCAATCAAACAGAATCACACTGAAACCTATCAACTAAAAGTCTGTTTTCCAGTGGAAATTCAAATACCGGGTTTTGCAATATGTTCAGGCTATTGCTCTATAATTCCCAAACAAAATAAAACTATGGGACAGAATTTGCATCCAGTTTTGGTCGCCACGATCTAAAAAAAAGATGTTGAGACTCTAGAAAGAGTGAAGAGAAGAGCAACAAAGATGATTATGGGACTGGAGGCTAAAATATATGAAGAATAGTTGCAGGAATCGGGTATGTCTAGTTTGATGAAAAGAAGGACCAGGAGTGATCTGATAGCTTACAGAGAAGCGGGAGTCAGCCTATTTTCCAAAGCACCTGAAGGCAAGACTAGAAGCGATGGGTGGAAACTAATCAAGGAGCGAAGCAACCTAGAACTAAGGAGAAATTTCCTGACAGTCAGAACAATTAACCAGTGGAACAACTTGCCTTCAGAAGTTGTGAATGCTCCAACCTACAGGTTTTTAGGAAGAGATTGGATAACCATTTGTCTGAAGTAGTGTAGGGTTCCCTGCCTGAGCAGGGGGTTGGACTAGAAGACCTCCAAGGTCCCTTCCAACTCTATTAGTCTGTTCACTATATAAAAAACATTTCAGAATAAAAACAGTGAATCTTCCATTTAACAGATCTCTCTGTGAGGGAACCTCATAGGCAATGAACCAACTCCTGTATTATGCATACATACAGCACGTAAATCACATGAGTACAATCCTATTTGGAGGAAAAAGAGATTTCAGTTTAAAGCAGCCCTCCCCTTCATTGATACAGTTAATTGATTAGTCTATGCTTTGGAAAAGAGAATGTGAAGCTTTTTCCATCATTTCAATTAGCACTATTGCTTCTCTGGAAAAAAAAAAAGAAACTGTATATCAGGATATTTATCCCACCAATAAGGAAATTATTTTGGCAGGATACTGACTTCCAAACAGATAAATCATACTTTACAAAGGGCAAGATTTCCTTACCCAATTCACAATAGGTTGGCTCTTGTGTTATAGTAACTATAAATTTTGTTTACAGTTGCTTTCTGAAATACATACCAAAAACATATCCTATATATCTCCAAGAAAATTTCCTGAGCAATGAAAATATAAAAGGACAGTGCTGCATCATATCAAAATGGTAAAACCAACACAAATAAAAACATTGTTGGAAATATATAGTAAACATAAATATTAGATTATTGTTTGCCATTCTTTCCCCTTTGTAATATTTGCGGGTTTCCGGTGGGTATGTTGTGAATTTCTTTGACATTGCTTCTCTTTCCCTGCTACTGATCTGATGTTAACATTTTTCCTTATTTCCGAGATCGGGGGTGTCAAACTCAAGGCCCGCGGGCCGCATCTGGCCCACAATGTGGTTGGATCTGGGCCACGGGGCCATCCTGGAAACTGTAAGGGGCCAGCCCATGTTGCTTTGGCCCATCCCATCCCAGCGGGCATGTGTGCGCTTAGGAGGAATCGGGCCAGCTTAGGAGGAATCGGGCCTGGCTTATCCCACCTGGCGTGCGCGCATGCGCAAAGGAGGTGGCAGGCGAGGCTGGGCATAGAGGCTAGAGTCCTGGAAGAGGCTGGGTGGGGTGAAGCCAACAAGCTGCAGCTTGTTGTCGGGCAGAGTGAAGCATAGCGGCCAGTCTCTTCAGCTGGCCTCGCCCTGCAGTGGCACCGGCAGCAGCCATGAGGAGGAAGTAAGCGGACAACCCCTCAGGGAAGCGGGGCTGGGCTGGGCTATGGGATCCTGGTGCTCAAGGGATGGACCGTCCCGAATCAGCCACGCCCAGTGAGCGGCATCAAGCTGGCCACATCCGCCCTGTTGGCCATACCCACCCACTCAGGCACACCCCATGAGCAGAGTCAAGCTGGCCATGCCCACCTAGTCAGCCACACACCCCAGTTGGCCACGCCCTCCCGGTCCCCCGAGGTCAACCACAGCCCTGATGCGGCCCTCAATGAAATTGAGTTTGACACCCCTGTCCTAGACGGTTCCTACTAACTTCCTGTTTAGAATCCTTTCAGTATGCTTGAGTGACACCTCTGATAATAAGGAATGTTTCTCCCGATAATAAGGAATGACAAAGGAAAGTAGGCGAATCATAAAATGCATTTGTATTTGCATCACAAATATTTGTCTTCTCTCTCGTTAGAATCACAACACTTCAATTACACCCACGTCTTTGTATGTTCTAACCTCACTCATTCTGTCTTTGAACCTCAAGTTTTCCTGGGAGGAAACAAAGGAATCACAATGTTTAAACACTCTCAAAAATCCACTGATGTTAAACACGTTTGTCATGAGAAGCAGAGGAAAAAGGGAAGCTACGTTACCACAATGCAATTAAAATTGAGACTGTCATGTAAGCAATGTCTTTCTGGGGGAAATTAAAAAAAAACAAAAAAACACCAAAACTTTGCAGAACAGAATTTCTGTTTCCAACATCTTCTATCAAATGCTACTGAAAAATCACAAGAGAGCTTGGTGGTGACAGTAATTTCTGTGGATCTCTGACAGTTGAGGTTAAACAGGAAACTAAACACAGAAGTTCTGTTTATAGAATTTAAGATTTCTGTCCGTTATATAAAATTGTATCGCACCAACTTGTCTAGCGTAACATTAGCAGGGAACACACCAGCTGTCATGTCTATACCCTAAAGTCATTATTTATAGAGATTCTCAATCATCCAGGTCAAGGTTGTCCCAAAAATGCTTTTCCAAAAGGCAACTAGACTTTCCTAGTGTTTTTCCTTGAAAGTATTTCGCTTCTTATCCAACAAACTTGAACTGAAGAAGCTTCTCGGATGGGAAGCATAACATTTTCAAGGAAAAAAGCCAATTGCCTTTGGAAAAGCACTTTCAGGGCATACACTCATTAGCTTTGATTTCTTAGTGGGCAGTGGCACTCAGGTTGCAAAAATTTGCAAGAACTGCACTACGTGTTGTAACATTTTAAGGAATGACCAATTCTTCCTGGGAAACTCTTTGATGGGCCTGGCTGTCATTCATCGCCTGAGAATTAAAATATGCAATCCAGAATCATCCAGAGTTGGGATTACATTCATGGCTTTTCACCCTTAGCTAAACTGGTGGGAATTTTAGAAATGATACTTGGAAACATCTGGAAGAATGGTATAGGACAGGGGTGTCAAACTCGATTTCCTTGAGGGCTGCGTCAGGGTTGTGTTTGATCTCGGGGGCCGAGGTGAGCATGGCCAGTTTGACATCACTTGTATCGGAGGCACCTGTGGTGGCCCAAGCGCTTTGCCAGAGGAAAGGGGCTCCCGATCTCCGTTTTTGGCCACAATGGCCTTTCGCAGCCCTCTGCCAGCGAAAACAGAGCTCTGTTTTCGCTGCCAAAGGGCTGCAGGAGGCCATTGCGGCTGAAAATGGGGCCTGGGAGGGCCATGCATGCTGCCCCGAGCTCCGCTTTCGCTGGCAGAGGCACCATGGGCTGGTCTTTCTCTGTTTCCAGGGTATCCCCATGGGCCAGATCTAAGCACCCCATGGGCTGGATCCCCGGGCCTTAAGTTTGACACCCCTGGGTATAGGATCTCCTGTTTATGCAGGGGGGAAGGATTGGGCTAGAAGACCTCCAAGGTCTTTTCCAACTGATATTCTGTTAAAGCTATTTTCTGCTATGTACCCCTCACTCCATTTCTGTGACTCTTTGCCAGCAAAGCTTGGGCACAGGGGACAAGAAAACAACAAGACACACACCCAGAAAAGGAAGCATGGCTAGCTTCTTCTTCATCTTCTTTCTGGCACAGAGGTCTTGAACCATGCTGAAATAAAAGATTCTGCTCCTTTGCAAAGCAGATAACTACTACATAAACCCAAACACTGAACCAGATCTAGCAACGACAATTAGACTAAGCTTGGTTAGTTCTTCTGAGATGTAGTCTTGTTTGGAAATCCCGCTATTCCGTTAGTCTATTGTGCACAATTTTTGTACCAATCCCCTCCCCCCCCCCCGAAATGGGGGAGAAAAAACCCCCTCCATTACTAGGTTAAACGTACTGTAGAAACCAGCCATTATTATTCTTATTATTTTTTTGTAGGAACCAGCCATGTATCTTCTTTTCAAGCCAGAAGAAGCTGGACGGAATGGCGAGACGTTGCATACTCTTTGACCTCCGAAGAGAGTTTCGGTTGCAGAAGGAAACCAGCATGGCGGCATTAACTTCGGAAAGGACATTTTTTTCCAATGTTACCGCCTCAAATAGGTGAACCCCTTGGAAAATGCACAGAGACCACCAACACCCCTTAGAAAGGTCTGCCAGCCACCTCAATCACCAGGAAGCAGCTGCAATTGGAGAAGGACAGTTGCATAGCAATGGGCAAGCTGGACTAATGAGAGTTGCTAAAGGAAAGAGCGAGGGGACCTGCCCCACCCTGGGGACACACACACACACCATGAAGCGTTTTGCTACTGCCGTGCCAGCTCCACCACAACCAGCACCAGCAGGGCAATGAGAGAAGGACAAGCCGAAGGAAGAGCAGAGCACGTTCCCAAGTAAGGCACCCCCTTCCCCAGCTTTGCGAGATCAGCACAACTTGGCCTACACAATGGATTTTCACCATGCTGGCAGAAGAGAGAGATGAAGGAGAGAGGTGGAAGAAGAAGAGAGGAGGTAGAGCAGGCAGAAGAAGGAGGAGGCTATGGCATGAGGAAAAAAAAAAGAGAGTGAAAAAGAGAGAGAGAGAGAGAGAGAGGAAGGAGAAACAGAACGAGGGCAAAAGGTAATAAAGGAAGAGGAATCACAAATAAAATATATAAAAGAGAGAGAGGAATTAACGAAGCACTCAGACAAGAGAACTGACAATTTCTCCAAGCCAGAGCAAGGGTGAAAGGCATGCAGAGGCCTGATAACAGAGACAGTCTTTAAAGGGGAAAACTGGTTACTTCCAAAAAAAAGAGAGAGACAGACAGACAAGGATCCTTATACTCCAAAGAAATACAACGGAGTGACAAGGGATCAGGGCACATACAAGATCTTGCCAGCCCCACTTTGGATGCTCTAAAGCTAGGAGCTGAGAGGCCATCCCGGTTCGGAGATAAATACGCAGGAAGTGAAAGAGCAGAGGGTGAGATCCAGGGATATCCACCAACTTCCTTTGCGGCTTTGGGGTTTTGATCCGTGGGCAGCAGGGAAGCCCAGCTTTGGTTTAGTGCATGCTGGCGACAAGGGGGGATTTTTGAGGAAAGTTGCAAAAACAAAACAAAACATGGAACTGACACACCCCCCCAAAAAAAAAAAAATTTCTGCTTTCTGAAAAGTGCAGCTGAAACCTTTAAGGCAGTGGTGTCAAACTCGATTTCATTGAGGGCCGCATCAGGGTGGTGTTTCACCTTGGGGGGGGGATGGGTATGGCCAGAGGGCGGGCATGGCCAGCTTGACATCACTCATGTCAGAGGCACCTGTGGAGGCCCAAGTGTTCTGTCAGCAAAAACGGGCTCGTGAGCTCCGTTTTCGGCTGGGACGGCCTCCTGCAACCCTCTGCCAGTGAAAAAGGAGCTCGGGAGGGCCACACGCGGCCCTCCCGAGCTCCATTTTCACTGGCAGAGGCACCGCAGGCTAGTCCTTTACTGTTTCCAGGGCACCCCCGCGGGCCAGATTTAAGCACCCCACGGGCCGGATCCGGGCCACAGGCCCTGAGTATGACACCCCTACTTGAAGAAATGACAACTTTCTGGCCTTAGGGATGCTTGCTAAAATATTAATTTTTGAAAGCGCCTGGGCAGTTTCAGCTGAGTTCCCTGTCAGACTGAGAGGCAGGCAAGTACAGGTAGTCCTCAGCTTACAGCAGTTCATTCAGTGACCGTTCAAAGTCACAACGGTCCTGAAAAAAAAGTGACTTGCCACCATTTTTCACACTTAACAACCTTTGTAGCATCCCCGTGATCATGTGATCATAATGTCTCGGAAAAAGGCTTTTTAAAAAAATCCTAAATGGAGACATCCAGAAATCTTCCAGGCAATCTTTCAAAAGACTGTCCAAATTGCTTTATATCCCACATGGTCAAAAAAAAAGAAAAAAAATGGATTTCTTTGTGTCCCTCTCTGAGAGAGGAATGAAAGCTTTGACATAAATTGTATAAGCTTTCTTGTGCTCCCTGTTTTATGGCGGCATAAAACAAAGGCTAAGGAAAGGAAGACTAAAAATATTTTTTTACTAGCCTGGTTATAAACCATCCACAATGCCTTCAGCCCCTGACAACTTTACCGAGCCCCCTTATAAAAGAACAATTTAGTCTGAGGGGGTGGCTGTGTGCTTTAATGGAGCCTCTTAAAACAAACCATAATGGATAAAGAATGAAACCCAAACACTTTTGTCTCTTGTTTAGAAGCACTGATCAATGTTATAAAGTACTCAGTGCTTTACTGCTTGCAATATTTCAGTCTTGGGCAGAAGAAGTGGGTGGTCAGAACATCACTAGAGATTTTCAAGAAGAGACTGGACAGCCATTTGTTTGGAATGGTATAGGATCTCCCGCCATAGACAGGGGGTTGGACTAAAAGGTCCTCCAAGATCCCTTCCAACCGTATTATTCTATGTTAACAGAATAACAGAGTTGGAAGGGACCTTGTAGGTCATCTAGTCCAACCCCCCACCCAAGCAGGAGACCCTACAGCATTTCTGACAAATGGCAGTCCAATCTCTTCTTGAAAGTCTCAAGTGAT